>CM052550.1:1138925-1167515 GCA_028533065.1 Trachops cirrhosus
TTTTCTAAAGAGACGCAGAATCATTTCGGCGGAGGGAGGGGCGGAGGGAGGGGCGGGGGAGGGAGGAACAGCCTCTTCGACAAACGCCTGCGGAGCGGCCGGGGAGAACGTTCAGCGCCGACCCAAACCACGCACCTCACACAGAGTGGGCTCAGAACGCACCGCGGGTGCCCGTGTAAAACACGACGGTGTAAAACTTATAGAAGAAAATGACTGTCCTCGGCCTTGGCCAAGAGCTCCCGGCACGACCCCAGAAACACGAACCCGAAAGCGGAAATTAGATCTTCTCAAAATTAAAAAATTCGCTCCGCAGAAAGCCCAGGTAAGACAGACACAGAGGCAAGCTACAGGCGGAGAGCAGACATTTGCAAACCGCGAGTGTGACAAAGGACTCATCTCACAGACGCACAAAGACCCCTCGCAACTCACCGGTGGGAAACACGCAGTATAATCAGGGAGCGGGCAAAAGCCACGACCAGGCGTTTCACCAAAAAGGACGTCAGGATGCAAATGAGCCCGAGTCACGTTCCACATCGCTGGCCACCATGTTTGTACAAGTTAAAGCCCGATGACATACGACGTCACACCTGCTAGAACAGTTACGCAGAAAGAGGGACGGGACCCCGCACTGGCCGGGCGCAGAGAGCGGGGGCCGCCCCTCCATCGCTGGTCCCGACTCCAAGCGGTATGCAGCCGCTCTGGGAGGTAGCTTCTCACGGACTGGCACGCCCACGCGCCACCCGACCCCACCATCGCGCGGCTGAGCGTGTAACTCAGAGAAACAAAACTCATTTCCCGCGAAAACCTGGGCGCTGTGGTTCACGGCAGCTGTGCGCATGACAGCCAAACGCCGGAAGCGTGCAGTGAGTGTGGGTCCACCCAGGAACGAAGAGGAGTGGATCGTGACGCACACAGAAACCTGGCTGGACCTCAGGGGCAGGTGGCTGAGAAACGCTGGCCCACGTCAAAAGGTCGTAAGGTCACGAGGCCACTTCCATCACGCCGTCAAACTGACAAAATCCCGAACAGGAGCGCAGGTGGGTACCTCTCAGGGGTGAGGATGGCGGGGATGGGGGGCGGTGCAAGTACAAGGTGCAGCAGGAGGGACTTCCGTGTGCTGGTGGGACCGTTCTGGACCCTCATGGAGGCGGTGGTGACAGAATCTAAAGGGGTGGTCACCTGACACAGAGCCACACGCCCCATGTCGCCGTGACAATTCCGGGTATCGTTATTATCACGTAGTTCCCAGGAGAGCAGCCATGGGTAGTGGGGGGGGGGCGCCGGGGACCTCGGACCCCTCTGCACTATCAGGGCAACTCCCTGGGAATCTGTAACAATTTCAAATCTAAAAAGCTAAAAAGAAAACTAGAGATTGCCTTCGCAAACCACGTGCTGTTCTGTGCGTGTGTGCTCCCTCCCTGGTCCTGGTCTGCGCTGTGGGCCCTTGAGTCCCCGCCGACAGCCGGGGGTGGGGTGGGGGGATGGGGACGGTGGTCCTTCTCTCGCTCACGTCCACCCATTTCTGCATCAGGTCCCCTCTGGTAAGGACAGGTCTTCCCAGACCCCCTTCTCCAAGCCCTCATACCTCAGGATCACTAGGAATTCTCACGGCTGAGTTAGGTTTCTAGACTGAACCCAAGGTAATGAAGACCAATTAACACTTAAATAAACGAGGCAGATTCGTGGAGAGACCCGGAATACCAAAACCGAAGGGGCAGGATGGAACAGAGGGTGCTCAGCACAGACCGGGGGGAGCTGTCTGCTGCATTGTCCCGTTCGGGGTGAAACAGGCAGGTGTGAGGTGCGACCCTGGGCACACACCTTCCCCTGCGTCCCCAGCGCTGGTGTCCCGGTGAGGACGGTGCGGTTTCACAATCGCCAGGGACACAACCCACCGACTCTGTCCAGGTGCTTGCAGCTCACACACTCTCATGGTGGTGGGGCGGGGGTGGGGGGCAGGGGCGGGGACCTGTGCAGTTCAGCGGTTTTGTCATACACGGCTTTTTAACTCTTATCAAATGTACCAGGGCGACATGGGTTAATGGGATTTATACAGTTCTATATATGACGCAACCATCTGTACACTGCATTGCGTGTTCAAAGCTCCTTCCGTCCCCATAAACTTGGCCCCCTTACCCACCTCCCCCCACCCCCCTTTCCCTCTGGCAACCACCATGCTGTTGACTGTGTCTAAGAGTTTTTGGGTTTTTGCCTCGTTCGTTCATTTGCTGTGTTCTGTCCCATCTATGGGTGAAATTACAGGGTGCTCGACTCTCCGCCTGACATGCACAGACAAACCCGCGGTTAACACCGCTGTCCGCAGGGAAAAACGGAAAGCGTCTCCCGAGATCGGGAGGAAGGCGGGGCGCCCACTCTCACCGCCCTCGCCCATCACAGCCCTGCACGTCCCGGCCGGGGCACTCGGACACGAAGAAGAAAGAAAAGGCACCCAACCCGGGAATGAAGAAGTGAAAGTGTCTGTCCTTGCAAATCACGTGTCGTTTTGTGTGCAGAAACCGCAAGCGGTGGGTCTGGCTGGAGCACGCCAAGCCACGGGGGTTCTTGTTTGCAGCAGACGCCCCCCCACTCGTGTGTAAGGCGGAGCTGGGCACAGGCACCATGAGCGGGCGTGTCTGTGAGTCACGAATTTCGGGGCAAACTCGGGCGCAGGCACGGCCTCTCTTATCACCCGGGTCTCAAACCGCAGCTGCCAGCTGGTGTCTGATTTCCCAGCCCCGATGCGACAGGTTCTAGCAAATACTAAGGGCTGCAGTTGTCACCCTTGGGCCCCGGGAGGCGGAGAGGCCAGCGAGAAGCTGGGGCCTGGGAGCGGGCTGGCCGGAGGCCCAGGCTGCTGTGCAGCTGGAGGGTCGGGGGCTCTGGCCCAGCAGAGGACAGTCAGGGGGTCGGGCAAAGAGTGCCCAGCCCCTGGAACCACTTCCAGGCGCCCTTCCCGGAAGCCGCTGCCCCGTGACAGGGGACTGTCTGCAGAAAAACACAGCGGAGAGAACATCTGAAGGAATCCCCCCAAATGAAAGGAAACCACAAATCTCTAGACCTTCCGACAGACGCAGAAAATAGGAGTCCCGCTGGGCATTTCCTTTCAGACTGGTTATTCTCTGGACCCTGGGGCACAGGACATCTGTCCTCGGCGCCAACTCCTCAGTCCAAACCCGTCCTGGGAGGGGACAGGGTTACCAGCATCCCTCTGCCCGAAGACAAGGCGGGCATTCTTGTGACTGCCATTATTTGTTTGACGAGCAGTTGTTTAAAACCACGATGGCCTCAGCCGGGTGGCTCAGTTGGTTGGAGCATCGTCCCGCACACAAAAGTGTTGCGGGTTCGATGCCTGGTCTGGACGTGTATAGGAGGCAATCGATTGATCTCTCTCTCTCCCCCTCCCTCCCTCCTTCCCTCCCTCTCTCTCAAAATCACCGCGCATATCCTCGGGTGAGGATTAATTTTAAAAAACCTCGAGGACTCGGGCAGGTCGGAGAAAAGCTGCAGGGCAGCGCGTAGGCACAAGGGAGTGAGTGCCGCTACAGTGGTGACACCCGTTTATACATCTGTGCGAACCACAGGACGCGTGACACAGGAGCGAACCCCAGGGTGAGCAACCGGCTTCGGGCGACAGTCCCGTGTGCCTGCAGGTCCAGCCGCCGTGACCGGCAAACTGCCACCGGCAGGTGTCCAGAGTGGGGCCGGCCCCCAGTGTGGGGTGGAGGAGGGGCGGGGAATAAACGGGCAATCTCTGTACTTTCTGCTCAGCTTGTCTGCGCGATAAAACTGCCCCCCAAAAATTAAGTTTATCAATTTTAAAAACATAAAACAAAAATGTCACTGAGCTAGTTAATATAAATCTTATATTCCAAACTAAACTTAACTTGCATTTAAAAAAAAGTCCCTAAACAGGTCAATGATGAGAACTCCTGTCTCAAAGAGAGAGGATGACTTAAAAAAAAAACCCGCAAACAGAAGCGGAGAGAGGCGGGTTCTGCGCCGCACCTGAGGTGCAGAGGCCCCGTTAGGGTGCATTGCCTCTCGGCCCAGCGAAGCTCAGTGTCGGAAAGGACACGTGCCAGAATCCGGTCCCCGGCACCACCCAGGCAGCGGACAGTCCCAGGAGGGAGGTAAGGGAAGGAGGTAAACCAAACTCCGAGGGCCCCGGGGCCACCTTCCCGCAGGAGGCCCTGCTGACCCGTCACCGGCAGAAAACCCGGACCTGCCCGCCCCAAACCCAGCGTGCGTCTGGGGTGTTTTACTGCCAAAGCTGCCGGGGGCAATGCCGCCTTTGGGTCTCACTTACTTCCCTGCCCGCTCCAGTTTCCCACGGTGGCAGTGTGTTGGTTCTCAGACTGTGATGGGAGGGCCACCACGTCCCTGTCCCGTCTGAGCACTCTGAACACAATCGCTTTTATTGGCATCGAGTCGCAGAGGGCACGATAATCGGCCCCAGTTACGGTTCACCTGAGGTCTGTCCCGTCCACACACAGCAGCAGGCCTAGGGCTGGATGACTCTCGACCCGCGCATCATCGATGCGAACAAACCCCACTCGGGCCACCAGCCCCCAGGGCCACGCCCTCCAAGGGACCCCCTGTATCGAAACGTGGGGACGTGGGCTCCAAACCCAGCCTTCCCCTCTGAGTCCCAGTCAGGGACTCTTCGCATGGTGTGAGCCAGTGAGGAGCCCCCCACACCAGGGTGGGGGAGGCTGCCCTGGAGGAGGGAGCCGCCTCGCACCAGTAGACGCAGAGCAATGCCCCCCAGCCCGGGGGCAGGATGCTGGGGGGCAGGATGCGTTACCGCTCTCCTCTCCTGGTGGGGTGGGCAGGCAGGACTGGGGGCAGGACCCTGCAGAAGGGACTCGGAGTCGGGGGACAGGGTGGGGAAGCCATGGAGAGACACACCCAGCAGTCAGACACCTGGCTGTGTGCGTCGGGGGCGGGGGTAGCGGAGAAGGCGGGGCGGGGAGAGGGCTGTGAACGGAAACCAGCGTTTACAATCAGTCTGCTAATTACACATCCCCACACACGCCTCGTGGCAGTGAGACACCCGACTCCGGTTTGCACACGTGATTACCCAATTTGTAAGGCTTTCTAACGGATAAGTAGGCAATCGGTGGGCACACCTGTTGGACCGACTTCAGAAAGTCTCGGTAATCCTCTGACACACAAAGGAGAAAACTAAAGTCCTTTAAGGAAAGATGAAGGACACCCAATTAGATGGGTAACCACGGCCCCGGTGCGGGGAGGCAGGGGCGTGGTCAGCGCCGTCAGTGCATGGAGCTGGCCAATCGGAGGCTGCTGCTTCTCCTCCGCACCCTCCCCAGCCTGCCCTTCTGTCCCGCAGCCTCTCCCGCCCACCCCTACCCAGCCTCTGCCTCTGCACCAGAGACTTTCTTCCCGGCACGCAACTCCGGCTCCCGGGGGTTTCCTGTCTGTCCCCACCCTGCCCTGCCCCCACCGCCACATGCCAGGGGTCCCTCGCTTTCCCCGCTGCCAGCCTGCTCAGGTGACCCTTCGACAATTCTGCACATGACCCAATAGCCACCCACCGCCTCCCCCTGTCCCTCCAGCCCAGCCCCCGCTTCCCCTCACTCTCCACCTGTCAGTCTTCAGATTCCCCAAGCTCCCTCTGCCCCAGGCCCTTTGCCCATGCTGTTCTGTCGGCCTGGAAAGGTCCTCCCTGGAATAGTTACGACTATTGACCCCCCAACCCGAGACTGCTGGGCTGGTCCTTGACGAGACCCACATCTGGGACCAGGGGGCTCTGAGGGGTCCAGACATCACACCCTAAGGCACTAAGGAGTCGTGACTTTGCCCTTGTTCCTGTGATTTCCTGTGCCCGTCTGCCCCTCCCTCTGTACTGTGAGCCCCAGGAAGGCGTGAGGAAGTCTATTTCTGCCCGCAGTGCACAGTAGGTCTTCAATAAGAGCTCTAGACATGTGTATTGGGCTGGCCAAAAGCTCTGGGGTTTTCTCCATCCAGTGACTCTAGTAGTGCTTAGTTGTCTTTAGGTTCATTTGGAACAATTTTGTTAGGTTGTATTGTGACAGCTGTCCTATCACGGCACTTTGAAAAAACTTAATCAAGTTTGGGGAATTTGTATGTAACCATTTTAATAATGAAGATGGAACAAAATACACAACATTTTTGGCATATTGTGCTTTATTATTTAAAGAAAGGTAAAAATGCCACTGAAACGCAAAAAGAGATGTGCGCAGTGTGTGGGGAAGGTGCTGTGACTGATCGAACGTGCCGGAAGTGGTTGCAAAATTTCGTGCTGGAGATTTCTCTCCGGACGACACTCCACGGATGGGTAGACCAGCTGAAGTTGATAGCGACCAAATCGAGACATTAACTGAGAACAATCAATGTTCTACCACACGGTAGACAGCCAACACACTCAGAATATCCAAATCAATCAAGTTATTGGTTAACATGAAAAAAGTATCTTTTATTTTAAGGAAAAAAAACGCACGGACTTTTTGGCCAGCCCAGTATGAGTGAATGAGTGGATGGATGGATGGATGGATGGATGGGTCCCTCCTCCTTGGTGCCCTGGCTTGTGCGCGCGCCCATGGGCTCCCTCCTTCACGCACGGTGGCGTGGAGTGAGGGGGCCCTGCGCCCAGCGATGAGGCTCCGCCCACAGTGGCTGCGTGACCGAGTGAGCCAACGGCGAACCGTTGCGACCCTCAGACTTGCGCCGACGCCGGCCGTGCCTCCCTCCCCCACTCGACGCCCGGGGCAGCTGCACACAGCCGCCGCGCTGCGCGCTGATTTGTTGACCGGACCCGAGAGCGAATGCCGTCACGGCGCGCGAGTCACAGGGACTCCACGAAAGCGTCTCCCGAAGGCGACGGAGCGCTGAGCGTTCGCTGGGCCCGGCTCCTCCCTGCAGAGTTTGCATCTGACGTTCCCGGGCAATTAAAAAATTAAGTGGGCATGCACCCTGTCGTAGTTGGACCTAAGGATGCACTAATTTTCAGGACAGAGAAAAAAAGAGTTAATTACTATTTTGTACACAGTTTGCTCCTTCCTTCTAGTGCAATGGAGTCAAATAAGAAGTTACTCCATGCAATTCTCATCCCTTGAAAATGAAACAGCACGCACAGATCTTTGTTTGGGAGTTTAATTTTAGCTCACTCGAGAGCAGTTACCCGGTTTCCTGGTGGGAACAGAGATGCCCTGGAAACCTGGGGGGGTTGCACGGGGGTCCCATAGAGAGGGGCTAAGAGGGCTGGCTGCAGGCACCCGGAACCTCGGCCGGGCTGAGGGCGTGGCCGGTGCGATGAGGGCGGGGCTCCCGTGTCAGGTCTGCCAACCCCGCCGTGCTCCCTCCGCGGGGGGCCTCCCACTGCGTCCGCATGGGCGTGACCTTGTTAAGGCTCAATTTTGTGGTCTCCTTAATGAATTCCCTGTGGTGGCTGCTTCTACCCTCCCTTTGCATTTTAGACTCAACCGCAAAATCTTTCTGCCCCCACCTCTCAGCCCCCCGTGGATTTGTGGTTTCCTTCTGGTTTTCCTGAAAATTCTGGATGACACCCATCAGGGCCTGGAGGTTCCCGGGAGGAAGGCTGGAATTCCCAAGAGCGCCAGCAGGCGGGGCTGACCCTGCCAGGACTGTGGAAGTGGAGACACCCCCCCGCACCGCCCCCCAGCACCCTCAGTGAAGGGGCCAGAGCCAAGCACTCACAGGGGAGCCCACACACTGCGTGGCAACCCTGGGACAACGTTTCGGGGACACCCTTAACCAAGCAGAGTTCAGGAAGAGAACGTGGGTTTTGAAGACAGGCCAGGTCAGCGGGATTAACTCGGATTTGTCCTCAGGCACCATCGGGAGGGGTGAGTCTGCAGGGCCTGCAGTCTGGGCACCGTCCCCCTCGAAGGCAGCCCAGGACGCGGTGGCCCAGCGGCCATCAGATGAGGGACAGTCAGGCAGGAGGGTCAGTGTCCTCGAGTTCCTTCACCTTCTTCTCTCTCCCTCTCGATCCTTCCGGGTCTGGACTATCCTGGGCTCTATCATTCCCTATAATTAAACGCCAAAACCAGCCACACCCCAAATGCAATCCCATCCACACCGAGACTCCCGGAAGACGCGGGCCCTCCCCTGTGCCTGGGAGCAGAGATGGGGAGACACTCCTGACCGAGGGGCTGGGAGTACCTCGGGGGTGAAAAGGGCAGAGACCCAGCCATCGGAGCAGGGACGTGGGTCACTCAGAGCCGCCTGCCCGCCCGCCCAGGCTCCTGTGGCAGCAAAGGCTGGGAACTGTGCTCCTGGCCGGCCGGGTGGGGAGGCCACCCGGGCCCCCAGCGCATGCTTCGAAGGCCAGACGTGGTCCCCGGTGAGTAAATATCAACGCCATTGCTGCCCGAGGGTGCGCAGAGCCCAAGGCTGATGAAGTGCTGTGTCCAGCAGACTTAAGAAGCTCACGAGCTCGGATTTCTATTCATTCTGACGCGGAGAGAGGTGTCCACAGGCCCAGCACGCTCCCTGGCACTGAGTGTCTACCTGGGGCATGGTGGGGGGTGGGCAGAGGGCTCCCCTTTCCCTATACTGTGATTAGCATCCTCCAGAAAATGCACCTGTGTGCCTGGCCCCCACACCTGGTCTGTGGGGGGTCTCTGACTTCACCCAGGTGTGTTTCGGAGCCAGGAGGTAGGAAGGCCCCCCCAGCCCACAGGAGAGCTGGTCTCCAGGCCCGCTGCAGATGTGAGTGCTCACTCCACGGGCCTGGCTGGGGCTGGGGGAGCTCGCAGCCACTGACACAGCCAGGACCCCGGCCCTCAGTCCCACAGGCCTGCGGGAGAGTTAACCTCCGAGGTTGCACTTTCTCACAGGTGACCCTTGGATCTCCGCAGGCTGCGACCTTTGCAGTCGCGCCTGACTCCCCGCCTCCGTGACGGGCCCAGCTGCCTTTCTTCCCGCCCCGCCATCTGCGGTGTGCCAGCTTGTCAGAAGGGACAGTCCCCGGCAGTTTTCTAAGTCCCAGGGCCTGCTCAGGGCCCATTCAAGTGAGGATTAAAGCAAAGAAAAAAGCAAAGGAGCAGGGTTTTCTCCTCTGACTGTCGGCGCCCCACCGCTCACCCTGCTCCGGAGCACTCCGCCGTCGCCACGTGCGCAGGGCAGGTCTCCCCTGCCTGTCTCTGAGGGTCCCGGGCCCGCACAGCTGGGGCGCTGCCTCAGGGGAGCAGGATGCTGGGGCCACCCCTCCCCCACATCCTCTGGGGAAACCCCAGGGCAAACGGCAGAACCTGCGCCATGGCCGGCCACCCTTGTCCGCCGCTGACGCTGCGGGAAACATTTTCTAAAGACTTTTACAACTCAACTTGGAAAATGTCACAACAGCACACGCAGCAGCCAAGTGGTCCCCTGGGACCCGCAGGTGAGAGATGGCCAAGCTTCGCAGTGGGGGAGAGATAGAGCACCACCCGCGGGAAACACACATCTTGGGCAAAAAGGGACTTTCGTCACCATCACCTTGCGCCCGAGCAGAGTGGGGGCGGGGCCACACACGCTGCCCGGATCCAGCTCCGCCCTGCGGTGCCGCCCCCCCAGGAAGCCGTTCCCTAAAGTTTCCGCGCCCGAGAGTATCGCCAACCGCGCGACTGACCTGGCGCCTACCCCCTGTGACCGGAAGAGCTGCAGCTGCCAGCCTGCCGCCACCTGGGAGTCACAAAACCAGGCCTGGGGTCCCTCTGCACAGGCGCGCGCACACTGGGGGTCCCACGGGCGGGAAGGGAACCGAAGGCCCACTTGCCGTCTCTATGTTTGGCTCCGGTGGGAAAAGCCTGGCGCGTCCTGAGCGTGGGTGTGGGATGCCCCCCACCGCCTCTTGAAGGGACCACACGTGCGTGGAGGGGGACACTTCCAGGAGGCGGACCCCGCGGTCAGTCACGGGCTGCATCGCTGTTCAGCCCTTCCCCGCTGCGGGGACGCAGTCTGGAGGGCCCATCGTCACTAGGTTTCCATCCTGGAACGTGATGACCTCGGAAAGGGCCCGTGTCCTCGTTGGCCGCCCTGGACTAACCGGAAACCACCAGGACCTGCACCAGCCCCGCCCGGAGCGCCGGCAGAGCCAGCGTCCTGCTTCTAAAGCCCAGGTCTCGGACAGCTGCGCCCGTTCCCGCACCCCCAGCCTCCCCGCACCCCCAGCGCCTGGCTCGCCTTCCAGGTGAGCCCCCTCGGGCTGCACTGCCGCCACCACACCGAGGAGGGAAGGAGCCCAGGGCGTTTGGGACGGCGCCCACCCTCCTCCAGCACCCGGGATGGCAGAACCCGCGAGAGGCCACAGCTGGACACCAGATGCTGTGGAGTGGGAGCTCCACCTCCAGCGGACCCTGTGGCCTTGGGCAGGGACGACCATGGTCGTCTGAGGAGTGGGGGCCGCCATCAGGGCTTCTGCTGGGAGCTGCGGGGACGCCTGCCGACCCCACGCAGCCTCCGCAGGGTGGGGCGCTGCCGCCCAGCTCAGGCCGTCCCCCGACACCACGCGCACCGAGGCTGAAGAAGGCCCCACACGCGCACCGAGGGCCCTGGGTGGGGGCTTCGGGGGCTCCCGGGTCTAAACCCCTGGGAGGAGCAAGAGGCCACCGTGCCCACCACGTCCCACAGAAGACCTGGCAGCCGCTCCCCTGTCCTGTGTCACCACATCCTCTTTCTCACAGTGCCCACTTCCGGCCTTGAAATCCCAGCTCCACGGGGGCACAGGGGCTGGTGCGCAGGGAAGGACCCTTAGTGACCCTCTGTGGGTGGGCCGTGCGGCCTCTGGCCCCGTGTCCACGGAGCAGAAGGTGGAGAGGGCCGTGACCCCCGGCCAGGCCCCGGGGACCAGGCCGGCACATTCCACCAGCCGTGAGTGTCTGCGGCTCTGTTCGAACAGGGATTAGGCAACAGAAGCAACCAATGTCCCTTTCTTCGAGCATTTGACCTTATCTGGAGTGTGTCATCAGCTTCGAGAGTCACGGCTGATGTCAGCGTGTGTGACAAACGGCCCCCACGGCTTCCAAACCGAGGCCGGTCTGCTCTGGGCAGCAGATGCAAACCAGGCCTGTGCGAGAGGCAAGAAATGGTGTGGGGAGAGGCAGGGGTCCCCCTTGGCCACCGGCCACCGAGGGCACCTCCCCACCCAGCCCCGAGAAACGGGTCCCCGGGGCCCAGCTCCTGGCAGTGGGGAGCGCGGGGCCTCAGCCTCGCCGGGCAGAGCACGGCCGAGCTTGGGCGTGGGGGGGCGCGATGGCCCCTCCTGGTCATCGGGCTCTGCTGCCTCAGCCGCCCCCAACTGGGCGCCTGCCTTCTCCCACACCCCAGACGGTGACACCCACACAGAGCTGACACAGGGCACTTCGGCCTACGAGGGGACAGCCCATCAGCACAGCACCCTTCCAGGACCGACCCCCTTTCTCTGTGCCACCCCCCGCCGCCCACCACCAGGCCTCAGTCACACACCCAACCGTCCAAGGTGCTCGAATGCAGCCCATCGGAGTCTTAACACACAGGGGCCGATATGACCCCTTAAATGCCACCGACAGCCGGAGGCTTTGGACAGGCCGCCCAAAACAGCCCCCTGCTGGGCACACCCCCACCCTCCCAGAAGCCCGGTCGCCGGCCCCGTGGGACAGAAGCTCAGGGGAGCTCCATCAGGCAGACACTAACCCTGAGAGTCTAAAGAGGAACACCTCGTACCTGTGCCCCTGGCTGCGTGCCCGGCACGGCTCCAGGCGCCTGCAGAGGTTCATGTTGACAGACGTGCGCTGAGGGCCTACTGTGTGTCCAGAGGGACACGAGGCAGGAAGGGAGACATTCGTACAGACTCCTGCAAGGTCGGGGACAGCCGATCTGAAAGCTCGGCTGAGGCGGGACGGGCCCGCCCAGGGCTGGGGAAATGGCTTCCGCAGCGAGGCAACTCTGCAGGGGGGTCTCGGAGGATGAGGTGGCGTTTTCTCGGGGGAGGGGAGGCTGAGTTGCTGCTTTTCCAAGACAAGGAAACAGCATGTGCAAAGGCACACAGCCCTGGGGGTGTGGGTGTGCCAGGCCCTACAAGGTGCTCAGTGGCACTGCAAAGAGGTGGCGATGAGGCAGGCTGGGGGGCTGGGCTGTGGGATGAAGCTGGGAGGGTCGGGTGGGGCCCAGTGGTAGGGCCTGGGGGCCGCATTTCATCAGCCTAAGTGAGGCGTGGACAAGGGACCCTTCCGTGTGGCCTGTGAGAACCATGTGCCAATGCATTGACCTGGTGCCATTCATCCGGCATCACCGTCCAGGTCTCACGGGGCACAGGACCCTCCCAGGCCCACGGCTGCGCCCGCTGGGGCTGCGAAGCAGCAGGTGTCCACAGGGTTCGCGCAACAGGGGAGGTCTGTGATGGGGAGGGCGCACCTGGGCCTGACGAATGGAGTCGGAGCCTGGGGGCAAAGGGGTGGGAGGCGGAGCCTCACCCGGTGTTGGGGTCCATGGGGGGGTGGCCCCCCCAGGGGCAGGCGGCCTGCCAGGGAGGGTCTGCAGAGGCTGACAGTACCACGTTCAGATGGCGGCACGCTCCCTCTCAGGCAGCACGGAGCCACTGCCGGCGGGTTGGGGATGGCAGGCAGCTGGCTGCTGGAGCCGGGGAGAGACGGACGACACAGCAGGATGCAGCCCAGAAGGACAAGCAGGACCAGCGCAGAATCGCCATGGCACCAGGGCCGGGGCTGGGGTCCCCAGCTCGTGGGAAAATGCCCACCAGAGCACCCCGTAGGACTCTGTCCCCTCCCGGGTCAGGGGACGCCCCCTCCAGTCCCCCCAACACCACGACTCCGCCAGGTCATCACTTCCCTCTCTCTCCATCACCCTGACTCCGTCCTCCTGCCCCGCCCCTGCAGGGCCCTGTGCTCCCTCGCCGGCCTCCAGCTGGACCATGCCGCCTGGGTTCCAGGAGCCCTCCTCCTCTCCTGACTCTGCGACCTTCACGCCGCCCTCAGGTCGCGTGACGGCCACGTGCCTCAGCTGCCCAGAGTCCGGACCCACACCCCCTGCCCAGGGCCGGGCCCAGACCACTCAGCAGGAGGACCCGGAGGGGGCATCCTCAAGAGGTTCCCAGCCGGTCCCCTGTCCAGTCCCACGCCCCCATCCCATGCACAGGATGTGGTCTGCTGGGGACACTCAGTGGGCATTCGGGAGCAGAGGGAGGGGAGGGATCAAATGAGGCTGAGTGAGGGGCCATGGCCTCCGCCCCCACCCCGGTGTGTTCACTGCCCGGGACGGAGCATGGGGTGGGTCTCCCTTGCTTGAGGCAGGAGGACAGCCCTGGCAGCCTGAGTCATGGTGGCCATTTTTAGGGTCAAAGCACAGATGCGCAGAGGAAGTTGGCTCATTCTGAGGGTTTCCAGGGGGGATCCTTCCAAAACAGACGAGGGCTCCCTGACTTATGCCTGAGAAATGGTGACTTCCCCACTCGAATCTTCTCATACAGCAAGCGCCCCTGTGCTGTCCCTTCAGAGGCACCGTGGGGGCTGGCACGGGTTCCACTCCCGCCGTCCCCACCAACACCACGCAGATGCCACGCCGTCCAGCGAGCCCGGGCGGCCCTTCCTCCCCTCACCACCGACTCCGGCCAGCCAGGCGTTCGGAAGGGACCTGAGGCACCAGAAACGTGTGGCCACTTCCAGCTTACGCACAGGGGCCTTAGGAAAAAAGAACTCCCTACCCACACCCCACACCCCCACCAAACGGATGCTTAATCAATGGAAACATTAACTGCATCCCTAAATAAAGAAGCGCAGACCTTTTCGTCATGGCGCTTTATTAATTTGTAAATACAATTATTGAATTTTTGAAAGTTCTAATTTAAATGTATCGATCTATTATTGTTTGGTTGCTTTTCCACCCAAATGTCTTGGAGGAGATGAATGGCCGACCTGGGACCGGCACAGCTGCCGAGCCTCTGCCTGGCTAGAAGCGCTCCCTTTGCACAGAGCGCTGGCAGAGCCGGCGAGTTGGTGCGGCGCTCCGATTGGACGCCTTTCTTTGGAGAACTGCGGGGCCCGCCCTAACACGCTGATGCGGCGGGCGCTGAGTGGCTCCCGGCGGCGGGGGGCGGGGCCGAGAGCAGCCTATGGGAAGCGTTGCCCCGGTCAGCCCTGCTGGGAACCGAAAACGCCCGTTTCTGAGAAGGCGGCTCATAGGGCTGCTCGGAGGAGACTCGAACCAGGGAATGAAATGCGCTCTCCTCCCCGCACTTGCTCTCTTCCAACAAAAGAACTGAACTAGGAAACACGGGCCCTCACCCCAAAAACCTGGGCCCTTCACCCTTCCCAGATCGTAGACCAGCTGCCAGGGGCGACTGGGCCCCATCATCTCCCATTTGAGCGAGAATCAATCCAACAGAAAGCATTTAACAACTAAATGAGTTAAAGCGTGCCCGGGGCCTGCACGGGCTGGGGGGGCGGGGCTCCCCTCTCCACACTCAGGGGCCACCCCAGGATCATACCCACGTGACTGGGAGGACCCCACCCAGCACACGAGCCGGGCTGGCTTTCCCTTGAATCCTGGTCTGGGGCTCCCCGCGCAGGGGACACCACGCAGGGTAGACCTGTGATCCACTAAACGAGGAGAGGGGAGATTTTATTTGTATCTTTGCGCGACATTGTTGTGGACACTCCAGTCAGGAGAACACACAAGCTTCCCAGTAGCTCCAGCTGGGAAGTTAAGATAAAAGCAACAGTGGTGCGAGCGATTGGAAATCACAATTATAGGAGGCGCGCATGCACGATGTTCCCACTGGGTTCTCTCTGTGGGCCCCACGTTCCTCACCCCCACATGCTCCCCACCCGCAGAGGTCACCTGGGATCCCCGAGGCCAGGGCCCACACCCGCACCCCCCGGCACCTGCCACACACAGCGGACCCCAGGGAGGGCAGGGGAGTTGGAGCGAACACCTCCCAAGCAGGTACTCTGCCGCCTGGGGCCCAGAATGAAGACAGGCCACTCCAACCCTGTTCCCCGCACTCGGAGAAGCCTTGGCAGCGTGGGCTCCTGTGAGCTGTCCCCTCCTCCCCAGCAGTGCCTGCTGCTCACTGAGAGCAGGGCCAGGGCTGGGCCAGGTAGGGGCAGGAGGAGGAAGGAACAGGGCGCAGACCCGGCAGAGGAAAGAGCTGGGCCTGCAGGGGAAGGTCCGAGGGCGGCCAGGCGGCTGACCTCAGAGAAGCCAAACTGCCCGGATTCCGTGCCCAGGGTGCCACGTTGGAGAGTCAGAGGACAGGAAGGGGTGTCCAGGTGGTGGGTGAGCAATGTTTTCTTCTTTCTCGGAAAACACGCCAGCAGAGGGGAGGCGGGGCCGGCTGGCGCCCTCAGGCTTCGTAAGGCAAGGCCTAGTCACAGCAAGGTCAAATCCCCATCCAGGCACCTCCGGCCGGGGACAGAGCTGAGGTCAGACTCCAGGTCGGAAGAGGGCGGCAGTGGCAGCCTGTTGGGCACCGAAGACTCCAAGGCCACACAAGAGCCAGCCAGGACTCCTGCCACATCCTCAGGCGGGAGGGGCTGCCAGATTCACCCAGGCACTGAGCCTGTCCCCTCACAGGCGCTTGGGGCACACACACGCCAGCACGGCCACATGGGCACCCATCTGCACAGGAACGCACAGAGCAGATGCAAAGACCCCCCACCCCAGCCTGGGCTGGCACCCTGCAGGGCCACCGAAGGGGTAAGCTCCCTGGCAGAAGCTGCAAGGAGGGCACAGGGTGCGCCTGGGGCCCGGGGGGCTGGGTGCCGATGCCTCAGGGCGCTGTGGGCGGGCAGGTAGCGGAGCCCTGCGCCCCGCCGCGCCGACTGCCAAGCGCCAGCAGCTGTCTCGGCGCGGTGACGGTACCTCTAATTGATCTCATTATCTCCCCTCCGCAAGGTGAAGTGCAGCGGCTGGCGGGCGGGGCCGGCGCTTGGCCGCGGGGGTGCAGCCGCTCTGCTGTTGCCAACGAACGCAGGCGGCCAGGCTGCCCGCAGCTCTCGTCCACCCGGGGCTCTCTCCGCCCCGCACCCTGGGCCCAGGCCGCTGGTGGCCCCTTGTTACTCCCCCGCCCCGAGGTCCTTATTGTGAGCAGGGTTCTGACCCCTCCCCGCCGCCCCCTCGGGGTGCTGTGGGCTGCAGGTGGACGGACCCCCTTCGCTCTCCCCCAAACCCAGCTCCCCCGTGCTGGAGGAGAGAGCAGGGGAACAGCCCGCGGAGTTGCAGGAGGGGCAGAGATCGGAAACACTCAGTTTGTTGTGTTTTCATCGGGTTTGTTTTCTTGCCAAAAAATTACCCCCTTTGTCTTTGCGCAAAAGAGGCCATGCGGCACCTTCTGCTGGGCGCGGAGCGCTGCCAACGCGCCTTTCTTAAGGGCGGCTCCGGCTCCCTTTCCAGCCTCACCAGATATATTTTTAACATAAAAACACTACATGTAATTGGTTATGCATCTCTGTTCTCTCAGCACTACTGGGTAGCACAGAAAAACACATTAGTATAGAGCAATTAGTGCCGTGGCAGTAAACAACTAAGGCACTATTAAGCTGTGGGTGATTAAATAGTATTACTCTTTATTTTTTATGGTGCTCGACAAAAAGATGGAGGAGATTGAAAATACATATTTCCATTAATATTAATACAAAATATAAATAACAGGTGTCTTCCACGTCTTCTTAAGGCACAACTTACACCCTGCCCTTCAACATGTAGAGAGGTGCTCTTTTATTTTTTTAATGAAAAAAAAAAACACCTCTGCATACACTCTGGGGCAGTATTTCTCGCCCTCAGGCACCCAGGTATTTAAGCAGAAGTATTATTTAATTGGAGTTATGGAGTCAGGCGAAATAATGCCCCCATTTTCATCACTATAAAAAAAGAACGAAGCTTCCTTCCCGTTGAAATATACTCCCTCGTCTGCATCTTTTCACAGAGCCGAGGAAGCGCCCGGGGTCCCCGGCCGCGGGGCAGAGGCCCGGCCGCGCCTCGCTCCCGGCCCACCGCGCGCCCAAGGCTGGCTCTCTCCCTCCGCGGCACCCGGCTCTCCGGTCCGTCCTCCTCGGGTTCTGGCACATCTTCCCCTCGGCATCTGATTAAGTTAACAATGTGCTGCTATTTGCATGCAGATTTGCCGGGCTTTCTCTCCAGCTGCTCCCGAGACTTGGGCTTTCTCTGCGCCGCGATAGCGCAGCAGTCCCTAAATGCAATCTTTGTCAGGCCCAGGTGTGCGCGCATTGAGGGCGCCTTCCTTCCGAGCAATTTTTCTTTCTGTAGCATTTATAAGGCTCTATTATGGTATAGCCACATCTGGAGGAAAATTCTCCAATTAATTATATACTTTTACCACTAGGAAGACAAATTCTAAAAGATACCAACATTTGTGTTGCTGTTGTTCTTATCTCTTTGACAGCCTGCGTTTTATTTTGTTTTGTTTTGTTTTTTCCAGGCATTTCAATATTTAAAGAGCCATTAAGCAAGGGGAGAGGCGGTGGGTTTCCAGGAAAAGAGAAACGAGGGACCCCAAAGCTTGATGCCTGCCCTGCCTCACCTCCCCTGGGCCAGCCTGGGCGGAGGCACCAGGGAGGGCCCTCTGAAGGCCACGGGGCCACCGCCGGCTGGCCCGTAGCTCAGGACGTGGCCGGGCAGGTGGGAGAGACTTCCGCTCTGCCGGAATTAAAAAAAAAAAGCGAGCGCTATTCACCCCTAACCTCCACTGCTCCCAGGTGGATGTGCTCGAGGCCCCGAACGCCAGAGGACTGGATCCCTCCACGGTCCAAACGCAGAACCAAACTGGATCAGCGCAGCGACCCAGATGCCGCACCTGCTCAGTAGGGTGGGGGGCGGGGCAATTTTCCATCAGGCTTGACGCAGATGAAAAGCAAAATCTGGAGCTAAGCATGCATTCTCCTTTTGCAGAAGAAGACAAGCTTTGCCCAAAGCATCTGAAAGTTACATTAGAGCCAGGTGGGGATGGGGTTTTGATTTTTTTTTTTAAACCCTTTCGGCATCGTCAGATCAGATGGTAGGGGAATGGGGAACACAAAAAACCAAGCTGAAACGGGAGGAAAGTTTTAACGACAGGAGTGTCCCTCTCCGAATGCCGTGTGCATTTGAAGTGTCAGAAAATGTCATTTTTGATTCAAAAATTATTCTGCACAGGGACATTGCTGCACGGACAAGAGTGCATGCGTGAGCATGTGTGTGTGTGTGTGTGAGCGCGTGTGTCCTGTGCTGGGGAGGCCGCACGCACGCTCGCAGGGAAAGCGGAGTGACTCTGAGAACCGGGACAACCCACGCGGGACCATTCTCATTTTTCAAGCCAAACTCCGTCAGGCGCAAATCCAAGCAGGCTGTGCTGCAGCCACAGCTCCCGTGACAACACGGGGAGGCCACCTTCTCCTCTGGCCCGCAACGCCGGCCTCAGAAAGAGCCGGGCCGGGCCGGGCCGCGCCAGGGCGGCTCCCCGCCGGCTGCACGTGAGCAGGGGCCTCCCAGGGCCCGGCCTGTCTGCACTCCCACCTACCCAGGGAGCGCCCTGTGCGTGAGGACAGACCCTAAATGAGGGTCGAGTTCACTTTAATTTTCTGTTCCTCATGGATCAGCCACCCCTCCCACCCTGTAAGGAAACAAGCAGCAGGTTCTAGGTCCATGACACTCAGGAATCTATGCATTTAAAAAAAATTAGTCAAATAATACAAAGAGAAAGAATTGATTTCTTCCCGTGACCTTTTTGGGGCCCCTGGCCTTTGCCACGGCCCCGCTGGCTGGCACCCCAGCCCCGCAGACGCCCTCCCGCAAACCCCGGGCGGAGGGGCAGATGCACGGGGACAGAATTACATCACGGGAGAGCGTTTGGCATCGAGCGAGGAAAAATCAGCAAAGACAAATGACACTCTGCTGCCATGGCGTGCTATTTTCGTGGCGATGGCTCGACTTCTGGCCCCAGCGCATATGCCAATGGCAGGACTCACTCCAGGGACTCACAAAAAAGAGTGTGTGCTCACAGCTGTACTGTACACCAATACAGATTACATGTTTTCAGTGCGGCCGCCACAGCAGAATGCTAATTAACATACTGGAGTGATGAGAGCCGCGGCGAGGGCCTTATTGTTCCATTATTTCATGAGGCCCAGCTGCCTTTCTGTGTGTCACTTATCCTCTGGTGCCACAGGTTTTTACTCCAAAAATACTCTCCCCGCCCCACGTTCACAGTGAAAAAACAAAGAGGTGGCAGATTGCCGTTTCTGTGTCCGTCTCGAACGGCAGAACGGTTAAGCTGCGCCGGTTCGGTATTTAGAAATAATTTAGCAGCCATATCCCGACCCTGCCTGCACCCTCGCATAATGGCAGCGTGCCTGGGCCCAGCCGATGCATAACTAGGCTGACATCACTTATGAGATTTAGATTGGTCAGTTAATGGAAGTCTTTACCAGAATCAATACCATAACAGCTTCTTGAAATGAACGTGATTTTTTACACGGGTGCCGCAAACAATAACTACAGGAATAGACCACCTTTGTACCCGGCACAAAGAAGCCAAGAAGCAGAATTAAGGAGCAATTACATTTTTGCAAACTAATATTACAGTCAATTATTAAAAACAAACACTCAAAAACATGTACTTCTCATTAAATAATGGGAGAGCATTATCCCCCCCACACCTGATTAATCATTTTTTTACACTTTTTAATGGCTGTTTCACCTACTGGCTACATTATCAGGTTGCTATTAAGGACTGATATTGATGAGTGATGTAGCGATGATTATGTGAAAAGCCATATTTAAAGCTTGTTTTTGGTAAAAAAAAAATTTCCATAATCCTCATTCACGAGAATGCTGTCTGCCGGCTAAATTCATTTTTCTTCTTCTTTTGCCTGGGTCCTGCACAAAGTGACATTCTATAACATACAGGTTTTCTCAAAGAGTGTTCCGCCAGCAATCCATACGTGCTTCGGCAACGTGCAGTCAAGTTCAGAGACAGAGGCTGGGTTGGCCTAAGCCCAGAGCGTGTATGGCTCCTCCAAAGAGCAAAACACCCGGAGTTTTATTTCAGGTTTCCCGAAACGCGCCTCCACGGACCCCGGGTACCAGAGCCGGGGACCCACGTCGCTCCCCCACCCAGACGCCCCTCAGCCAGAGCCACGAATTCAGCGCGCACGGCCTCCCCCCGAGAGCAGAGCACGTCCCTAATCAAAGCCACACTGTTGCTCTCCCCACAGCCCACGGAGCGAACGAGCCGGAGCTGCCTGTTCACGAGTTTCAGCGGTAATCTCAGATAAATGGAGCACTGCTGAAGTGCCTGTCTTCTCCCAGCCCGTAATGAGAGGATTTAGGGCGCCGTGCGTCCCCCGAGCGCGTCACCGGGAGACGGCCACAGGTGTGTCGTCACCGCGACCGAGCGTCTCTGCGTCTGCGGCTGTCCCCCCACTGTGGACACCACATAGATTTTTTTTAATTGGATCCAGGAGCTAGCTAAATCACCCAGCCGCTCTCTGCCCGAGCCCCAGCTAGCTCATGCACCAATAATAATAAACTTGCCATAACAGCGACTCAGCCTGTAGCTGGCATTTTCTCGGATGTGGAACAGCTCTGTTCTGGTGACAGCCACCGAAGGCACCCCCGGCTTGGTGTCCTCCTTAAAAATAGCCAGAGAGTTCCAGAAGGGATCCCAGCAAAAAAATATTCAGTTACACACACATATTTTCACTGGGGAACCTGCTTACCTTATGGTCGCGAGAGGAAACAGTATCGTCACTCACCCTTCATGGTGTTTATTGACCAGGTCAAAGCCACGGCCGGTCAGAACCACACCCCGGGGCCGCGACAGCAACGTCCAGGGCTGGGCCCCACGGACACGGCGCAGGCCTGACCCTCTCTCCCCATCTCACGTATTCATGTCTAGTTTGCAAGAATGAGCCCGGAGCCCGTGCTCCCGTTCTGAGCATCGGAAAAGTGTTGCGTCTACAAATAAGAGATCAAACCCTTTAGCGGGCAGAAGCAGCGTCTTCCCACGAAATACAGGACCACGCTGTTTGGACGTGTTTTTAACAACCTTGATCCCGTTTAAACTTTGAAAATTTCATTGAAAGTTTAACCCTGTGCTGAATGAAGCCAGTAAAGTTCAGGGCAGCAAGGCGGCGAGACACTATGAAGCCGCCACAGAGCGCCACCACGGGACGGCCACAGGGCCGCACGGCCGCACAGTGGGGCGGACGGCACGTGGACCTCCGGAAGGAGAAGCTTTGGTCGCACTCCACAGTCCGTTTGCTGGCTTCACCCAACGCGGCGGTTGATGCGGACATGACATCGGGGGGGGGGGGGGGAACAGATAGGCGGGCGGCATTAAAACTCGCCTCCTGGGGCCGCGAGCCGAATCCCACCCATGCGCGCGTTCAGTCTGGCCCCCGTGACAGTTCGAAAAGCATAACTTGCCAAAAGTAGCTGAGTGCCATTTAAAAATCCAGATTTTTTTAAAAACCATTTTTAGTAGATGTTTATGCTACTAAACTGGAGTTCTTGAAATGAACACTTTTTAAGTATCAAAATCACTAAAATACAGATACTACAAAAATTCAAAACCTGGAAAACATTGTTCTCAGTGAAAACAGCCAGGTGCCAGGGCCTCAGATCCTGTGGTTGCTTTAACACGAAATGTCCAGAAAAGGCAGATCTCAGACAGCGGGTAGACCGGCGACCACCTGAGGCCGGGACTGGCACTTGGGGGTGACCGCACGGAACCCGTGTGGGTGGAGAATTGCCCTAAAACTAGACTGTGCTGATGGCCAAACAATTTGGTAAATGTAGTCTAAATTGCTGAATCACGTGTATAAAATGGGGAGAATTTTATGGTATGTCATTGAAACTATTCTAAAAAAAAAACCCAAATGGAGAAGAATATCCCGAAAAACCCCGACAAAGAAAAGTTATGAGGGTGGACCGACCCCAACACACACAGAGACACCAGGGTAACTGCTGCGAATGGAACAACGAGGAAGTGGAGCGAAACCAGACAGACCAGAGACACGGACGCAGACACGGACCGGAGGTCGTGGGACGTTTCACACACCACGGAAGGCCACGGCGGACTGCCACGGAGGGAAGCGTGGCGCGCCCCGCAGCCTCGAGGAGGAGGGAGCATCGATCGGGTCCCTGCTTCACCAGCCCCACCACGAGCGTAAAATGCGTCACGGACCTGAAGGTGACAGCCAGACCACCCAGCGCCGTGGGAGCGAGTGGGCTCCTCCCTCCCCTTGGGTGGGGGCAGTCTACTTCCACCTCGAAAGCTGCAGGCGGTAGAACAACAGAGCGATCGCTCCGACTACATGAAATAAAACGTTTTCACACGTCGGGACGGAAAAATCCATGGCTGAAAAACGAGAAGATGATATTTGCAATACGCCGTCTTTGAGTTCAAAGAGTCTTTCGACATGGAGGAAGAAAGGACCGAAAACCCAACAGGAAAATAGGAAGGAAGGTATAATCAGCTGATTCACAAATTAATTTTTAAAAATAAAAATAAAGGAATTAAAAAAAATAAACATCCAGATTTCTGACTTCCCTCGAAAAATCCGAAGGTCTGGGGACACGAGGCCCCAGTGGCCCTGGCCTGTGGCATCGGAGGCGGCGGAGGGGGGGGCGTGGTGGGGAGGGACCCCTCCACAGGAAAGCTGGAGGATGGGGGCCTGGCCCACCAGCCTCCGCCCCCTGCACGTGGCTGCCCGCCAGTTCGGCACCACACAAGTGCCTCTTCACAGAGGGTCCCAAAGCACCCCCCCACCCGGCCCCACAGAAAATCTGCGAGTCCTTGGGGTGCAGGAGGAGCAGGAGGACCAGAGCCTGTTCCCTTGAGTTGCTTCAAGTCTCGGCCAGGAGACCAGGCGTGCAGCTTGGACTACAGGAGACAAGGCAGCTGGGGGAAGATGGGGGCCTTAACCACCAGGAGCCCTGTTGGTCTGGGGAGAGCAGGTGACTGCGGTGGGACAGGAGGGAGGGAGGTGGTGGGTGAGACCAGTAGAACCGGGGACTCCACAGGGAGTCACTCCCCAAGAGCAGTGGTGGCGGGAGCCACGGACGGCCAGAGCCACGGCCGGATGCCAGCCCCTCGCCACTCAGCCCGCATCCGGGCAGCCTCCTGGGTTCTTCCGCGGCCCCACCGCAGACCCTCTGAATCCAACACGCACGGGACAGAGAGCTGCAGGGCCCACTCCAGCCTCCCCGCCCCCGCCCCCGCCCCACCATGACGCTGGGCTTCGCCACGTCGGGTGCGGGGGTCTGAACTGCAGAGGAGTCTCACGGGGCAGGTGCGTCCCCAGCCGGCCCGTCCACCTGGGGGACGCTCTTTCAGACGATCCATAAATATGACTTCAGTTCTCAGATGATATTTAATTAGCATTAAACTCTTTTATTTCATGTAAGTTAGAACCTCGCCTGAGACACTTCATTTGGAAAGTAACCTGGCACTCAAGATTAAAATGAAACATCAGCGTGTCCGCAGGGCCTCGTCGCAGTGCGCTCCCCAGCCTGCGGGGACGCGCAGCCCCGCCGCCAGCCCCCGCCGCAGGGACCCTGGGGGTTTTCGGAGGCAGGGGGCTCGGACCTTCTCACGCGGGAAGGGCTGCAGCCCAGGAAGCGAGAGTGGGAAAATCTTACCCCCGTCAAAGTTGGAGGCACACTTCCATTCTTCCATCTGGACGTTTTCTTCTGCATCTTGCAACCATCAGCCTGGCCCGGCTGCCGGGCCCCCACAGGGGTCGTGCCCACCCCCCAGGGCCGCCCGGTGTTCACAGACCTCGCTCTCAGGTCACCTCCGCGGAGGGTCCTCCCTGACCTCCCTCCGGCCGGGCCTGGTCCCTCCTTTGTTCGTCCCTATTTTAACGCTCTGCGAGGCGTGTCTCCCCACAGTTTTCTGCCGCCTCATCTGTTTGTTTTTTTTTTTTGTTTGTTTGTTTGTTTGCTGCTTCCTCCTCCTCCTCCTCCTCCCACGAGAATGACAGACGTCTGAGGGTAGGGACGTGGTCTGTTTGGGTCTCGGACGGGGCCTGAAACAGTCCTGTCTCATCCAGTGGGATGGAAGGAAGGAGAAAGGGAGGGAGGAAAAATGCATAAGGCGTGCGTGATGGATACGTGTGTGCATACATGACAGGCACATGCATATGGGGTGGTACACACATGCACACATGATAGACGTGTGCATGTGAGGTGGCAGGTACATACATGTTGCATACATGCTGGAGAGAGACGCGCACACACATGCAGAGATGGTGGGTAAATAGCTACATGGCCACAGGTGGGCAGGCAGGTAGCTGGACGACAAGTGAAGATAGTTAGAGACCCAGATACAGAGAGGTAGGTACATGGCAGATAATGGATGGATGGACAGATGGACAGACTGCAGACAGCTGGCTCGGGAGAGCAGGAGCTGTGGCCGATGCAGAGCCGCAGTGTCCACTCTTGGGTGAGAGTGGCCACAGGGAGCAGGCCCGGCAACCACTGGGAGCGGCCAGAGCATCGCGAGATGATGAGACAGGGTGGACTCAGAGGGTGGACTCTGAGTTCAGAGGGGCACTGCCGTGGGCGGGGGCCAGCGGAGGAGGGCTCCTGCAGTCCCAGCTTCATGCGCGGCCTGAGCTTGGTCCTCAGGACCTGGCCGCACACGGACTTTCCAAACGGGCCTTGCAGCGACCCCCAGAGGCCTGCGTGCGGACCCCACAGACGCAGGGTGATTTCAGCTGGCGCAGAAAAGCTCCTTTCGGAAAATGAAGGTTTCTATTATAATTGTAATATTTAATATAAAAATATACAGGGTGGTCCTGGCTGGTGTGGCTCAATGGATTGAGCACCGGCCTGTGAACCAAAGGATCGCTGGTTCAAACCCCAGTCAGGGCACGTGCCTGGGTTGCAGGCCAGGTCCCCAGTAGGGGGCGCGTGAGAGGCAACCACACACTGATGTTTCTCTCCCTCTCTTCCTCCCTCCTTTCCCCTCTCTCTGGAAATGAATAAATAAAAGCTTTAAAGAATAAAAATAAAAAACTAATACTAAAAAATAAAAATATACAGGGTGGGGAAAAAGTAGTCTCCATTTGTCAGTGCATGAAACACAGAGTTTATTCTTGATTATCATTTATTCATTATTGTATTGCTTCCCATCCGAACCACCGTAAACCTACTTTTGCCCCACCCTGTATATAACTGGTATGTCAAACCAGAGATTTCTTAGATCTGATTACTTACGACAAAGCTAGATATAACCTTTAATTAAAAGGTATGTGCCCTCTTAAAAAATATTAAGCCTACAAGCAAGACTATGATAAAAAATCAAAATGGAGGCGGGTGAATGCAAACATGGCCGGCTCAGGGCTGGGGGTCCTTCCCGGGAGAACCTGTGCGCTCCCCCCAGGCCCGCAGGGCCTCATCCCCGGGACTCCTGGCCTGCGGGACCCAGGCCCTGCTGGACTGCCAGAGGCACCTGCAGGCCGCACAGCCCCTCCCTGGATCGGAAGGAGCAGTGAGGACGGGGCTGAGCCCGGGGGTCCTCCCTGGCAGGCGGCCCAGCTCTGCCACAGCCGCAGGGGACACCCAGAGAGCTCCAAAGGACAGACCCTCGGGCTGGTCCTGCCTCTCTGCCCCAGCGGCCACGAAGCTTCGGAAGGCCCCTCCCCTTTTAAAGGAGAGGAGGGGAAAGGGGTGGGAGGGAGAGAGAAGGGAAGCAGGAAGGGACGGGAGGAGAGAAGAAAAAAAGGCAGAAACGGGGACTAAGAAGAACAAGGAGAGAGGCAGGGAGGCCGAAGCCCGTATCGGGAAGAAAAATTCCTAATGCGTGGACTCTATTTATACTCTGGATAAACAAGATAATTAAGTGTCCGTTGCGTAAGTTGTGCCTTGACTTCAAGATCGCCAGTGGCCACGAATGTTTGGGTTTCGCACCAGCGTGCCGGAGAGCCGCGGGCCGCGCCCTCTGACCGGGAAGCTGGCGCGGCCGCCGCTGGCGCTGCGATCACGGCGCAGAGCGGAGAGCCGAGCACCCTGGGCTCTGCTCTCGCAATGGAAGTGCAAGCAGAGGGACTGACGGATCTGCTGGCCGTCGCGTTGTTCGGGCGCGCTCCTGGCGCTGGCACGCACCCCGCCACCGGCGGGGCCCCAAGTGCACCTTCTGTACACGTTTGAGAGGAAAAACACGTGGGACCCCGATGAACACAAGCGTGGGTTTTCTTCCGTTTAAAGAGCAATCTCGTCTATTATCTTTTAAAGGCCAGCTTGTCCTGTGCAGGTGGTGGCCCTGGCCTGACGGGGGGTGGCGGGGCCTGCCTGTGAGCCAGGTCGTCTGGGCACCCCAAACTAGCCGCCACGGCTCCCCTCGCTGCTCCTGAGGTCTCTCCAAGCCCGGAGGGAGAGAAGGCCGACGGTCGGGGGTGGGGCGCACTGACGGGTGGTCTTTCGCCCTTTCCCACGCCCTCCCCCCGCAGCGTCAGATTCTGCCGGTGGCCTCCTGGACACCTTCCTTGTCTGCGCCCCGCTCAGTCGCAGAACCCGGAGTTGGCACCCTGAGGCCCTGCCACACGTCCGCCCCCACCCACTTAGGTCCCGCGTTCCAACCGCACGCTGCTCCGTCCGTCCCCATTTTCCCAGGGCCCCCCTTCCGCCGGGATCGGCCACCCCCGCAGCCTCACACCCGCCCCCACCGCCACCTGCAAACACATCTGGAAAACTCCCGCTTCCGCAGGCGCTGCCTGTCTCGCCTTCTCCTCGTCTGCATTTACGAGAGTCTCCCGTCCGCGGTCCGGCCCCAGCGCACCACGAAGCTCTCCCCAAACTGCCAGGCGCGCCCCACGTCTGCTCTCTTATGGGGACTGCACGGAGCCGAGCACAGGGCACGCGCAGGACAGTCACCAGCACCTCCATCCTTGGTCCGCGTGGCTCTCACCCCGCTCTGTCACCAGCCTCCCCTCAGTCCCACTGTCTCTGTGACAGCTCCCGGCACGGGCACCCCCACGGTGCGGGACGGCAGCAGGCAGTCCCCACGGGCACACCCTGGCGGGCCGGGGTCTGTGAATCTCGGGGTCACGTCCTAGCCGGCCAGCCCGCTCCCCACACTCGTGCGGTGCCCACTCCACGGGTGGTTGGGACAGTGGGGGGTGGGGTGGGCAACACAGGGGCTCCCCCACCTTGCCGGGTAAGAGGGGGCCCCTGGGGCACAAAACCCAGATCCAGGCCTTCAGCCAGTCCCCACCCCCAGTTTCTCTCTGATGCCACAAGAGCCAACAGCAGCCCCCACAGCCCACTGTGAGGGGAGGGAAAGCATAGCTCGTCCTCGCTGGAGGTTAAACCTCACATGCAGAACCTCCTTCGAAGCCCGTGTGAGCCCGCTGCTGAAGGCAGGAAGGCGCGGTGGCCTGGCCTGCCCCCGAACCCTTCTCCTTCCCACTGGGCCGTCCGCCCACCGCCGCTGAGCTGGGGCCCAGGGAGGGGCACCGGCTGTCGGAATCACCCGCATCGCCCAGCAATGACTGGCCGTTCTTCCCTATCTGGGCACGTGCACACACATGTAAACGAACACATGTGCACACAGCCCCAGGAGGGACGGCCTTAGAGAAGGAAGGAGCTGTTGTGATGTGGATGGTACGAGACCGGGCCACCCAGGACACGGCGGTCCTCGCGCCCGGCCGGGGGCAGCGGAACAGCAGCGAAGCCTGGAGCCGGGCGGCCCATGGGCGAGGGAGCCGGCCGAGTCCTGCCCCTGCCGGGCAGGCCCTGGAAGGCGCCTTTGTCGGGGGTCCTCGTCCCCTCTGCTCCCCGGGCACCTGCCCGGTCCTTGGCCTGGCACCCTCTGCCCCAGGGGCTCGGGACCACAGAACCCGGGAGTGACACCCACAGGAAGACTAGCCCTGGGGACAACGGGGAATCGATGTTTTAACCAAGCCCACAGCAGAGCCCGCTCAGGGCACTCCTGCAGCCACCACGACGCACCGCGTAGGACGGACAGACCGACCGCCGCGGGCGGCCGCGGCAGCTGGGAGGCGCCCTGGGTTAACGGGCCTCTGCTTTCGCTCAGCAGTGTCCGCTTGCCAAGCTGACCTCATGCGCGGCCCCGCAGCTCTCGACCTCTGAAGGGCCGGGAGGGACACAGGGGCCTTTGTCTCGTGGCGAACAAAGGCAGAGTCATGGCGAAGTGGCCCTGAAGTGTCGCGGACGCCCGCCCGCCCGCCCGCGAGGACCCTGCCCCGCAGACTCAGAGGGAAGGGGCAGAGGAAATGGGTGTGGGCCTCCACCGGCCGCCCTCCCGCCCCCCACTCTTTGGAAGGCCCCCTCGGTGCGGCCCATCCCAGCCCAGGGGCGGTGGCACGTCTCTGCGCCACGCAGAGAAGCGGCCCCAGAGAGGAAGATCAAGTTCATGTGTCGACACCTCATGGAGGCTGCGCACCTGCCACCTCTTCCCCTGACTCCCTCCCTCCAGAGGGAGACCCCCAAAGGTCTGTCCATTACACAAAGCGGGGCTCACTTTCATGCACTCCGTAAACTCATCAAGGGCCATTGAAGGGCGAATATGAAACGAAGCTTTGTTTCCAGGGATGGATAGATGGAAGGAAGGAAGGAAGGAAGGGAGGGAGGGAGGGAGGGAGG
>CM052550.1:1168015-1216314 GCA_028533065.1 Trachops cirrhosus
GGGGGAAGAAGGAAGGAAGGAAGGAAGGGAGGAAGGGAGGGAGGAAGGGAGGAAAGAGAAAGGAAGAAAAGAGAACAGAAAAGCCGCAGCAGCAGCTGCCTCCGCACTGGGGGTGGCAGGCAGCCCCCAGCCCCCAGCCCCGGGCGGGCCGCTGCGGCTGTGGCTGGGCGGCAAGAAGGGTTAAATTTATGTTCCATTCCAAGTCCCCTTTTTTTGGTTTCATCTTCTCAGTAAAACACATAACTTAAAATGAAATCAAATATTAAAAATGACAGCCTCTATAAGTGCTGTGAGTAACTCCAGGTCACGGAGGAGGGGAAGAGCCGGCAAGTTGTCAGGCACTATCTGTCAGAGTGAATTAGAAACAATCAACAGAGACTGAAAGGGAAGGTGATTGTTATTAAGCGGCGGGGCTGCGCGCGGGCTGCCCAGATGTGGCCGTGCATATAAAGGACAGGAAGCAGCAGTTTAATTCAGGAAGCCCTGGCGTACAGGGCAGCGGCGGGGAGAAAAGTCCTTTGTCGCTAATAAGCTGGAAGTTACTTTGATAACAGCAGGGTGAGACTGGAGAATAAAACACATTTCTTCCTCACCACACACCATTAATATCACAGAATCGCGGTTGGAAGGGACGCCCGGCACGGGCGGGAGGAGCTGCTGGCCGCCCCGCCACCGCCGTGGATGCCGGCCCTGAGGGCCCCCCTGCCCCGGCCAGGCTCCGTCGGACCGCGTTGGCCGTGAGGTCCCCCTCCAGAAATGTCACAGGACCAAGGAGAGTGACAAGAGTGTCTCCTGATGTCCCGTTTCCGTGGCCGGCGGGGAAGGTGCGAGCCGGTGAACAGCCTCGACATAATGAAGTCCGTGGATGCAGCCACGAGAAACAATTTTCTATGCAGACGAGGCCCGGTTTCCTACGAAATTACTTATGCAGGCGTTCCGCAATTATCCTGTGATACTTTCAGGCAACAGTCTGACAGCGTTGTGCAAACAATAAAGGAATTACGGAAATAAAAACAAATAATGTTACACACGCAGAAAGTCCACGCGGCGTGCGGACGGGAGGGGGAGAGCCCGGCCGGGGCCACGGGGAAGTGGGGCCACAGGCTGGCCGGCCCCGCCACGCCCCGCCCCGAGCAGCTGGCCCGCCTGCTGCCGATCGCCACGGAGCCGAGTGCAGGGGCCACTTCGGGGGAAGGAGCAGAGTCACGGGACCAGGAAGGGCCCGGCGATGGGTGGCCCGGCCGGCTTGGCATTTCCTGCCACAGCCCAGGTGGCCTCCGGCCTCCGAGGAGGCTGGGTCTTCCCCCAAGGGGCCCCGAGACCAGCACGGGAAGGGTTGGGTCTGTCACCAAATCCTGGAGTCCAGGAATCGGACTCGTCCGTCACCATGTCACTACGTCCCCAGACCGGACTCGGGCAGGCGCCTGCGGCTCAGGCGTTGGGGAGACACAGGACGATGGGGTGCAGAGGCCCGCAAAGGGGTGTCCGTGGGACACCCGCCCGCCCACCTGCGAGGACCCTGGAGCAGGTCCAGCAGGAAGCGATGAAGGACATGTGTCCAGAAGTCAGGGGCTTCCCTCCCGCGCAGCCAGGCCCTGGCTCTGGCCTCCTGCCGAAGGGAAGGGCAGCCACGGGCCCGTGCGCGTTCCCGCGGCACCTCCGTCCTTCCGGAACCAGGCCGCTGGGGCAGCTGGGGCACGTGGCCCTGTGTGTCACGGGGGCGTGGGACCCCGGGCTCCCTGCCGAGTGCAGAGTCACCCAGGGCAGGCCGCAGCTCTGTCCAGGCCACGGACTCATCGCATTTGCAGGAAGAGTGTTTAAAACTTCAATTACTTGCCAGCCTTAGAGGGGAGGGAAAAAACAAAAGAACTTGATTTTTTTTTAATTCTCTCTCCTTAAAAACTGTGGCTACTTGGGAAAACTCTGCCCCCGCCCCACGTGGCTGCAGCGGGGTGAGCTCCGCTCACGGCCAGCTTCACACACTTGCCACCTGGACCCCAAGTGTGGGTCTAGGACACTGTCTGGGGGACGATGCCTGCCCAGGACACGGCATGGGCCAGGCCACTTCCTCTCCGGTGGCCCCGTCGTCCCCAGCAGCAGTCTGGGGCCAAGTCCAAGGCCTCCGTGGGCCGCGCTGGCTTCGGCACCGGTCATTCTCTCCAAAACCTGCCGGGTTTGTAGCCCTGAAGGGGACCCGTTGGAACACCTGAGGGGCAGATGTCAGGAACCCCCAGCCAGGGTCCTGGCCCCCCTGCGTCCTGGTCCTGGCTGGGCCTCGGACTCTGCCGTCCCTGCGTTCCAGGGACTGTGGACAGTGACGCAGACTTGGTGTGTGCTGGGTTACTTAAACCACCGTGCCACCAACTCTGATGGCCACAAACAGCAGAGGGGCCTGCTGGCCAGTCTGTCTGTGGGTGACCACCGACTCTCACTGCGAGCCAAGGGCTGCCCCAGCACGGGGGCCTGCTGGGCAGGACAGACACCAGCCCGGCCCCCAGCTGTCCCCAAGCGGCAGAGCCTCAGGGGCGGCCCGTTCTGTTTCAGGGGAACAGGGCAGGGACCCAATGGAGCCGGGCCAGTGACCGGGTGTGTGACCACGGGCCAGCCCCTCCACCTCTTTGGGCCCGTCTCTTCACCTATCGAGTAAAGGTGGCCCAGCTCACCCTCACCCTGGGGTTCATGGGTCTGTGAGTGACTGGAAGTGTGGGCAGGGGGCTCAGCTCCACAGCAGCGCCAGGGGCCCGGGGATAGCACGCCATGCACGTTGGCGGCGGCCCAGAACAGCGCCCGTGGAGTGACCGCGACTGGGTCTGGAGTTCACACCTCCCCGTAGTGAGTGGGGCGCACCTGCACCCCGTGATGGTCCCCCGGTCAATGGGGGCCCCAGGCCCCTCCCACCTGCAGCCCCGACCAGGCCCAGAGCCGGGGGCTCGGGGTGCACAGGAGGTGCATGCACGCTGGGTCTGCAGGAGTGGCCACAGGGCCCTGTCCTGCACCCACGGAGCCGGCGATCCCCAGCTTTAGACCAGTCACCAGGACGCCCGCAGGCCACAGCATGCACCCCGCCAGGAGCCGGTTCCAGCCACGCAGAGAGTTCTGGCACCTAGCGGCACCCCCACACCTAGGAGGGTGGGTTTCTCAAGACACGCTTCTCCCCTCCGGATAAAAGCGACACGAATGTGGAAGAAACCAGGTTCCATGGTCCACAAGGCCACGGCGGACCCAGGCCCCCACCCGCCCCGCCCCCGAGCTCAGAGTCCCAGCGCCGAGGGCCGGCAGCCCGTCCGTACCCAGGCCCTTTACACTTGCCGCCTCGCCAGCCCTCCACTGGCCATCTCCTCCACATCCCCCAGACCTGTCCCTGCCCATGGGCCTTCCTCGGGGGCTACCCCTGTCCCCTGCCCCGCACCACCTTACGTGTGGTGGCCTGTTACACGCATCCCTGCCCTGCAGTGGAAGCTCCCCAGGTACAGGGACCTTGTCTGTCCCCAGGCTCTCTGGCCAGGGGACCAGACTCCGAAACCAGGAAGAATCACCCTCAACCCGGGCCTGACCATCACCCAGCTGTGTGACCCAAAGGGGCCACGGAAACTTCTCCGACCTCAGTCTCCTGCCCTGGAAAATGGGACAAGTGGCAGCTGCTGCCCACAGGAGCCTGGAGAGGAGGCGCCGAGGTCACCCCCAGGACCCGAGGCCAGGCCCGCCCCTCCCGCCGCCGCCTCCAGCTCACACCGCTCTGAGGGCATGTGCCGCTCGGGCGCAGCGAGGGTCCTGGCCTCAGCTCCTGCTCTTGCCTCGGGGGACATGGTGGGGCACTCCAGCCCCGAGCCCCAGCCTTCCTGGTGACGGCCCAGGCGACACGGAGCTCCAGGCAAACACGCAGAGCCGGTCACCGTATCACACGGAATTCACGGTAGTCCCCTCCTCCTCGGTGCGGCCCCAGAGCCCCCAGGCAGCACTCAACTACGGCAATGACTCACGCACCGGCCCTGAGCGGCGGGAGCCCCGCCAGGATGGGCACCCCAGGGACGGCGGGAGCCTCTCTGTGTCCGTCCCGTGGAGGAGGGAGGGCCCGATGGGCTCTGAGACCACCCCCGGCTGCCCAGGCCAGCACGGGGTCCCTCCGATGCAGAGTGGACGGCCCCGCCCAGCGGCCCTGCTCTGGCCCCGCCTCCTCCGGACTCCGCGCTGTGGCGGGACATCAGTCAGGGTGTGTGACTCAGGGCGTGTGTGGGCGCGCAGGGCACGCTCCACACCGGCGGGCGCTTCGGGGCGGCCGTCTGCTCGTCCCGAGGCCGCACACGTGCAGCGCCGTCCACAGGACTTGGAAAGGTCCAGCGTCCACGTCGAAGCCTCGGGTCGGCGCCAGTGGGCCGGCCAAGCGCAAGGGCCCGAGGTCCAGGAATGCTCAGCCGCTCCTCTCGCCGCAGCCTCGAACGCCGGGGACCCGGGCGTGGGGCCAGCGCAGCCACGAGAGGCAGGGGAGGGCGGTGCCCACGGGCTGTCCCCGTCTCTGAGACCTGTCCCCTTTCTCGTTCTCCAGGGCACAGACCTTGCTCTGGGACCTCACGTTCTGATCCTACTTACAGCGCCCTCCCGACCCCAAACCACAGCGAGATGCAGGTTCTCCGAGCAGGAAGGTCTCCCGCCTCCCCGGGCCGACCCCAGGGACACTGCACCTTTGTTCCTTGTCATGTACTCGGCCACTCACTCCTCACCGCGCCGGCCTCAAGGCGGAGAGCCTGGCCAGACCGGTGCGGTGCATTCTAGAGGCTCCGCCCCTCGCAAAGGACACCGTTGCAGCCGCTCCCGCTCCCCGCCCAGACTGCCCCCAGTCACACATGGCCTTGTCTTCCTTGCCCGTCCAACGCGGGTCAAGGGGACATGGCAGCTCCCTGGCCAGGCCTCCTCTCCCTGCGCAGGAGGACGGAGCCCAGACCCCTCCGGGGCGCGCCAGCCGGTGCACCCCGCCCCGGATGCCAGCCTCGCCCCTCGCCCCGCCCCTCGCCCCGCCCACGGCCGTGGGTGCGGACGCTGAGCCGGGCCTCCCCAAACCGTGCGCATCCACGCGGCAGAATCCCCGCCACCAATGTAGCAGCGAAACTCTGTAAGACTCCTAACTCCCCCATCTGTGTTTTGCCTCCCAAGAGGGAAAATATTCTTCGCAGCCGTTCCCGTATCTGCCAGGCAAATTCTAAACCTTACTGGCAACCACACGCTTGTTTTCCCAAGCAAACAGCTCCGGAGCCGAAAAGTGTTCTGCCTGCGACGTGCCAGGGAGGGGACCAGCCAACAGCGCCTCCTGGAAGCCTCCGCCCAGGGCCCGTGGGCGGCCGCGGCCCCACCACCACACCCGCGCGGCCCGAGGCCGCGTCACTCCTCTCCCAGACACGGGTGTGCCCGCCGCGAAAACACCACCACGGTGTGAAATCGACACTTTGTAACTCAAATAACGGGTAAAGAAGGGGAACATCCCACCCCCGTGCTACTGACGTTTTCTCCCACGAGAGCCCGCCAGGCCGCGGCACCCGGCGCCCAGGCCCTCGCGGTCCGTGAGATGGTGTTTCCTGCCTTTTTCCTCGCCCTTCCCACCGGAGCCCTGCACCGGGGCCATCGCTAATACACCAGATCGGAGGATACCTGCGGAAGCCTAATTGATAGGGTCCTTTATCGACTGGCCTGGACGCCAGGCCGAGGCCCTCGGCAGCCCAGATTTAAACGCTTCATTTTATTTTTCAGTTCCCCTTTTCCACACTTCAGCAGTGCCAGGCAAAGAGGCGAGGGTGGGTTCACTATCAGAAAGAATCGTGGTGCAGAATAATTTACGACTTCGGCTTGGGCTCTCGGAAAAGCTATTTCAAATCTCCACTTTGATTTGGTTGTATCAAAACTACTCCAAATAACACCGGCACTTTCTGGGAAGCAGAATATGTTAGTGGCACCTCGGGCCTGGGAACTGAAGCCTCTGACTGATCCCAGCAGAAAACCTGAGAAAAATTAAGAAGGGAGCCTTTTCCCACTGTTCCTTTGTTCCCTTCCCCACCCCACAGCAATGCCTCTTGGGCAGAAGCCGTGCCACGCCCTGGCCCTGACCTGTCCCAGCTGGGAGGAAGCCCCCTGGGGAGGCGGGGGGACTCCTGGGTTGGAATCTGTGGCCGGCCAAGGAGACAAGCCAGGAGGCACCAGGGTGCAGCCGGGGCGAGGAGTTCTGATGGCGGAAGTCTTACCTTAGCAGGTGAACTGCATAGTGTCGTAAGGAGCGTCAGTCGGGTGAGAGGGGGCCCAGGAAGGAGGCAGCTGGTCCAGGCACTGACAGATTGCCAGGCAGGCGTCCCGGGGTCCCTGTCACAAAAGAAAATATAGAAAGCCACGAGGTAAAGTGAAATGTAACAAATTCACGAAATCACAGCCACACGCAGAGGTCAAGGAAATTCAGCGGAAAAGGTGAAAGATGAAATCAAAGCCGGCGTGTGAGAGTGAAAACCTATCCCCACGCAAGGCCACGGGTGATGTGCCGCAGACAAGAAGCTAAATACTGCCTAGCACTGGGATCTTTCATTTTCATCAGATCAATAAAAGCTTATATTTATCAGGATTCCAAGCAGCTGCCACTTCTGACAACCTCCACTTTATTTTCCCCCTCCTTGCGCGGTACCGGGGCAAAAAGGAGAGGAGAAGCGGCTTCTAATGCTATTCACACCTGAAGACACAATTCCATTAAGAGGTCCTGTTTTGTTAAAGACGAGGGACGGATATGATTACACTGGCAGGCGCGAGAAGCCTCTTTGTTCATCCCGCCATGCTCTCTCCTCGGCCATCCAGACCCAGCACGAAGATGTCCTGACACCGGGTCCGTGCGGGAGCACTTCTGCTTTCTCTCTATTTCTCTTTTTGGTTCAAACTTACCATTTGCAAAGGGAGAGGAAGGTCTGTGCTGAAACAGTTGCCACTCTAATCATCTGTGCAACAATATTTGCTATCAGGCATTCTAAATAGATTATCACCAGTCCATCTGTGTCATTATTGATTTATAAAGCCGTAAGCGGCTTTAGAATGGAAGCGTCCCCAACCGAAGGGTTTCGAGTATAAATCAGAGCCGGGCTCAAATATAGCCACCATCACTTGGGGCGGCGTCCCTAAAAAAAATCACCCCGGGAAGGAGAAAATGATACATTGCTTATAATACACCGATCCGAACTGATATGCAAATCTTGTTTTTTAAATATATTACTTGAGTAGAAAGAGGCGTCATTAACATATGAATGCCGCATGCAAATGATGGTGACAGCAGATGTTGGCGCATGTAATTGACCTATATGTGAATTGCATCAGAACCCTTAACTCTGTTAATTCACTCCCCAGTAGCTAGCGAGTGTCCAAAAAGTACATTCTTTGAAACCATATCCCGGGAGCGAAGCCGCCAGGGGCCGGAGGACCCCGAAACAAGGTCACTGTCGCGAGGATTTTGCTGCCTTCTGCATTCCCCTGCTTACGGATGACATCATCACGGGGCCGTGTAAATCGATCACTTAATAGCATTTAGAAAAGACTGCAGCGGGGAACAGGTTAGAAGGGAAAAAAATGGCCCAGTTTTATTCTTCTTTCTTGGCAGAAATGTCATACCTCTTAAACGCAGGGTTCGTGCATGAGTGCGCCGGGAAACACACAGATGCCATTTTATTCCCCGTCTTTATTTTTCCACTTCTTCTCAGAATGACATTAAATTGTATTAAATAGCCCTTTGTCCACAGGGCACGGACCACCCCGCATATGATAATGTATTAATGCCCCTGCGTTCCAGCCACTGAGCTGAAACATTCTGAGACTTGGAGGATAAGTATGAAGCACCATTGTGTGTATAGCCTGCTAACAACTCTGACACATACTAATAGAAACATACCTAATAAATTACTGCTTTCAGGTCTAGCAAGCTGACATTTCTCTGCAAGGGACAATTTTATATTTGTGGCACAGAACAAAATTGCTTCATATGAAGCCACTGTGGATTAGCATAAAAATTAACACTTAAATTCCAGCTTATTTTCCACCCTCTCTTCCTGCCACAACAATCAATTCCTCTTATAAATCTGATTAGATTTTATGATGCTTATTATTCAGAGCATGTCTCAACACAGCATTCACAGGCTTGAAGACTATTTGTTTAAATAGAAAAAAGAAGCAGATAAATCTATAGGTATTTTTTATTACCCCATTCCCCACCAGTTTCTTGCTCATATTGTAACATCAGTAATTGATTGCACACATTAATTAACATGTAAGGTAGAAATTCTGCATTATGCATGATTTATTTTCCTATCTGGTGAGGAGGTTTGTCTGCTGCCCTTGGGTTTCTAGGACGCGAGGCTCGATCTGGCCCAGACATAAATGCCAATGCTCATTCCCCCTGAAAGTTATTAATGTCAGATATGAAATGAGATTTTTGATTTCACCTGCTTACTAATCCACAAAAGCTGTTGTGAGGGATGCAGGCTTAAACGCCGAAATTTGAAATGATATATTGCTATATCTGATAACATGCAAATATGTTCATTAGGCGTAATTTAGCAGGAGAGAATAGCAACTCCTGTAACCAGTCCGGGTCAGAAACGGTTGTTAATTAAAGACGTCGAGAGAAACGGCGTCTGGAGGGGACTGGCCGGCAGACACCGGGCTTTGGGCTGACACGTGCCGGTGGGTGCGGGTGCCGTCCAGGGCGGCGGAGGGGGAGGGCTGACGCCCCGAGCGCGCCCACGGAATCCGGAGCCGGGCTCCCACAGTGACCGGTCCCCACGGTAGGAGCCTCGGACCGGCCGCACACTCTTCGATGTTAATGGGAACGCATGCTCCCGCCCCGTTTGGACGTGACATTTCCCTCTCTGTCTTGGTGGCTCGAGTGATTTATATGGTGGACTCCTTCACAAATAAACCAGAGGAGAAATTAATATCGCACGCGCCACACCGCTGGCTGCCCTGGGTGTTTATGGCTGTGTGTTTTCCATCGAGTGCAGCAGTGAGCGAAGGGGGTTTGGGCGGTGAGGGCGGGATAGGCCGGGGGGTGCTGGGCGTCCTCCTGCGCCCGTGGCCCTTCTCAAGGCCCCTCTTTGGTCGCCTAGGGGACGAGACACAGCCAGCAAGAACTCCTGGGATTGGCCATGCGTTGACACTCCGTGGGGGCGGAGCTCTGATACACGGGTAAGCAGGCCACTGCGGGGGGTGGTTCCTTAGGGGGAGGCGGGACCCTTGCGGGTTACATACAGTGTGAAGGAGGGAGGGAGGGGTGTCCAGTGGCCGCCAGGCCGCCCCACAGAGCGCCAAGGCTGGGCACCGGAGCCGACAGGTGCCCCTCGGCCTGCGAGAGTGGAGACCACAGGACGAGGCCCTACTGCAGGAGGGGCCCTTGCCGCCAGACGCTTTCTAAGCACAGTCTTCCGGCTGGACAGGCACGGAGATGCGGGAGGAGTCCTGCCCGGGAAGGGCGGTCGAAGGGCAGGCAGACCACGGTCTATAAACCGAAGAGGGCCGCGTGGCAGCCCCATGACCTCGGCCCTGACGGCAGCCCGGAGCTCCACAAGGAGCTGCTTCTTATCCACGCGCGTGGGGCGGGGCAGGTCCTTCCGCAGAACTTCCCGTCCGAGTGCCGCGGTCGCCTGGCTGCGGTCGACACGGCCGCTGCGGTGGAGGCCTCGCCTCACGTGGACGGGTGGTGCGTCGTCTGCGCTTTCACACCCAGCCCGAGCCGCGGCGGTGCGCCCCGCCCCTCAGCACTGCCCGCCTGACCTTCGGGAACCGCGCAACGACCTCACACACAGAAAGCGGGGTGGGGGGACCTCTCGAGGGGGAAGAGGACGAAACGCTCGTCCTCGGTCTCCCTTGGCGGTTTCTCATTCCTGCCACGAGGGTCACTGTCTCCTGCCCACGCCATGGCTGCCGCTCACGCTTCATCGTGACCCATGGCCCCTCCCTCCTGCCCTGTCACTCTGCAGCCCTGGTCCCTGCACTTGATGTCTGCTGCTTCCCGTGGGAGCAACCCAAGAACGGCTGGAGGTCACAAGACTTATCGAGGACGCCTGGGGGGGGCCAAGAACTCCCAGGCACCAGGGGAAACTGGGGGAGGAAGGCCTCAAGTCCCTGGCCCACGGTGACATTGGGAACACCCAGTCACAGGCCATGGGTTTGGCCCGCACCTCTCGCAGGCTGACAGTTGTCCCCCAGGGACCCTGGGCCTGTCTGACCACCGTGGTGAGTCCACGCCTGGCGATGGTGCCGAGTCGCCCTGGGTCACGGTCCGACTCCGTCACCTCGCTCCAGCGGCTGTCACTGATCTCGAGGGTTTGGTTTGCGATGAGTGAAACAAGTGAATGACTGACATGCACACGCATGCACACAGATGGATAACTGAAGGCACACGCCAAGGCACACGTGGGCGGTGGACACGGGACGGAGTGCCGATCGCACAGGTTGGAAAAGGAGTGAATTTGGAAACGGACGCGCGGATGCAAAGACACTGGGGAGCGGAAGCGGTGCCTGGCGGACGCCCGGAAGAACCCGCCGGCACGTCTTCAGTGAGCGCGCCCGCCAGCCGGGTGGGCGAGAGGCAGAAGAGAAGGGAGGGCCAGTGAGGCCTTGGTCATCGTCCAATGTGTGGTCACCGTGCTCGGCCCCCTCCCCGCGTCCCGGAGGACACGGACTCCTGGAGAGCCCTGCGGGGCAGCGGCAGGGTTCTGCCCCGACCCCGGCCGACAGAGGCACAGGCGCACGCACGCTCCCGCCCCTGCCGGAACCTCAGACCCCGGCTCTGTGCGGCCCTGCGCCCGCTGCACGCGGACGGGCCCTCCCCGGGAGGTGGGGGTCAAGGCTGTCGGCAGCACGGACCCGAGCCCAGAGCCCAGGAAGCTCCAGCTCTGACGTCGAGAAGTCCCGCCGTCACCGAGGGGTCCGTCGTTTCTTCTCTTTCAGAATGGAGGTCCTGTATCTGACGGTGCTTAGTTCAGGGTCTGGTGCCCCGTCTCCACTCGACCGTCAGCCACCACCGTGTGACACCCCTGAGCACCTGTGTCCTATGAGCTCCGGATCCTTTCCTGTGGACAGCTTCCCCCCAGCTGGCCTTCCGGCTCTCCAGGTGTGCTGGTGGCCCACCCAGACTCATCTTCGCGATTCCCTGCTCTTCTCTGGAACTCGGTTTCGCATCTGGTTCTCGGTTTCGAACCAAGAACGTGGTCTAGCGCGTGGTTTTGCAGCGTTTTCCAGCAGCTCCTTCCCCAGGGATAAAGGCACAATTTCTGCAGCCAGAGCGACAGAGGGGTGCTCCGAGCCCTCCCCTCTCTCCACGCCCAGCAGACCTCCGTGCAACCCCTGGGGGCCGATGGGAGCCAGTTTGAGAAGCAGTGGATTGTGGGAGAGAGGGGCACGTCCTGGACCTCGCGGTTGGCATGGCGGTGTGCCAGCCCCGGGACTGTGGTCACAGCCCGGTCACCAGAACGACAGAGATGCCACCCGCAGGGACCGCCTTGCAGCCCATGAGTCCCCTGCTCTCCTGCCCCAGCCCTGCCGTCCAGTCCAAGCCGGAAGCCGGTCCCCTTCGAGGCAGGCGGACCCAGGCCCAGGCGCGACCCCCGAGGGAGACCACGGCTGCCGCACCTCTGGCCACGTGGGCGAGGAGGGCCACCGGGACGCAGGTCAGGAGCAGCGAGAGCTCAGACTCTCCCGTAAAGGAACTGCGGGAGACGCTGCTGGAGCGCGTCTCCTGGAAGGAAGGCGGGGACTCGTCGGAACTGTCCCCACTTCCCGTTCGCTCCGCCCTGGACGAGGCCGGGGACCCCTCGGCCCGAATGTCAGCCACGTGCGTGGAAGGCACCCGCACCCTGTCACCGCATCTGCTCACACCTGTGCCGTTAGCTCGTTGTGGTTTTTCTTGAAATGGGCTCACGGATTTCCTTGAATCAATGTGGTTCAAGTAAAAATCTTATCCAACAAAGCTTTAAATAAAAAACAATACTTACTTCCCATCTAAGTGGGAGAAATCAATACCTCACTGCAGCACAGAGGAGGCTCAGCCATGTTGAGTCTGGAGGTGCCCCAGAGCGCAGGGGAGACTGCGTGGAGCGGGGCGTGGAGCGCACGAACTTGGACCTCAGAGGGAGCGGCCCGAGCAGGGCCCAACCCTCCCCCCACCCCAGTCCGACCATGGGCCCTGAACCTCCTGTCCGACCCCCAGTTTCCTCACCAGGAAAATGGGGGGGACAGTCGTACCTACCGCATAAGGTTGTCGCAAGAATCAATTAAATTAAGTGAGCATATTAATTAATGATTAATTAATTAAGTGAGCTCATTAATTAATGATTAATTAGTTTGATGAGATTGTGTGCCTGGCACATAGCTGTTGCTGTTGCTTCTCTATGAGGAGATAAGCCAGCAGGATGAGCAAGCCAGAGTGGCCATCTACCTAGTCCGTGTCTGAACTAGGCCAGCAGAGTGACCCAGGGTCAAGGTCACGGGCTGAGCACCAGCAGCCTGGCCCCTGCCCAGCTCTGCCCTTTACTCACTGTCTTCCCTTCGAGCCCCAACTCTCCCCACTATTCTTTATCCCCAGGGGTCTCCAAACGACCTCCTGGCCATGGGGAACCTGGACCCCTGAGGCCACCCCAAGCCCCATCCTGGCACACACATGGTCCCGGGGAGGGGCTCACTCCACCTGCAGCTTCCAGAGCGTGGCAGCCCCGGTGCGGGGGGGAGACTCAAGCACCCACAACCCCAACACAGGAGGTGCAGAGCCGTGCAGGGTGCCCGGGAGGGTGGCAGCTGGGATGGGCCACAACTGCGTCCCAGTCCCATCGACGGGACGGCCCAGGGGTGCCCCCAGCACTCACTCCCCACCCGGCCTTGGCCCCCATCCCCCACTATGCTCATCAGTACTGACACCGCCACGTGTCACCTGGAAAAGGCCCGACACAGTGTCAGGTTACTTGCTGCGCCTGGGGTGTGGGGCCCCCGGGTGCCTGCCCGGGTCCCGCCCAGCGTCCAGCAGGTGGGACTCGCTCGGACACAGGGGTGCGTCTCCTTCCCGGTGAGGAGCAGCACGGCCTCTCTGAGCATGGGGAGCTGTGGTCTCCGAGCTCCCCATCCCAGGGCCCACCTGGGGTGCTTACCTGCGCCTCACGTACAACAGGAAAGGCGTTCCCTCGGTGGTCCGGTGGGAACACCAGCCTTCTCCGAGGCCAGAGCTCACCTGCACACTGGACTCTAATCCCATTGCCCAGAGGCCCGGGGCCACCTGGGACCGGTCAGCCGGCCTCTGTGCTCAGCGCCGCCTCCCACCCTGTCTCCAGATGGACACCAGCCTCCCTGCAGGCCCCCCAGGGGGAGGCACCCCAGGCCCAGTCCCCGGCACCAGGGGCGGGGGACTGAGAAGCTCAGCGGCCTCGGCACCCAGAGCTGGGATGGGTGTTACGGGGACACGCCCCTGCCGGACTAGGGATCACTAGGTGCGGCTTCTGGACAAACACCCCCCCGCGCCCCCACACACAGAGTGGTTTGCTTTGCAACCATAAACACCCACTCTCTAAAATAGGCGATGTTGAGTCTCGGGCGCGCAGCGAGGGTATGGAGACACAGTGTGTTTATGAAGCGCTGGATCCCGGGCAATTGCAAGCCTTTCTCCAGAAACACTCATGGGAAAGGCACTTTCTTAGGAGTGGACGCTTGTCTCGCTCCCCGAGGAGTGGGGGTGATGCTACCATAGAAGGGCTTACTCAGGCGCCCCGGGCGGCTCCAGGGGGAGGGGACCCCGGGACCTGGGCTGCCCTCCCGTGAGCGGTCTCATCACCGCAGACGCACAGGCATGGCCTCCCCGACACCCACATCACCTATTCAGGTGTTTACTGCTCTCCAGTCTTTATTAAAACAAACAGGGGAAAAGCACCACAAAATACAGTTTTTCTCATTTCTTTCTATTGTTCTTCTTGGCAACTTTATTGCACATTAGTTCAAAGTAAGCTGCCAATAAAGTTGGGTAAAATTAAACTCGAGCTGGAGTTTTCTCCTCAATAATTTTTGTCGGGTGTTTTTATTTTCGTAAGGATCCGAGACGCACAGCACACTCAGAGGTGCAGAATTTCACGGTCTCCGAAGTCGCCACTCAACTCCTGACTCGGGGGGGTTCCGACCTCTGTCCCTTTACCACGGGCCCGGCTTTGCCGATGGCCTCGCACCCAGGGGACCTCTGTAGCAGCCTGTCCCTTCCTACACAAAGGGCACAGCACAGAGCCAGCACTGTCTCCACTGCATTTCAGCTGGGAGAGCGGGGGACCTCAGAATACCGCATAACCCCTACCTGAAGTCAACGTTAGCTGGAATGGACGATTCCAGGGAAGTATTGTTTTTTAAGATAGCATGCGTGAATAGGCCAAAATGATTCAATATAAGATAGCAAAAAAAAAATAAACATCTTGGAGTAAAAATAATACGCTCTAGTAATTTGATTACAGCGGAAATCGAACGCCCCATGTTCTACGCCAACAGTGGGCATTTCTACGCAACTGGACGAGTTTCTGACTATCTGACTGTGAGTTACACGTCGAACACGATACGTGTAATCCCGTCGCCAGCAGATGCGTCGTAGGTAGAAGGGGCAGAGCCGGGATACGTCACCGCACCTCTGTATCGGAGGCGAACAGCAGACAGCAGGGAAGTTTGAACTTCAACTGCAGCCTGTCTCCAGGCGTTGGGAGGGACGGCTCACCGTGGAGAAGTTCAAGTACACACAAAGGCCTCTGATCCAAATATGCTAATGATTTTTATTGGTCGAATCTTAAAAGCGAGGTTTATTTTTACGAGCGTGCGTTAATTAACCCCGCATGCACTATCTCCCGGGCTATCTCGCCAGGACTTTCATTTAAACATGTTTATTGTGAAATGTTTGCGCCCTGCACATTTGCGGCCCACACACAGCTCGGCTCGCTCCCGCCTTCCGAGCACTTAGAAAAGTTAAAAGGAGTTATTGTTTTTGATTAATGCCATTTTGGGGCAGTTAAAAAAAAAAGAAAAGCAGTTCCAACTCCCTGCTCTGCATAAGTTCTTTGACATTAAAAAAAAATGTCTGTGCGTGGCAGGGAGGGGCCCTGGGCGGCCGGAGCTGGGTGGCGAGCACTGCGGGTCATCAGCCCGCGGCTCCAAGGGAACGGGACCCGAGGGCCCGGGCTGCGGCCGCCGGTCGCCGAGGGGCGCCGCGGGCCGGGGGGCCGCGCAGATGGGAGTCCTAAGGCCCTGCCTGTCATCTTTTGATTAAGAAAAGGAAATGATTTCACCACAAAGATATTCCCTCTTGTGTTGTTTTGTTTTAACTGAGTTTGTACTTTCCACCGAACTGGACATATTTATTGAGACTCATAAGTTACTTCGCGATTACCAACATCGCTGAATCTCAACAAATGGTTTTTTTTCTTGCCAATTATCTAAATATCATAACTATAAAATAGCTCACGACATTCTCCATACTGTAAACATCTTTGCTACAAAGCTCCGAGTGTAAACAGTGCAAGGCATCAGAATGGTTTTAAGCGATGTTATAAAAACTGCTCTTAAAAACTAAACAAAAATGTAAAGCTTCCATCTGCTTTATGATTTTCCCCGCCGAAAGGCTGCCGAGCGCCAGCGCGCTGAACCATGGCTTGCTAAAGAGATGGCCGGGGTCACAGACTGCAAAAACAAAGACCGTGTCTTTAGTGCTGGGTTTTTTTTTCCTCGAGTCTTCCTGACACGGGCAGGAAGCGAAGGGCGGGCGCGGGGCCGGCGGGGACCGGGACGGCGGGGCCCAGGAGCCCAGGAGCCCCCGCCGAGCCCCGTGGGGCACGAAGCTGCTCGAGCGCCCGAGGTCCTCCGGCGACTGTGTGTCTCCAGCCTCCACGTGCCCTGCCTCCTTCCTCACAGAACCTTCTGGGGTTCCTGAACGCACCAGCGAAGATGGGCAGCACCAGCGTGCGGGGGGCAGGCGTGCGGCCCAGCTGTGCGCACACAGGCAGCTCTGAGTCTGTGGTCACTTAGAAACTGAGGTCCCCCTTGCTTGGAGCCCCGGCCGGGCCACGAAGGGACACCCTCAGACCCGCAGGGACACCGCCCTCCACCGGGCAGCTCCGCCCAGACACAGCGGCAGGGCGAGGAGGAGCAGAGCCCGGGCTGGGGCCCTGCACGGTCCCCTCGGGGACGGCCTGCGGCCCCCGATGTGCCCTCGGGGCTCTCCCGAAACCTGTGTCTGGTCCCCTGTGGCCACTGCTGAGGACTTACAGCTAGGGTGACCCATGGGCGTGGGGTCCCTGGGGCCCTGCCCCCAAGAGATGTGGCCACTGGGGGCTGGGGCTGCTCAGGGTGCAGGAGACGCTGCTCGCCGGTCCCCCTCCCGGTCTGAGCAGGTCCCCACCCTCCCTCTGGGGAGCAGACACCCCTGGGTGGGGGCAGAGGGGGTGGCAGGCTGCCTTCCCCGGTGACCTCCTCACATAGGGTCATCAGCTGGCCACTGTGGGGACCCCAAGGCAGGGTCCCAGCCCAACACCTGGGGGGGAAGGAGAGCACTTGGGGCGGACAGGCCCGGGGAGTTGGCCCACCTCAAGCACTCCACCGTCCTCTGCCTCCCCCCAGCCTCCCCTGCGCCCAGGGGTGGAGGCCTCACAGGGCCTCCCCTGAGGAGAACCGCCCCCACCTCAAGGTGCGGGTGTCCACCTCTACGAGTGGCTTCACGGGTCACAGCAGGGGCGCGTTGTGGGTGAGGGACCCCGCAGAATTCCTGGGGAGGCCGGCCCGGGGTGTGGGAGGTCCTGGGGTGCAGGGACCCCAGACCCGAGCGTCCTGAGGAGGCCGTGGGGAGAGCGCCACCCTGCCCTCTCCGCTGACCTGTCCACGTTGCCTATCGTGCCCTACTCTGCGCCGCGCCCACCGCACAAGCAACCCAGAGACAACTCAGCTGGGGCTTCCAGGGCCCAACCCAGGCCCGGACCCCACCACGTGGCCGCTGTCCCCACAGAGCACCCAGCCCGTGGGCCCCGTGGGCTCCCGGAGGCCGGCACGATTCCGAGCACGTTCCAAATTTAAATCTGGGACACCCCCCTCTGCCGCTGCTCCTGAGCATGGGGGAGGCATCTGCCTGGAAACAGCTGTCACCCAGCGGAGGAGGCAGCACACGCAAGTCTCGCGCGGGCGCCGGCGTCAGAGCCTCACGCCAGCCAGGGCTACTTAGCCACGGAGCTCCGCAGTGGGGGTGGGGGGCAGGGCCAGGGCCCACGGAGTGCCCTGGGACCCCCCGCATCTGGGCAGATGGGGGCTCTCCGAGGTTACCCAACATGTCCAGGGACACTCAGAGACGACAGCGATCGTCCTGTGGCCCCAGCAAGAAACTGTGCCGCTGACACTCACTTGCACCTGAATCATGCCCCCACGGGCCGGGGCCAGGTGGAGACCCTCACAGCTGCCCTCCTACAGACATGGGAAACTGAGGCACGGAAGCTCTCGTAACGTGACAGAACCAGCCTCACCGTCACCATCATCATCGCCAGTAGAGCAGCTGTCACCCACTGAGCGTTTTCGGGGAGCCCGGCCAGGCGCTGCGCGCTTCAAATGCCGTGTGATTTGTATTTAATTTCTGTTATTCACACCCTCCCCACAGACAGACAGCAGGACACGGAGGCTCAGAGAGGGCAGCAGCGTCCTGGAGGCCCAGCGGGGAGCAGGGCAGAGCCCAGCGAGGCCCCCGCCCCCCACCCCGGGACCAGCTGGCTCCCGGAGCGCAGAGCAGACTGCCCGGCCGGCCACCTCCGCCTGCGCCCGCGTGGGCGGCGGGATTTCAGAAGAGGAAGTGGGGCCGGGCCTGGTGTGTCCTGCCCGTCCAAGCCCCGCAGAGGCTGACCGGGGTTTGCACTGGCTGCCGAGCCAGCCGCTCCCCTCCCTGAGGCTGACCCTGTTACAATGAGGGTGCACGCGAAGTCCAGGGGAGGGGCGGGGGCGGGCCGGAGTCCACGGCCAGTGCAGGCGGCGGCGGCGGCGGCGCTGCAAACACCGACCATATTTAGAAGTCCGAAGCCTGGGGACGCAGCCATCCGGCTCAGCCACCCAACTCAGCGGGCCAAGCGGTCTGGCTGGAGTGTCCAGCGCCTGCCCTGGCCAGCCTGGCCTCCGAGGGCTGCAGGCAGGGCCCGTCAGTCTCCTAAGATGGAACGCCGGGAGAGGGGACCCACTCGAAAGGCCCAGGAGGACCACAGAGGAGTGACAAGCTGGTCGCCGTGGGGAGGGGCTGAGACCCGCGGACGGGCCTCCAAGGAGAAGGCTTGGGAGCGAGGGGCCTGCAGCCGGGTCCGCCTGCACTCTCCTCGAACTCACCCCCAATGAAGTTTGGGGCGAGCTGTTCTGAAAGCAGCCCACGCAGCATGACCACACGCCGTCAACGGCTGCCGTCCTCAAATGCAATTTCATTCATAATTAAATACGAAAAAGCCACCACCTTCAAATAGCATCAAGGGTCACAGCTGAACTCTCCAGAGGGGACCCTGAATTCCGGCCTCTGCTGGCCTCTCTGAGTTGTCCCCTGGCGCGTCCCTGGCCCACAGGCCCCCCCTGTGACCTACCGCACACCTGGGCCCGTCCCCCCGCCTCCCACACAACCCGCCTGCGCCCTCCTCCCTGCCGCCTCCCGCTGGATCTGCCCGACGGTCTCTCCTAAGCGGCCGAGGCGGCCAAGCCCAGCCTTCCACCTGCAACATCCTGATCGCTACTCTGTGCGTTCACTCACTCATCGCTCATCCCCTCGGCGAGTGCTTGCTGAGCACCTTCCGCGTGCCGGACGCCCCTGGAGAGCACCTTCCAGGGGGCACAGTCCCCCGGCAGCAGGCGCTGCCCGCACTCAGCTGGGAGCCCAAGCCCACGTCGGCCGCAGTGCTCAGGACGTGCAGACGGTTCCAGGGCGACCGCCTCCACCCTCGTCCAGTCCAGTCTCCCCAAATCTGCGTGGAGGAGAGACCGGACTGGTGGGGACAGTCGGGGCTGGGCAGGTGTCACCCCGGAATCTGTGGTTCCTAGCGGCTCCCGGATGGCCCCACATGGAGCCACGGGAGGGCTGGAGACAGAGGACAAGCTTGCCCAAAGCCCAGGTGGTCAGGCAACAAGCAGGAACGTTTTAAAGGCCACCATCTGGGGGCCGCTCCAGCCAGGGGGAAGCTGTCCAGGCAGGAGGCGGACGGGCGGAGACGCAGGAAGTGGCGCTCGCGGCCTCTCAACAGGGGACTCCCTGGCAGCAGGCGGCCCGGCGGTAGCCAGGTGCCGGGAAGGGGGCCAGGGCCGTGCTGCCGGGCGCCCGACACCCATGGCGGGCACTCAGCCCCGGTGCGAGACTGGGCCAGGCCGCAAAGAGGGGCGCGGCAGGGACAGGCTTCCAGAAGCCCGCAGACCTTGCCGGAGTGGAGACGCCGCATCGCCAGGCCCGGCAGGACCGGCAGCCGGCGGAGGGGACGGTGTCGCAGAAGCTTCCCATCAGGGTGTGAGACACCGCGGAGCCCCCGACACGAGTTACCGGTTTGCTTGGCTCCCGACAGCCTCTAAGACAGGCGAGGAAGCCACGGCTCCCGGAGGCCGAGCCACACGGCCAAGGTCACGCAGCTAATTCCGGATCAACAACCAGCTCTTGAGGCCGCTCCTCCCCACCCACCTGGGCTAAACCCTCCCCCTGGCCAGGCCTGCCCCGCCGTGGCTCCCTCTCGTGGCCCTCCTTCCACGCCCGGCCCCAGCCCCGGTGCTGCGGACCCCTCGGGAGGCCGGTCACCGCTCTGAGGCCGCAGAAGTGATCACAAACATCAGGGTCCAGCCCCCGAGTGTCTGTCCCCAAAGCCCAGCCCACCGCAGTCACGACGGGCCCAGTCCCCGATGAGAAGACAGAGGCTCAGAGGGCCACGTGGCCACCACATGATGGTGGAAAGACTCTGTCCTACCCGCTGTCACGCGGGCACCCCTGAGCCTGGGCTCAGCCAAGATGCCACCACACGCAGGGACCTCCTCTCCCTGCCCCGGGAAGCGGGGACACTCGCCCGCCACATGGGAACAGGATCACATTCCAGCCGAGGAAGCTGGCGAGTCCACTCGTGGGCAGTCACCGCTCCCTGTCCCTCCCCACTGGGACGCCATTACCAACACCCAGACCACCAGAATGAGGGGTTCCCCCACCAGGGAAAGGGGGTGTCCTGGAACCCCAAGCAGTCCCTTCCTTCCCGTTGGCCTGGGACCTCTTCCCCTGGCTGTTCCCAGGCTCCGGCGCACGGCATGGTCACCTCGGAGGGTGCGCCACCAGCCGTGGCCGCCGGGGCCTTCGGACCAGCAGCCCGACCCTTTCCTCCCCCGCCCAAGGGGGCGACGGGGTGCTGCTGCTCTCGGGGGTAAATTTAACTGTCCTCGTTAAAGATTCACAGCACACCAAAGAAGTGGTGGCTTTTTTTTTTTTAAATCATCTTTGCAGAAAAGGAATATCAGCAAAAATAATCACTCTTTCAGGCTCCACAATGAGTCTCTAATGAGGACAGCAACCCCCAGTTAAACAAACACATCATGAGGATGACGAGGGTGTGACACACGGACAGGGTCCACCACCTCGGGCGCATCTGTGGTCAGTCCTGGGGGTGAGGGGGCTGGCAGGAGGGGGGTCCTCCTGGGGCACCGTCCCGGGTCCCCTTTAGAGCTCAGGGTGCGGGCAAGGGCAGGGCAGGGCCGGTGGAAGCCTCTGGTGGGACAAGTGTCGGAGGCAGAGGGGGACACTGCCCCGGGGGACCAGGCAGGGGCAGCAGCGGGCGAGCCTTCGGGAAAGATGCAGGAAGCTCTGGACGGAGACGGCTCCGTAGAGGAAGACGAGGACGAGGGGCCACACCTGGACGCACGTGTCCCTCGCTCCCCTCACCCCGCGGGCCTCCCGGGCCTCTCTCTGGAGTCCACGGCCGTCTCTCCAGCCAGGGGGAGAGCCCCGTGGGCCGAGGGGGCTTCAGCGCCCACTGAGCCAGTCCTTCCTGCGCCTCAGGCGCCACGCTGGGCGCCGGCGTTCACTCGGAGCGGGATGCACTTGGCCTTGTCGCTCTCCGGACGTAAAGCTCTGGGACGGGAGACGACATGGGGATGAGCACAGGCTGTGACCCCGGGTTACCGTGAGCGACCCGGCGAGCGGTCAGAGAGGCCGAGTGAGGCCTCTCTGAGGAGGGTGGTCCGAGCCCAGGTCTGGGCGGCCAGAACAGCCGGGTGCGCAGGGCTGGGAAGGGCGGTCCTGAGAAAGGAGCGACCGTGGGCCGCAGGACACCAGCTCAGGGTGTGACACGTCTCCGAGAAGGGCCTCGGTCCCCGGCACCCCCTGAGATGCCAGCCTCGGAGAGAGCAGGGAGCCAGGAAGTGACAAGGACCATGGACATGACCCCTAAGCTTGGGGGAAGAGGAGCAGAGGACAGGCCTGGGCCGGCACGGGGCAGCGGTGTCCGCCAGCAGAGACACCTACGACCTTGGAGTTGATGGACAGAGAGAGGAGACTGGGGTGGGGTTTCACAGGCAAGGTGGGGGTTGGACACTCCCAGGCCTAGGTGTGGCTGGGGCCGGAGGCCAGGGTCAAGTGGAGGCAGAGTTGCTAGAGGTGAGAAGGTCAAGGAAGCAGAGCGCAGCCTGTTGGCTGCATGACCTTGACGCTGTGGTCAGTGCGTCTGGCCAGGAGACCTACAGAAACTCGAAGGGAGAGCGAGCGTGACCCGGGGCACCGACCTCGGAGCGGAGGGACACACGTAGCTCCTTGCAACACCCGCCCGCCCTCCTGCCCCTGACAAAGGGGTTCAACCAGGAACAAGCAGACGGGAACAGGGACGGGGGGTCATCGAATAAGAGCCAGGCCTTGTCCTAAAGGCCAACCACCCTTCTGTGCCCGCATCGGCGACACGGTGCTGATGTCCCCAGTCCGTCAGGGACACGCAGGAGGGATGGGAACCTGCAGGTCTGTGTCTGAAATGCAGTCGACACGGTGCACGGGCTCATCTCTGGGGAACTAGCGCTGACCCTCAGGCCAGGTCCGCTGGGGGCTGGGCATGACCCTGCACTGACCCCGGGAGTCACCTGGCCGCCTGCTTCCACCTGTCCGATCTGCCAGCGCCCAGGCCTCTGGGGGCTGTGTCTCCAGGGCAGACAGGCCCCAAGCTGCCCACAGGCCCCTTCATGGGTGTGGCCTCAGAGCCCAGATGTCAGCCCCGGAGGGCGCCTCCCAGGAGCGAGGACCCGGGACCCCGAGTCACCATGTCACCTTTCCAAACCCCTCTGGGGGTGGTGAAGCAAGACACTGGACCAGACCCGATTCCCAGCTCCAAAGTCAAGGGACCTTCGAGTCCCCTGGCTTCTCTCCCAGCCCGGGAGACAGCAAGACTCGGTCTCCGAGCCGGGCGGGCCATGCCTGCTGATGTGACGGACGTGACATTTCCCACATCCAATCAAGTCAGACAAGACGCACAAAACCTCCCCCACCGCCCCTTCCCCGCTCTCACAAAGTGAGCCGCTCTGCGCTCCCGACCTCACGAGGTTTAAATGCATGGCTGCCGGGGAATGAGAAAGGTCCTCTCACGCTAACAGGCGACAGTGCCCTTCGGCATCTACTGCTCACGGCAGATACCAGGTCTTCGGAGCATCTGTTGAGTCGGTCAAATCTGAGTTTCTTTTAAAATTCACGCACCAAATACAGCACGTGAATGCAGTACCTTTTGTACTCCGTAAAGTACATTTGCTCTTTAAAAACAAAACAAAACACCCCAGCTCATACCCAGAAGACCCGGGCGCGAGACCCCGACCCCTCGGGAGTGGGCTTCCACCAGCTCTGCCCGGGCGGCTGCTCCCCAAACCTGCCGAACAGACGCCCGTCGGTCTCGACGTGACATACGACCAGACTCGGCGCCGTCGGCACGGGCCCGCGGGCGTTGTGATGAAGCGGGTGCGAGGTATCGCCCCATATTTACCCGACGCGGAGAAACCGGCCGGTGCCGGGAGCGGTCACGGCGACGGAGCCGGAGGCACCTTCCCTGAGCGCCCTCTGCACGGCGGGCAGGAGACGGTGAAGCGCCCACAGAGACGCGTTCTTCTGCGAAGTTTTAGTCCCTGCGGCTCAGTCCATATTTTCCCCAAATCAAGGAGCAGAGTCCAGTAACACCGGGTCGATTTTTATTTTTCTTCCGAAGGGCGGTGGAAAGCGTCCCCCAGGCGCAGTAAGTCCTGCCCGGGAGCCAACGACCCCGCCACCACGGTGCCTCTCAGCGTCCAAAGAGTGTGGGTTTTACGGGAACCGTGGGCGCGACCCTCCGACCCGTCGGGGCAGCAAGCAGCCCCACGTGCGGCGGGGGACACAGCCGGCACGCGGTGAGGGACTTCTGTCCGCACCTCCCGGGGCCCCCCCAGGCCGGCCCAAAGCACGGCTCCCCTGTGTGTGGAGGGTCTCCTGTGCGGTGTTCTCTTCAATGTAACGGAGCCGCCTCCTCTCAGCTGACGTACCGGGTCGTCACCCCCCGCCCCGCCCCTTGCAGAGCAGAGCTCAGCTGATGCTTCTGTCCATCAACGCCCCTGGAGAACAGGCTTGAAACAGACTCCTCCCCACCTCCAGTCCCCGCCCCACCTCCAAAATTCCAGTGAAGCACATTTTCACTCCAAGGGCAGCGTTGGCGTAGGATTAGGCGTGTTTTCTGCGTGGAGGATACGTTTTCAGCAAGCAGGACCGCATTCCTAGGAAGCGTGAGTCTTCCCTGCAAGCCGGCGGCCCGACCTCTTGGACCCTCCTGAATGAGGCTCTGTTCTGCGGTCCTGCGCTCCTGCAGCCCCCACGCTCCACTCCGTGTGGCTGAGGACAGGTGCGCACCTGCGAGGGGCCCACCCTCCCCAGCTACGGTGCCCCTGCAAGAGCTGCTGCCCGCCCACCCGGGAGCCGCTGACGCGGACGAGAGTCTGGAAATCAGACCCTTTTGCCTGAGATCCAAAGCACGCCCTCAGTCCAGCGCCCCTTCTCGGCAGTTCTAGGGCCCGTTTCTCACTCTGACAATGCCTGGGGGGTGCAGGGGGAGAGGGCACAGAATCGGAAGAACACGGTTACTCCTGAGACCCTCGATGGCTTATCATTTCTGAAGGCCACCAAACTAGGTCCAAAGCACGCCAAACACCTGGTGACGTTGGCTTCCAGGGCAGCCGGGCACTCCGAAAGGAAGCCCGCCACACCTCAGGCCACGCGGGGACCGTCCTGAGACAGGCAGGCTTGTCCCAGTCAGCACGCACGGGATCCAACCGGGGTCTCCGTCCCGTCGGGCGGAATCAGCAGGTGACACCGCCTGACTCCCGTGCGGGGCACAAAGGACAACTCTCTTTACCGAATGGATCCACGGAACTGGGGCTGCACGGATGGCCAGCACAGCCTCACCGTGCCCTGGGCGAGCCACCACGCAGGGCGGAGCGGCCAGGGCATGCAGTGCAGACCCGGGGGCTGGGCCCCCCGAACAGGCCGCATGGAGGGCGGCTCCCACCACGCCAGGCATGCGGCACGCATCTCGGGACCTCCTGCACACGACCCCGCCACGCAGGTCCCACGCCACCCTCACTGAGTGAGGAGAGACGGGCACCCAGGGACCCGCCCGCCCACGCCAGCCTCGGGGGCTCGAGGAGCCGGGCAGTCCTGCCTGTTTGAGTCACTGACCACGATAAGCCAGGCTGACCGCGACTCTGCCCTCCATGCCGGGGAAGGTCGCTAGGCAGCACAGACCTGTCCTCCACCCAGGGTGCCCGGAAAGCAAGCCCGCCCCCCCGAGGGGCACATAGGAACCCCAACCAAGAACACTGCCCCCTCTGAAGGCAGCCAGCACTGCACCGGGTCTGGCTTCCCGGCAGAGCCCACGAGGAGGGCGGGAGAGATCGTGGCGCGCAGCCGTCCCGCGATCCTTGTCCCCGATCTGTTCGTGTGCAGGGCTGGGCTCACGTGTCTCCAATTCAGAACTCCAAATGGAAGGCTTATGTGGATATAATTATAAGTGGAAATCAAACGCAGGCCTGGAAAACACCCCTCTTTCCTCAAAGTGAGTGCGCGTGGGGCAGGGCCTGGGTCCCCCGAGGAGCTCAGGGGGGCCAGGCTGGGCTCAGGCCTCACAGAGGACGGTCACCCCCAGTCCGGGGGGCACCCAAGGGCCCGTGCTCCGGCCCCAGGCCCGCAGCCAGGGGCCACGCGGGCCTCCTGCATCGACTTCACCAGCAGCACGTCCTTGGACAAAAAGGACACTCCACTGCATAAGGAAAGAAAAAAATTTTTTTTTAAAAAATTTTTTTAAAGTTTCCCATTTAAAAAAAAGAAAAAAAAGTGCATCTTCTATGTGATCAGCAGAACCCTCCCCCCACAGGTGTGCCAGAGATGGCGGCCCCCGTCTGTCACCTGGCCGCCGTCACCCGCCTGGCTACCAGCTCCCACCCCTTGCCTCTCTTCTCAGATGGTTGTCAGTGACCACATTCGAGAGGATTCCCTAGAAGAGGCCAAAGGGACGTGCCAGGCTGTCTCGAGGCGACACGCGTGGCGAGCCAAAGCAGACGCCAGCGGCCCCCGCGCGGCCTCGCCGGCTGGCCCGACCAGCCACCCCAGTCCCGCCCCGGCCTGGCTTCCTGGCCCCACCGCGCCCTCACGCCCCGCCCCAGCCCCAAGGCCCCGCCCCTCCCGCAGGGCCCGCCCCTCCTCGCTGAGCCGCTTCAAAGAGGCCGCGGTCCCCAGCGTTGCCAGCTTGCCAGCTCACGGCGAGAGGGCACCATCCGACCCCAGCGCTATTAAATCTCTTTAAAGTTTAATCTTCGGGGGATTTCAGCTGTAAATAAAGAGCACTGCACATGTAAGAAATAAACGTACATGCATGACTTCATGTGTGACCTGCGTTCCGTTTCCGTCCGGGATTGAACAGGCGGCAGGCGTGGGCGGGGGGTGGGGCCAGCGCACCGAGGAGTCACAGCGGACAGAGCCCAGCCCCTCACTTCACAGTCAGGGATGTGCCACCCGTGGGGACAGGCGACTCCCCACGGCACGCAGCCAATAAATGGGACGGCCGGGCAGCCCAGCCCAGGGACCACGGCCCAGCCAGGCCCCCACGGGGCATGTCTGGGGGCTGTTCACACAGGACATCTGGGCCAGGCCTCTATCCAGGACCTGGGTCCAGGGCCACACTGCCACGCAGGCCACGGACCACAGAACTGGCCTCCACGGGCAGTGCCAGGCCTGGCGGTCTGGGACACTCTGTGTGCACGTGCCCCCAGATCACGCGGGCGCTCTGGGGCAGGAGAGACAGGAGGAGGCAGGTGACACTCGGAAGAGGGAGGACGGGATCCCAGCCCGAGGGGGCCCGAGGTCAGGGTGGACGCTGAGAACAGACGTGAGCGTGCCCGGCCCCACGTTACAGAGGAAGGAGCTGCTCGGACGAGCCCCACCCACAGCTGGCAGCTCGGCACGGCGGCCGCACACGTGGCGCCTCTCCTCCCAGGTGCCAGCACCCCGGTGACGCGTCCAGGCCAAGAGTGAGAACCGCCCTCACGGGGGGCCGAGGTCAGAGCCACACGCAAGTCACCTCCACGGGGAGCCAACTTCTGTCCTTCAGGAGCAGCTGCAGCCGGAGCCCCAGATGGCGGAGGAGCGAGAGGGGCACCTGTTCACTCCGACACCAGACACCCCCACCACCTCGTCCCCCGCTGTGCCCCGGGGATCGGGAAGGCGTGAGCCCTGGCACCGGAAATGCTGTGTCTGGTGGGTCCCCCAGGCCGGGGGCTGGTGTGGTGACCTTGGGCCGACGGGCTCCCTCCCTGGGCACCCTTGCCCACGGACAAGAAAGTGTCTATGAATCACAGGGGACTGTCGCTCACCACGAGCCGCTGAGGGCGGGTCAGCGCCGGCTCTTCAGGGAGGCCTGGGGGAGGGAAAGCAGTGCCTGGGGGAAGGCATCGGGGCCTGGGGCTCTGACTCGGTCCAGGGAGGGGGATGCTTGTCTTCACTGCCAGCGACACCCGTGCTCGCCTCTCCCCAATAGGACACGAGGACGGGCACCGCGGGGCTCGCCAGTGTGCACTGTGTAGGTGCTCGAGACACAGGGGAGGGAAGAAGGGAGGGACAGATGGATGAGTGGACAGATGGATGGATGGATGGATGGACAGATTGGTAGGTGGACTCATGGATAGATGGATGGATAGGTGGACAGACAGGAAATCAATGAGAGTAGGTGAGCACCTGGGTGGGTGAGGGAGTAGATGGGTAAATGAAGAGGAAGAGGGATGGACAGACGGACAGACGGACAGAAGCAGCAGCAGTGGGTGGGAAAGGTGATCCAGCAGATGGAGGGACAGACGGCAGTGGGTGACCCGAGAACAGCTGGGGTGGCTGTCAGTGGGAGGCACGGTGGAGGGCGAGAGGGTCTCTTCCCTCAGCCGGGGCAGAGACCCCCTAAAAGGGAAGGTGGAAGCCACAAGGACCAGCAATGCCACCACCAAGTGTGGCCAGGACCCTCTTACCACCCAAGCGTGGAAAGGGAGACAGCCGACCCCAGACCATGCTAACCTGACCATGCGGCCCGACCCTGGGACCCTTGGACCCTTGGACCCTGGGACCCGGGACCCGGGAACAGATTCACTGTGAAGCACCCTGCCCAGTCCAGGGCTCACAGAGAAAGTTTTTGTTGTTGTTGTTGTTTTTAAGAAACAGACTGAATTGCTCAGCACTCAGACCCAGGACACATCGGACCTGAAATGGCGCATACTGTGCTGTCCTCTCTGCGCACACTCGCAGAAATACCCACTCGCTTCCTTAGGAGAGTGAAGTGACGGACTGTGGGTGCACTAGCAGCAAGAAAGATCCAGACGCGAGGGACGTGGGAGGTGTGGCTGGACGGGAGCGAAGTGCTGAGGGGCGGGCTCTGTGTACCGACCGGCTGGGGCGGAGGCGGGGCTGGAACTGAGCAGAAAGGACCCACGTCCTCGCCCCGTCTGTCCCCCTGCACAAGCATCCAAGGAAAGGATCTACCCGGACCCACTGGCAAAGCTGGCCGAGGAAGCCACGCCTGTGAGGACCTCCCAGCTCGGGTGGGTGGACGATGGGCTCTGGGGGGCGGTCTGGGCGATCGGGAAGATCGAGGGGTGCTGGGCCTGAACCCGGGAAGGGACCGGAGTGTCTGGCCCCCAGGCCCCTGCCATTGCTTCTCATTTCTCAATCGGCGGGGAGAGAGGACTTGTGGGCGCATACTTGCCCCACAGCCATGTGCCCCCCTTGAGCACCGGGGAGCCCGAAGGCCCTGAACCTCAGCGAGCCCCTTCCAGCAGCTGCCCAGGCCTTTCCGCGGGGCCCCATCAAGGCCGGGTGGGCCGGGAGAACCAAACCAGCAGGTCGCAGCAAGGCCGGCCCCGGGCGAAGCCGTCGGCGAGGGCAAGAGCCCCCCACCCTGACCTGCAGTCAGAGTCCCGTCTGAGAATAAGGGGGCTCCGATGGGGCAGGGGCTGTGGGGGGAGGGGGAGGGTCTGTGTGTAGCAGCTGGTGTGGGGCTCAGGACTTCCCAGGTGTCACATAACAGAAAGTCCCAAACGCCGAGTGTGAGCTCCCAAACATTGAGGGTTCCGCCCACGGAGCACTGATCGGGCTCAGTGAGAAGGGAGCTGACCCCTCCTGCAGGCGGGCCCAGCTCTGGGGTCTGGAGGGATGCCCCCACACTGAGCGGGTGGTGCACGCAGCCCCTGGCCGGCACCCCGTCCTGCCACAGCAGAGGGACCCACGAGAAAGGCCGAGGGGTTGCATTGTCAGCACCAGGATCCGCCGCGCTGGGAACCAGGCCTGAGCAAACACCCTGCCAAAGGGGAAAGGCCTCGGCCGCGCGAAGAGGCTCCTCCCAGAAGCGTTTCTGTTAGAGAACGCCGGGAAATAACTGAGTGTCACTAACCACGGAACCGTGAGGTGCATCCACGCGTGTCAGTCCACGGGAACAGCAACCAGGAGGCACATCGTGACCAGCCATTCGGGAACTGATCAGCCACGCCGGAACCAATCAGCCACGTGGGAACCCATCAACCACGTGGGAACCCAACAGCCACGAGTGAACCCATCAGCCATGTGGGAACCGAGCCCAGAGGGGATCACTCAATGCCGGGCCCCAACTGCGAAACTCGGGGTGCCATCAGTGCAGTAGGCCACAGTGAGCACAGGGTACAAGGAGGGTACAGGGGTTGACCAGAAGGTGAGCCCAGTCCGGCTTGGAAGGGGGCGTCTGGAGGACCGTGGGGCCACTGTCCCTACTTCCTCTGTTTCTGAACTGGGTACTGGACTAAGACAGGCTGGTGACTATGAACCACAAATGGCGGAGGGGAGCGGCCGGGCCAACCCCCAGTTTTCTCGGCCTGCAGAGCAGCGCAAGCCCAGGAGAGATGGCGGGCCTGGCGAAGGGTGGGCTTGAGAAGAGGCGGAGAGACAGGCGGGCTCCTGGTGGCCGCCCGGCGGCAGCCGCAGGCCGCTGCCCTCAGACTGCAGCTGCCCGGGAGGACCTGGTGTGCTCGGCCTCCCGGGATGGCCCACGCCCGTGTCTGTGTCACTTGAGGGAAGGTCTCCGGGGACAGGGCCGTCCCTGCATCTGCTTGGGGCCACACTCCCAGCAGGCGACACACCGGGCACTCGGCACACGACCTTACACGGATTGCTCGGCGTGCGCCTCTGTCGGTGACGTGCCCGGGCCCAGCGGGCCTTCCGTGCTGCCCTCCGAGCGAGTCACAGGCCCTGGCTCTGCGGAGGGCCACGGGCGGGGCAGACCGGAACGCCTCTGAGAGGGGAGGGCGTGAGTCTGGGGGTCGTGCGGGCAGCCCACGCTGGGGAGGGGCGCCCCTCATTGTTCCCGGGGCCCAAGTCCCCCCGAGACTGTGTATGCGCCCGCCAGTCCACCTGCGAGGCCCAGGGGGCTGCAGAGACACCAGGCCCAGCCCCGGCCTCCGCCTGCACCCCCAACCCCTCCTCCTGGCGGGTCCCGACCCTCGGACACGAGTGTGTTTGCCTGGGAACTGGGGGACGGGGAGAGGGGGCCCTAAGGAGAGGAGGAAGCGTCACGTGCTCAGGAGAAGTGTGTGACATGACCTCGCCGAGAAAGACCGAGAACGTTCCGTGTGAAGAGGGCCGAAGACTGTGATTAAAATGGGCTAGAACGAGTCCACCAGACTTGTATATAAAAATAAGAAGCTGCTAATTCACTTTAATTCTAAGATTAAACACGGTGAAATTCTCTGAGTTATCTGAGTAGCTTCGAGAGAGAGTAAGTGCCAGGGGCTGGCGGCCGCTGTCCTGTCTGTGCTGTTCCCGCCCCAGGACGCCTTCTGGCTGCTTCCGGGGAGAGGGGAAGGGAGACACGGAAACCATCGATCGGCTGCCTCCCATACGCGCTCGAACCGGGGATCGAACCCGCAGCCCAGACACAGGTTCTGACTGGGAATTGAACCCACAACCTTTCGGCATACGGGACAAGGCTCCCACCACCCGGCAGGGGCTCAGTGATATTTTTAATCGTCCTTTTTTTCCCCTTGAAGGCCGTGCTGAACACCGAACTCCACTTCATCGAGGCCGGTGACGTGTCTGGGAAGGAACAGATGTCACAGCGCGGGGAGTGCCAGCAACCCCGACAGGAGCCGGGCCCTGTCTCCCGGCCAGTGGCAGAGAAGGACAGAGAGCCCAGACCGTCTGCAGGCCTGCGAGGCGTCCAGGAGCATCAAGGCCAGAAAAAGGAGGAGCAAACCACGCCAGGTCCATTTTTTCTCCAAAACATCACTCAGGGCGGTGCCTGTTGCGATTTTATTTCCTTCTAATTAGTGAGAAATTCAACTGCGAGCTGCAAGGCCCCCTCACTTTCAAACCCCCAAAGACCTGCACAAGGACAGCTGAGGGTGTCGACTAACGTCTATTAGCTCGTTCCAAATATACTTGCCTCTTAGTCAACGCTGCCATTTAATAATTTTGCTACATCTCAGAAATGGAGACGCAGTCCTGCCGGTTATTTACAGATTGTAACATTTACATAAGAGTTTGGTTTAACAAGAGATATAAATATAGATAAAACCCTTAGGACTCCATTCTCTTAACTGGCCTCTGAAACTCTGCCCCGCAATTTGCAAACTGAATTTTGTGCAGACTATTCTTGGAAGCCTTTGTGAGTTAGGGAGAACTCACTGAAAGCAAGGGCTGCCTAATCACAATTTTGCAAATTGTGCGTAGCAATCATCCTTGCATTGTGAAATTCGGATCTATAAAATGCTGATGTGTTAAAGTTGAAAAATAAATTAGCTCACACAACTATTCCACAAAAAAAAAATCGGTCTGAGGCTTTACGACTAAATTATTTGTTTAAGAAAGTTAAAAGATAGTCACATTAGCAGCAGATCACAAATAAAGGCAGCATGTCGTGCCAGCCTGTCCCCGAGGCAGCCGTGGATGCCGTGACGGAGGGGCTCCCACCGGCGGCCCCGCCCGTACAACTCACCTGCCTGCCCGTGGCACGTCGGTGCAGGAATCGCCCGGAATATACTCGTGGCCACGCGGGACGGCTATTTTAAACGCGTCCAGGGTGTGTGTCGTGCTCCGGAAAACGCTCTCAGACAGGGAAGGGATTACTCAACGTACTCTTTGATACGCCATCTATTCACGCGCTAAAGCCCGTCCCAGCCTGCCCAGCCGGAGAAGCTGGCAGTCAGCATCGGTTGACTTGTTAAAAGCAAGGCCATCTGGGCCACAAAAACTGCGGTAGCACCAAACGCGAGGGAAGGGCGGGAGCGAGCTGCCTCAGAGGCGGCCGCACGTGCGCCCCTCTGAGAGTGGAGCTGCCCCCGGGGGCGGGAAGCCGACCTCAGAAAGGGCGCTCGGTTGCCCAGGGCGGACGGGACTCCAGGGACCAGGGCTGTGGGTTCAGTCACAGGGTATGTTCCACAGATCGGCACCCTCATGGGCCAGCTGTGTGCACATGCACACTCGCACAGGTGCACCCAAACACACGTGTACCCATGCACACATGTGCACCGAATTCCTGCCAGCCCCACCGCCCCACGCCACAGCCTGGAGATCGTCAGAGGTGAGCGCCAAGGCCGGTGCTCATCAAATGCTGCTTCATCAAACTTCAAGGCCTCTCCGCCACCCCAGCTCCAGTGGGCATGCGCGGTATTTAGAATTACGTGAAATGAGCCCACTCTTCACCCTACCCTACCAGGCTGCCCGGTCTCTGGCCGCTCTCGCCGTGGCTGCGTCATTTCGCTGGCTCGTCAGGCCTATGTCGCCCTTGCTCAGCCCCTTCCATTTTCTGGATGTCACGTCAGGCAAAATGGATACAAGTGACATCCAGCCTGCTTGTCCCCCGTGCTCCAAGAGCAGCGTGAGGCCACCGCAGCACAGCCCTGGGCTCGCGGTGGGCTCGAGGTGGGGCTGCGCACGGGGCCAGGACAGGCCTTGCCTAAGCTCCAGGGTCCCAGGAAAGGGAGCTCTCACCGTTTGAAAAATGGCTGCAATAAACTTATTTCAACTGACGAAACTGAAGCAGTAATCAAAAAACTCCCAGCAAACAAAAGACCTGGACTGGACAACTTCACCAGGAAATTTTACCAAACATCCAAAGAAGAACTAACACCCATCCTTCTCAAACAATTCTAAAAAATTCAAGGGGAGGGGAGACTCCCAAGCTCATTTTATGAGGTTAGCAATCCTAATTCCAAAACCAGACAAAGACACTACAAAGAAAGAAAATTACAGGCCAATATCCCAGATTAACATATGTGCTAAAATCTTCAACAAAATACTAGCAAACCAAATCCAGCAATACATTAAAAAGATCACACAGCGTGATCAAGTGGGACTTATTCCAAGGATGCAAGGTGGGTACAATATCCAAAAATCGATAAATGTGATACACCACATACACAAAATGGAAGATAAAAATCACATGGTCACATCAACAGATGCAGGAAAAGCATGTGCTAAAATCCAGCACCCACCTATGACAGAAATGCACAGCAAAGTGGGGACAGAGGGAACCCCACGTGACAGAGGCCATCAGGACAAACCCGCCGCCAGCAGCGTACTCAGTGGGCAGAACTCAGTGTGCCCCCCTTCAGATCGGGAACAGGACAGGGACGCCCAGTTCACCTCCTCACTTACCTGAGCACCGCAGGGCCCGGACACAGCCACCAGGCCAGGAGGTGAAAGGCGTCTGTACGGGGAGGAGGACATGAAACTCTCTCTCCGTGCAGATGACCTGATCCTGTGTACAGGGACCCCTGAAGCTCCCGCCGAAAACCACAGGAACTGACCGGTGCAGTCAGTGAGTAGCAGGACACAAAATTAGTATCTAAGTCGCATCTTTATACACCAATAGCGAACTATCAGAAAGGAAAACTAAGAAAATAATCCCATTGACAACTGCATTAAAAAAAGAACCTAGGAATAAATTTAACCAAGGATGTGAAAGACCTGTATTCAGAAACTTATAAGATACCAAAGAAAAAAACTGAAGAAAATACAAGTGTGCGGACGCATATACCATGCTCATGGACAGGAAGAATTAGCATCATTAAAATGTCCACACTACCCGAGCAATCTGTAGATTCAACACAGTTCCTATCAAGATACCAATAGCATGTATCACAGAGCTAGAACGAATACTCCAAAAACTCATATGGAACCAGAGAAGACCCCAAACAGCCTCAGCAATCTTCAAGAAAGAACACAGTTGGAGGTATCACACTACCTGGTACCAAACTATGCTATAAGCTCTATGACTGTAGTAAAATCTAACGGCCCAGAACCGGCACGAAAACAGGTGCAGACCAGCGGAACGGGACGGAGAGCCCGGAAGTCAGCCCACGCCTTTACGGCCAATTGATGTTTGACAGAGGAGGCAAGAACACACGACGGGGTAAATGTAGTGTATTCAGTAAGTGATACTGGGAAAATTGGACAGATACATGCAGAAAAATGAAACTAGACACCTTCTTACACCACACACAAGAATAAGCTCAAAGTGGATTAAAGACTTAAATGAAAGACTCAAAACCACAAGCCTCCTAAAAGAAAACATAGGCGTAAAATTTTGGACATTTCTCATAGCAATATTTTTTCTGCTCTGTCTCCTCAGGCAAGGGAAACAAAAGGAAAAAAAAAACAAATGGGACCACATCAAACCAAAAAGCTTTTCCGCAGCAAAGGAAACCACCGACAAAGTGAAAAGACAGCCCACTGAACGGGAGAACACGTTGGTTAATATCTAAAATCTGTAAAGAATGTATATAACCCAACATGAAACAAACCAACAATCCAATTTCTACAAAGGGCAAAGGACCCCAATAGGCACTTCTCCGAAGAGGACACGCAGAGGCCAACAGACATGTGAAAAGATGCTCAACGTCACTAATCGTTGGAGGAATGCAAATTAAAGCCTCAGTGAGGTATCATCTCATACCTGTCGGAATGTCTACCATCAACAAGTCCACAGACAATAAGTGCTGGTGAGGATGTGGAGAAGGGGACCCTCGTGTACTGCTGGTGGGAATGCAGACGGGTGCAGCCACCGCGGGAAGCAGCGTGGAGATGCCTCGGAAAATTAAAGATGGATCTGCCTTATGACCCCGTGACCCCCCTGCTGGGAAGGCGTCGCCAAGGTCTGGATGCAGCCCAAGTGCCCGTCAGTAGCCGAGTGGATGGAAAAGCTGCGGGGCGCTCCCACAGTGGAATACTACTCAGCCCTAAAAAGGAACTCTTACCCTTTGCAACGGCGTGGATGGACCTGGAGAGTTGTGCTGAGTGAAATAAGCCAGTCAGAGAGAGGCAAAGACTGTAGGGTTTCACTTTTATGTGGAATCTAATGAACAAAATGAACTAACAACATAGAAACAGACGCACAGATCCGGAGAACAGACTGACGGCTGCCACATCGAGGCCCAGACGACAGTGTGGTGCTGACCAGAGGGAAGGGGGTGGGGGTAGAGGAGGGGAAGGGGGTGAATGGTGACGGAGGAGACCCGACCTGGGTGGTGAGCACACAGTGCAACGCACAGATGATGCATTACGAGTGGCTGAAACCTACATAATTCTATTAACCACTGTCACCCCACAAATTCAGTTTAAAAAATTTTGAGAGAGCGCCACAGCCTTGCACAAAGCAGCCGAATGCTCCCTGTGGGGGCGGCACTGCTCCCCCCAGCCTGCAGCTTTGGCGCCCGCATCACCGAAAGAAAGTGGACACGTACAACAGTCACGTCCTCCGCGGCCAGGGGCTCCCCACAGGTCGCTGCAGAAATGGGAAGGGAAACTACCCCCTCGTGCCAGGAGGGAGGAGGCGTTCGGGAGCCTGGGGAGACAGAGAAACGCCACTTTTCTGCGCCGCATTCCCAAGGTTGACTCAACGCCGGGATGCGCGGTAAACCCTCCAAAGTCAAGGTCAAAGGGTGCAGGAAGTCACCCTCCTCCCAGGGGAAAGCCCAGCACGTGGGCCGCAGGCGGGGGCGGACGGAGTGCCTCTGCTTCCCGGGGTGTAAAACTGGAGACCACGACAGCCACCTCCTGCGGCGGGCGGGAGCCGGCGTCCCTGTGCGGAGCTGACGCCGCCGTCGGGGACGGGGACGGCTGGCGTGTTGTTAACAGCGGCGTTTCCATCCCCATTCTCAGAGGCGAAACCTCTCGCTGAACCACAGATACAAGCCCGGTGGGCCCAGGGGGACACCGTCAGCCCAGGCTCCCCAGGAGCAGGGGACCCACTGCCAAGACCCGCCTCCTGCCCCGCGCCCAGCCCAGCCCTGCCCTGGGCAACTCGGGAGGCTGTGGGTGAGCGTCAGGGCCCAGGGCCTGGGGAGACAAGGGGCCACCGTGGAGCGGGCTCCGCAGGCATCCCGGGTAATGGCTGTGCGTGGCCGGGCCGGCATCCCCGGTGCCCTGGCCGAGGTGGGGACAGGGAGGGAGGTGGGGCAGGAGCCCTGTGCAGCGGCCAGTCCCCTACTAGATTTCTTTAAGGGTCCCTGTTCCCCCCACAGAGGCACTCAGCACCAGCAGGAGGGGCAGCTGAGGCCAGCTCTGCTGGGGCACAGTTGACAAGAAGCCCCTTGTCTAAGGCACCTGGGTGGACACTGCAGAGGTAGCCTGCTCTGGGCTCTTGGCTACCAGGGTGCCGCCCAGGCCTCAGGGGCTGCAGAGACATCACCAGTCCAGGGCAAGGTCCCTGTGAGCCCCCCAAGCTCCGGGCCACAGCAGCCCTGTCTCCCTGGCTCAGCCCCCGAGGCCCTGGGGGCTCTGCTGGGAGGCTCAGTGATCAGGACCCAGGCGCCCCTGGCCTTGACCTTCAGAGGAAGGAGAAAGGTCAGGGGCGTGTGTTATCTCGGCCCCTGCAGACTGGCCATGGACAACCCAGGAAAGGCACAGGGTGAGCGCCACCGTTCCCACTCCACAAAGAAGGAAACTGAGTCCCAGCGCGGAGGGTGACTTCTCGAGGTCCAGGGGTGTCCGTGCAGAGGGAGCACAGGCTCCTGGCTGTCGGAATGCGACGCCCAGGGTACAGGGCAGCCTGGGCCTGGTCCGGACGCCACACAGGGTCCCAGGGCTGTGCCAGCACCCACGCTTGGACCAGGCGCTGCTGGGGACCCCAGGGCCCCTCCACACCGGCCACCCCCTCGGGGGAAAACGGACCATGATCAAAGACAGGAAACAGTCTTCACACTTCATGGTTTCTTTCAATTGTTACTTTAGGCTAGTTTCGTGCTAAAAAATAAATCAGCACTTTTGCAGAAATTCCACAGACCTGACCTACCCGGGAAAACACTCTGAGTCTGGAAGCTGTGGGGGCGGGGGTGGGGTGGAGCTTTGGACGTCCTGCCTGCCCAGGTGGGACCGGCAGAGAAGCCAAAGGCACCGTTTCACTTCCCCTCGGCGCTGAGCAGCCCACACCCTCCCTTCCACCCTCGGCACCAGGGCCACGCGCAGTCCCGGGGAGGGCCGCCCGGCCTCTCGCCCTCTCTCAGGTGCCTCCTCCGTCCACCTGCAGGTCGGCAGGAGCAGCGCTGCCCCGGGCCCGAGAGCCCGCAGCCTGCACCAGCGCCGAGCCTCACTCTCCTACACCTTCGCGTTAACGGTTACGCATTTACCTTCCCGCGTCGCAGGAAGGCACAACTAGCTCTCCCAGCCGCAGTCTCCTCCGACCGCGGGCTGGGCCGACTAAGGCGAGGGAGAGGCGGGCAGAGAGAGCGAGGAAGAGAGACAGACAGACGGATGGACGGAGAAACTGACGTAACGACACTTCGAAGGAATGGTGAGCAAGCAGCGGGAGGTCAGGATGTAGCCAAAGCCCCAGCTCCGAAAGGGGAGGCAGTCAGGGGGTCACCCTGCTCTGGGCACCCCAACAGAATAGACAACAAACAGGAGGAAAAAAATCTTTGAAAAATCTAGTCCTTTCAGGAAAACGATCCGTGCGGTCCAGGGGACCCAGTCGGAGCTGGTGTGACGTCACACGTGTGCTGCGGTTTCGTGTGGTCTGTTCACGCGGCCCAGGGGTGAGGAGGAGGGCCCTCCCCTCTTTGGGGTGCAGGGCTCCTCTGTTGGGGCCTCGGTGGGAGGGGCCTGTCTGCAGCTCAGGGACCGTGGGCGGACAGGGCCCCGGCCACCCCCCACCAAGGGCACCAGGGAGATGACTCAGCCTCAGGAAGCTCAAGAACGTGACCTGATGCAAACGGTGACAATGGGGGTGACCTCCACCCCGTGCAGAGGGGCTCCCTGAGGCTGTCCCCACCAGGCCCAGGGAGCGAGGCCGTCTCTGGGGACCGAAGGCCAGCCCAGGGCAGGGAATGTCGGGTCTCCTTGGCCAGTCTTTCCAAAACCCCACGGGCAAGGACGCCCGCCCAGGGCGCGCGGAGGCCGCGGGCCACGGACCAGGAGGGGTGGCTGTCGGCAACGAGCCCTCGGCCCTGCCGGCCAGGCGCGGAGCCTCCCCGCGGGCCATTATCCGAGCACTTGAACCCTGGCTAACAATGAGTTCACAGAGACTGGCAGCGCGGGCTCTAATTGTCTGCATTTAGTCACGCAGACCGAGGCAATGGTCTGCGCCGGCGAGCGGGCCGCGGGCTCCCGGAGCAGACACAGCCGGCCCCGGCGGAGCCGCCACCGGGGCCCTGAGCTCCCTCCTCCCCGACCCGCTTGCCTGGAACAGGTTTCCTCCCCGCACCCGCCTCCTCTCCCCGCACCCCGCTCTCCGCCCCAAATGGAATTCCTGCCTCTGCTCCTGCCCAACAAACAAACATCATTAAGAAATTGGAGGCATGAAAGGGTGCGCGGCTTCTGTTAAAGCCTCCCTGTCAGTCAATTCCGCACGTCTGCATGGGACCGGCGATGGCATCATCACGTTAGTGTGCCTGACTTGCTCGGCACAAAGAAGGTGGGGACGTCCTCTCAAGCAGGGATGTCGGCACCGGAGCCATCTATCACCATCTGCGCCCGCTCTCGAAAGGGGGGGGACAGCCCCCGTTTAAGACGGCGGCAGAACAAATAACGAGAATGTTTGGAAATAAACCGCGAGGTCAACGAAACTTTGTAACGGAACAGGGAGGCAAGAGGATTGTCCTGCGTTTACGATGCGGGGCTGGGGTCCCTCCACCCGCCGCAGGCTTTGCTCTAAAAATAGATATTAATAACGGCCACGGAGAGCCCAGGGCCGCGTGAAACGCGTCCAGACTCGTCACTGTCAGAGCGCCGGGCCGTACGGCCAGGCCAGGCCTGGGCAGCGCCTTTCCTGCCGCGCCCGCCCCCTTTCCCCCCGGTTTGAAGAGCAGCCCCGAGACACCCCTCCCCCGAGATGCTCACTCATCAAAGGCCGAGGAAGGAAAAACTGACATCACCGAACTTTGCGCGCAGAGCCGCCGAGCCGCCCTGCAACGTGGAGGCTCGGACGGGCAGAGGCGTGAGGAAGAGCCCGTGCTGCCCTCCGGAAACTTAGAGACCCGAGCACTTCGATCCGACTTTTCTTTCTGTGTCTCGCTATTGTGCATTGGTCACGAGGAGGCCCCACATAAATTATGCAGGGTTCTTATGAAAGTTTTTAAGGCGCCCGAGTCGGACAGCAGGGTTTCAAATGATTTCCAACACAAAGCATATCAATTAATCACACGCAGAAACAAGGGCTCGGTGCTCGGGGAGCGGAGGGGAAGATAAATTGATTTTTGCTGCGGCCCCGCGCCTTTTCAGCTGCACCACTGTGTGAAAAATACCAGTTAAAAAGTGTGCTGAGGCAGCAAAACCATTTAATACCCCGCAAACAGTTATCTAAGGCGACGACCAATAACCAGACAGCACGGTAATGTGACCTACATACTAACACAATCGTCCCCGGACTCCGGCGTGACTCCGCACTTGCCTGAGGCCAGGCACCCGCTCGATCACCAGGGCCCCCTCGGCCCCCCGGCCCCGGAAGGTGGGTTTCCCCGTCTGGCCCGGGCGCTCCCTTGGCGGACACTATCCGTCCGTCCGGAAGACTAAGCAAACACGCCTTCCGTTCTGTCACCGAGGCGGCTGCCTCGGCGGCCCCTGCTCTTTCCTGCAGTTTTCTATTTGTTTTGATTTCTTCACATTTCCCCTCTTGCGCCCCAAAGGACTCCTTCTTGTCTCGTGTAAAACTCTCTCCCTACAGGAGAATGGGAATCGCTGTCCCGGGTCGGGGACCCTTCCCCTGCGGGGACCCTGGTGACAGCCCGCCTGCTGGCGGCAAGTAGGGTGGGGAGGGTGCTGGGGAGCCCAGGGCGGTGGGAGGACCCGCAGTGGGACCGATGGCCCGAGGGGCATGTCAGGGGCCAGGCTTGCTGAGGTGGCCTCGTTGCCACACACCACCCCTCAGCCCCTGTCCCGGGACTTCACGGACGTGGCCCAGGCAGAGCCGCACAGCAGCCGGGCGGCAATGAGTCCGGGGAGACCCCTCGGCCAGGTCTGAGCCGGGCTGGGACCTCAGGCAGGCGTCCCTGCCCGGCCTCCCCCGACCCTGCGCTGCAGGAATCAGTTCTAGAGGACAGATGAGGACGTGCAGGGCCAGAGAGACCCCAGAGCCACCTCCCTGCCACGAAGCGGGAGGGTCAGGACGGTCCCCAGCGTCGGAATTCCTCCCTGGCGAGACGTTGGTGCCAGCTCCTGAGCCCCTCCAAAACTCTTCTTGGAAACCTCCTCCCCATCTCAGTCTTCAGAACTTATGACTGGTAATCCTCTTTGTTTCAGAAAAGGAGTGACTTATATGAAAAAGAAAATTCACGAGATTACACGGAGAGATCGCCGAATCCCCCCAAACTAACGCCATCGTGGCCAAGTGCCTCCCAGTCCACGCTCCGGGCGGGGTTCGGGCAGTGCTGCCCTGTCTGCACGAAGCTGCAGGAGAAAAACCGACACCTGTGTCCCCGGAACGCAGCAGGTGGGACCCAGACTCTGCACTGGGTCCCGACTCGATCGATGTCCCCAGGGGACAGCGGGCCAGCCTGTAAGAGAGGCTTCGTGAGCCCCCCAGGCACTGCCCACCCCCGGTCAGCCGGAGCCCTCCTTAACCCAGGCCTTCGCGGAATGACCGGTGCACTCTGCAGACTTCTGCCTCTGGAAAGAAAATGATCATTCTCATAAAACAGAGCTCAGACCTCTGGGCCAATGGCTGTGCTCGAGTTCTGGAAAGCCTCCCAGGAAGGCTAGGGAGCGTGCCTGGGGGACAGGGATGCGCCGCCCGTCTGCCAGGAGAGGCCAAGGCCCGAGGAGTCCCGGGCACGGAGGGCAAGCCGCCAAAGCGCCCGCACGGCGAGAGGCAGATGTCAGGTGGCCGACCTCGCGGCCCCGGCGAGAAGCGCGGGTCAGCGGCGACAGCGGCGCCGGGCGGGTCAGGCTGAGAAGCACTGAACACATAATCAAGTTCCGACCACGCGGTGATGACGGCGGAGGGAGACCCGGGGATCCGCGCCGACATCCCCCGAGGGTCTCCACTCCGCGAGGAAGGGGTCCGGACTCGGGACGAGAGGGTCCTGGCCGAAGTGGCCGAGCGGGGAGAGGAAAGGCAGGCGGAGCTCCCACAGCGTGGGCTCTGGGACCCCAAACGGAAGTTCCCACGGAGAAAACGCTGAAGCCTGGGGAGCATGACAGGCACCCCTCCCGGAAGGCGGGAGCCCCGAGTGCCGCCCTCTCTGTGTGTCCCGGCCCCGGTCACGCCCCCTGTCTGGTCCCCCCAACACCACAGCCGTGAGCTGCTCCCAGCAGCGGCTAGTTTGGGTGGCTTTTGTTTTAAAAAAAAAGGCAGTATTTCGCAGACCAGTCAAAAAATAAGGTAAGGCATTTAAATTATTTTAACATCAAGTATTTTTCAAAACCATAAATATATATGAGGGGACTAATTGTAAACTTCTCCCAGAAACCCAGACTCAAATTCATGTTGCCGTGTGAGTTCAATGGTAATGAATTACAGCCTTCTAAGTACAGCATCCACCGTAATAAAACACCCCCCCTGGAGGACTCAGACGCCCTGGTCCCAGCTAAAAGGATTCATGCCTTCAGAATTCTGGGCATATATATTACTTTTCTGTCCGCGCTCTCAACTTCTCTCAATTACGGATGTTCCCCGCGTAATGAATTTTCTGGGCTTTGATGTGTGATTATAGCTATATTTTTATCTATATGTTTTGTGGTTCTTGTACTTAAGCTTTTTGCTCACAAATCCTTTATTAAAAGTACTAAATTGTAAAAAGCACATTCATATTTCATCCCGTGTTCCGTCCAGAAATGTGAGTCTCCGCAGCAAACACAGCTGCGTGGGGAAAGTCACCATAAAACACCTCGCCCGGCGACAGGTCCGCGCACTTGAAACAGTTCGGCTCGGGGGAACTTTACCGGAACTGGACTTTCCAGAACATTCCCGCCTTCTACCTCTTCGACCTCCCGCTTCAAAATCACGTGTCGGAAATCACTCTGGGGCGTGTGCACCCTGGAAGAAGAAGAGTTGTCTGGGGCCACCCACTAAACACACAAACGCTAACGAACACTGATGAGCAAAAAAAAAAAAGGTTTTAAGTAAATCTGCAGCCTGGTGTTGGGCCGTGTGCACACGGGCCATGGCTGGACCCCGCAGGCAGAGACCCGTCAGTCCTGGGCTGTGCCCCCTCAGGAGTTTGCGTGTGTCCTGTCAAAATATTCGAGGTTCAGAGCCTCCCAAACGCAGGCCGTTCCTGCCCATTTTGGTTTTCGTGGGTTTTTCCATCTTAACTCGAAATGAATCAGCAGAGGAAAGAGAATAATCTTGCCATTGGGGAGATGGCTCAGATTTTGACTGGGGAATGGGGGGGCGGAAAGGTGAGGGCCCCATCAAGTCCTGGGGACTCCAAGGTGTCCGTTCAAGACGAGAGAGGAGGCCCTGGCCGGGTAGCTCAGTTGGTTAGAGCATCATCCTGATACGCTAAGATTGCAGGTTCGATCCCCAGTCAGAGCTCAGACAGGAATCAACCAACCAATGAATGAATAAGTGGAATGACTAATCGATGTCTCTCTCTCTCTCTCAAAGAAATAAATTTTAAAAATTAATAAATTTTAAGAAAGGAGAGAGACTTGGGGCTGAGGTCTGAGCAATGAAAATGAGCACCCTTTACACGAGTCTCTCCGGGGGAGGCTGACCTTTGGGGACAAGGCGTCTAGAATTAGACTGGCCAGTGAGGCGAAACAGTGACTCAGCACACAGACTTCGTGGGCAAATCCGTCAACGGGCAAAAGGCGCAAGCATTTGTCTGTGGTCGTCAGCGTAACACATGAGTCTGATGTTGAGATTTGGAAGACAGGACGGAGGAGACTCTCCGTCAAACCGAGTCCACGCAGGTGCGGAGGGGAGCTCCTCCGCGCCCGGCCCAGGCTCCACGCCGTGGGGACAAACTGAGGAAAGCACTCTCGATGGCCAGGCCTCCCCCCGCTCACACGGGCCCCCTGACTGCTGCCAGCTCCCTGCCTGGGCCACTGTCCCGATCCTGCTGGAAGGACCCTCCGAGTGACCGAGGTGGGCGCCTTAACTCAGGACCCCCGCTCTTGCCAAGTCCTGGCGCCCCGTTGTCTCCCGGCTCAAGTTCCATGCGGGTCCCCAACCACCTCCCTGGGGCGGGAAGTTCTCACCACCCAGCCCTTCCTGGGAACCCCAGGCCCAGGAAGAGGAAGGGACAGCCTCGGGCCCTGGACGGAGGGAGAAGCTGGCCCCCCGGCCCGCCAGGCCCCAGGCCTGTCCACCCACTCTGGCCTGCTTTCCTGGGCTCTGATTTGAAATGATTCCAGAGCTTCAAATGAACGAGCATGCTGAAGACAGAGGTGCCTGCTGCTCCCCACCAATCTCCTCGACCCAGAGGCAAGGGACACCCAGGAGACGCAGGCCACGTGCCCCTCCTGTGACTGGAAGGCACTCACAAGCACGCCGCTGCTCCTGGAATGCCTGACCATGCCCAAGTGGGAACTCGAGCCAGGCTGTGGCCGGCGTTGGCCCCAAGCTGCGGAGGCGGGTGCTGGAGCCTGGGGGGCCGCCCTGCAGGCTCTGCCTCCCACCCTCTATTCCAGACTTAGCAGGGACCAGCGCTGCTCCGGGACCCTACCAGCTGACCTTGCCTGGGGAAATGACTCCCTCTCTCCCCCGGGGGACAGGCAGCCGGGACCCTGAGAGCCCCCGGCCGGGCCCTCCCTGTTGAATCTTGGAGCGGCTGCTCCAGCTCCAAGAACGCCTCCGCTTTTCCATCCAGACAATGGGGCTTCCGGAAGGACCGGGTGAAGAGACCCAAGCTCGCAGGCTCTGGGAAGACCCCCGGCTCTGCACCCAGCCAGCCTCGGGGCCTCCAGCTGTGTCTCCTCCGGAGAGGGCCTGGCACAGGGCACAGGGCAGGGCCCTCCTGGGAGGTGACCCCGGACGAGCTGGCAGTTCAGGTGGGGAGGAGGTCCACCATGCAGTGTGCAGGGTCGAGAGGGTGCCCCAGGCTGGGGTGGCAGGTGCTGGCCTTGGGAACAGGGGGGACAGTGGGAGCCAAGGCACAGGAGTATGTGTGCCACACCTGGGGACATGCACGCCAGGAACAAACAGGCCACTGGACGCTTCTGCTCAGACACCCCTCAGGGTGTCTGATTTCCAGGGAAACTGAGAACGAGCTGATTACAGCAGGGTAGAGATCACGCAAGCCTTCTGGGGGTGATCCTGAGGCTATACCTCTCCCTCCAGCCCCCCACCCCCCACCCTGGCCCATCTCTGCAGTGTGCAGACCTGCTCTGGGGTCTGAGGGAGCAGGGACAGGCATGACGAGGGTCCTCTGAGAGACGCTGAGGCCACAGTGGCACTGCCTGGCCCCCTCCAGGAGACCCAGGCCCCCCCGGCCTCGGAAAGCCACCTCACCACCCGCAGTTCCAGGTCCAGGCCGTTCCAGAGGGACGCGCAGCTGAAGTGTCTGGAACCGAACCTCACGTGTTGATAAAACCCTCAGGACCGGAGCCACCAGTTCATCGGGCACCCCGCTTCCTGGAGGGCTTTCTGCTCCAGCGCCGGCCCCGACGCTGGGGAACTCTGGTCAGCACCGCAGGTAGTAGCCCCGCCGTGTCCGGCGGGGAGCGAGGGGGGAGCTCGGCGACTGCGGCAGCCGGGGCCCAGGCAGCACCTGGCCTCCCCTCCAGCCACACCTGGAGCCTGCGCCTCCACATCCTGCCAGCTCCACGCACGGGGCCTGGGGGCGCCGAGCCAGGCGGGGGACGGGAGCCCAGCCTCACCCTGGGGGACCAGTGTGGGGTCACTGCAGAGGGACGCTCTGCAGCCCTGGCCACCGGGGAGCTTGCCCAGAGAACCGGGACGGGTTGGCCTGGCAGACTAACGACACGGCCAGAGGTCCCGTGCGGCAGGCAGGGGTGCCTGGAGTCCGTGAGGACCGGCCCACAGGGGTCACCAGCCAGTGACCCGTCAGCGGTGGCCTCACCCTCGTCTCTGCACAGCTGTAGACTCCAAAAGGGGACACTTCCTCTTGCCCGTGTCCCCCGTGGCTCAGAGGCTGCGTGGATCCACACGCCCCACAACCCAGCCTCTGCGGGCCTGCCAGGTCTCCATGCCAACCCCGCAGGCCCCGGCACGTGACATCCAGGGCAACCCAGCGCCGTGGGCCCTGTCAGAAGGAACCGAGCCCCACGGACAGGAAACCCCGCATCAGGCCCGGGCCCAGCCACAGCGGAGTTAGAGCTGAATAGCTCACATGGCCTTGGCCTTGGTCCCCCGTCTGACGGGGCAGTCAGACCTCCCGCCTCTCGGGGACTTGGGGACATCCGTGCAACGGCTCTGGGGCTTCCAGGGAAACTAGCCCCGTGTCTGTCACCACGACAGGGTGACGCCCGGCGCTGTGCCAGGATGGCCGTCTCCGCCTCCCCCAACCTCTCACCAGGCGCGGAGGGAACAGTGGGCCAGACCCTCGTGACCCACATTGTCCGTGTGACGGGCCCACGGGCCCCACACCCGCTCGGACGGCCGCCTCCGAGGACGTCCCAGCCGTCCCCCCTCACGGCACCCGTGGCACCTGGCGGGGACCTGTCTGCGCCCCGCCTGCTAATTCTCTCGGCTTTTCTCTCTCCCAGCATCATACATTATATTTAAGTCTCTCCAGCAATACAAATTTCAATTTGGCCAAGCTCTTTAATATTAATAGTTGTCAATCCAAATGCAGAGTGCATAATAAAAAATTTAATCGAAACGAATAGCTCACATATTTCTCTACCTCCTAAATATAGTTACCAATTAGACCGAAGATTTGGTTATATAACTTTGTAGAATTAAGGCCACCTACGGAAGACCACCAGTTGGGGCCCAGAATGCCACCGTGCCCGACTCCGTCCCGCCCGCTGCTTCTGAAGCCACAGCCCCTGTGACATCCAGGCTCCTCCATTCACAGGCCCCAACCGCGAACATGGAACCCGCAGGCGTGCGGGGCGGGGGGCACTTTGGAGTTAAATTACAACAACAAAGTTATCGATGAGGATAAAACCTTTGTTCCTATAACGGTTCATAGCTCATAAGGCCCGGTCGCTGGGCCTTCGCTGGGGGTGGGCAGCAGGGAGGCGACAGCAGCCCCCCCATCACTGCCAACCCATTTCGCAGACAGGACCACAGAGCTGCTCCCACGTCACCGCCAGCGTGCTCCCGGAGCCCAGCGCTCTGCACCCAGCACGGGGCGCTCGCCTCGGCTCCAACCTCCTCACACACAGACACACCCCCAGGAGGGGCTGCCCCGCTCTACCCTGAGAACTGGGGTGCTCTTGGCTGAGATCCCACCTGTCCCCCCCCCGCCCAGGGTCGCCCCAGTCCCCAGAGCTCGTCAACACGTCTCAGGCAGAGAGCTGTCTCAGGCCGGCCAGCAAGAAGGGCCATCCCAGGTGACAGCTGGGGCCTGACCCGGAGTCCCAGCACCCGCTCCCAGGTGGGGACCCCGACGACCCCACATCTCAGGGAGTCCCTGAGCTGCCAGCTACCTTGCCTCTGATGTCACATCCAACACCCTCATTGCGCAGAAGCAGAAGCAGGCCCGGGGCAGCACAGAGGTTTGACCGAGGTCACCGAGCCCGTGAGTGGCAGAGCTGGGCTGGAGTCCACACACACTCACACGCATGCAGGCACACACACGCAGGCACCTGGATGCTCGAGCATGCCCACGTGCACACACTCACACATGTGTGCACACACCATCACGCGTGTGCACGCATGCCTGGAGGCGGTCTCCAGCGCGGGCACAGCCTGGCCAGGCTCCCGGCCGTGAGCATCCTGCCGGGCGCTCAGGACATTTCTGCATATCACTCCCGGCCTCTTCTGTGAGCTGCTCAGAGCTCGGCCCGCGCTCCATCCAGCAGGAAGTTTAAATGAAATGGCTCCCAAGTTCCCCAAATGGTTTAATAAAACATATACTGACTGCAATGTGCAGTTTATAGTGGCAGACGATGGCCCCTCGGCTGGGAGGAGTGACCTCTCGTCGGCAATATCACTTTCGGCTTCACGATCCGAGTCCGCTGTCGGCCATTCCCTCAACCCACCGGGCAATTCTTTTCCATAACGAGGCCGGCGGCAGCCGCCGAGCCCGCCGCCGCCGAAGCTGCCCGGAAGGTGTCCACCCGCAGCCCACGGTGCCGAGACCAGCCTCGGCGGGCCGGGGGCAGTGACGTGTGGAGAGAAAGGCACGCTGCTGGGCGCGGAGAGACGGAGATCGGAGGAGATGACACAGCGTGGCACCCAGGGGACAGCCCTGTGGGCCTGGGACCCCTGCTCCACGCCACCGCATCTGCCCCCGTGAGATGCAGGGGGCACGGGGAGGGTGGGCTCGGAACTTCTCGAAGTCCGCTGCGTTAATGACAAATAGCTGTTAATAAGGCGCTTGATCCTGAGTGCCGTTTCCGGTCCTGGGAGCCGAAGGGTCCCGCCTCCTCTCAAGCAGCCCTGGAACGTGACCGCCAGGAGCCGACCTTCTATCCTGAACCGCGCAAGGATACGGCTTTCAGAGCTCATTAGTGTTAGACGGCGAACTGGATTAGACATTTTATGATTTTTTCAAAAAGGACTTTTTTGATATAAAAACCCAGCAATTTCCTCTTTTCACGTTTTTCATTTTTAAGGTAATAAAAGGGGCACAGGTGGACCGGGGCGTAATGGATTAATTAAGGGATATTATGTTTATCCGAACTCTTGCGGGCGGTGCCTCTTCCTCACTGACCCGTAATAAAAATTAACGCCTCGCCTGGCCCCACACAGCGACAGCTGCTGTTCTCCAAACCGCTCACAGGGCATCGCTGGAAGTCGGGTGCTTCTGAGAAACAGAGAGCCCTATTCCGGTACCGCCGGTCCGAAAGCATATCATTTTAAAACATCCTGTTAGCACGTGTGAAGTCAGAACCTTCTTCCGGAGGTGGCTTTAAACTGTCCAGCTCCCCTGGCCCCTCGAAGAGTGAGCGGGTCCCCCCGCCTCCGCTCCCAGCCACCCCGGGGTGCCTTCTCTCCTCCACAATCGATTTGCTGTTTAAAACACACACACACACGGCACCAAAGACTCGCTGGACGGCGTTTTTTGGCTATCTCTTGGTGTCTTGATGGTCGATGTGAATATAAAAGGATATTCATGCAAAATTCATAAAGGCCCCAGATTTCAAGCAAACAGATGAGAAATCCCTAAAAATAATAATGTCCAGATGTTGCTTATTTAAATGAGCTGCTCCCACCGAGCGCTGCCAGTCACAGAAGCGACGGGGTTGGCGCATTGCAAGG
>CM052550.1:1216814-1241066 GCA_028533065.1 Trachops cirrhosus
GCCGCCCCTGGAGCGACTCCGATGGACGGAATTCGGCGCCCACACAAGCACCGGGACACCACTCCTCCACGGAGGGTCGGGAAACCGAGGCGCCTTGAGGTCGACTGACTCAGGGCGGTTAACACCCTACACCCCCACCAGAAAAAGGAGGGACGGGAGAGACGGGGAGGGACGGGAGAGTCCCCGCCACCCATCCTCCCACAGGAGAGCTCAGAGGTGCGCCACCCACCGCGAGCAGCACGGCAGCCAAACCGCCCTGCTCTGTGCATCTGCAGCACACGCAGGTGCACACACGTGCACACGCGGAAGGACACGGGAGTCCTTGGAAACCATGGAAACGCCCCGCCCACTGGAACCGGAGCGGCAGACGGCGGGACAGAGGGGGGGGCCCACGGGAGGGGAAGTCTCTGGGGCGACTCCAAGACCACGTGGTGACTTCCGGGCCTGAAGGAAGGCAGAGCCCCAGAGGTCCGGCCACGGCAGCAGAGGAGAGGCCAGGGTGGGCCATGGCCCCCAGGGCTGAGGCCACGGAGGGGCAGGTCCTCCCACTGGACGCAGAGGACACGAAGAACGAGAAAGGACCGGTGGCAGCCGACAACCACAGAAGCCACCAGACTGTTCCACGGCACCTTTGCTGACACGTTTTCTTTACCCTGCACGGGCTGGAGGCATCCCCACCGACCCCCTTCTTTTTTACCAAATATTCCTAATGCAGTGACAAAATGAGGAAGAATGAAAGATTATTATAAAACAGGACTTTTATGGCGAGCGTCTGTGGCACAGCCACACGGTTACATATATTTTCTCTAAGTAATCAGAAATGTATTGGTATTTTGAAATTATGTATCTCTAATAACACAAAAGTACTTAAGAACAGAAATAGACAGTAATGGAAAACGCAGTCAGCTGTTGACAACATATAGAATTTCTGAAAGTAATTTGCAGGGAACAGCACAGCAGATGAGTCAAAATTTTCACAAAAATATTTCTTGCCTCCGATAGTCCAATGTAATTCATTTTCTATCTCTGTTCATTAATCATTGTTAAAATTAGTGATCCATTTCTTCCACTCTGCCATCTGCACTCAGCTTCGTAACAAACATGACACCTTCCTGCATAATAAAACCTGACAACGAGGAGGATGCATTTCCAAATAGCTTTCTGCACATTTGCACCTCTATAACGGATTCCATTGTCAGACAAAAGTGGATTATTTAACCAGAGTTCCTTCTTTATCAATTCTGAACACAGATGTGTGTGAGTGTGTGTGCTCAAATATGATCAAGAAAAATCCGTTAATTTTAATTAAAATGAATTTTTCCTGCCTGAAGTAGAAGGTGTTTTCAACCGGTGCCAGCTAATATCACTCGCCAGGAAGGCGGCTCGGCGTGGCGGGCCAGGGATCGGAAGTTTACGCAAATAATGTGTGGCTTCATCCTATAAACTTTTCTAATAAAAATGATCTTGACATTCCAACCTCCTCAAAAATTTCTTCATTTTAATATCCTGTTTTATTTTTTTCACTCTTTGATCACAGGATTTCAAATAAATATTTTTAGGGGAAGACACAACAACTGAGGAGCACAGAGACACAGAGAGGGCGCCGATGAATAATTAAACACATGCCAAGCGTTCCCGTGGGGAAGCCACCCCTGGGCCCCGCCTCGGGGACGCGTCCCCGGTCCTCCTGATGCGAAACCACGTGGTGCCAATCAGTCTGACGGTGACAAGGACGGGGACCGGGAGCTGCAAATCAGGACCTGGTCCTTACACTGCGACAGAGCAGCCTCTGAGGAAGAAACTCTGGGAGCTTTTGGGACGCGCTGCCCGCCTGAGGGCAGGGCCGAGCTGTGTCCCTGCGCCAGCCCGGGCGGAGCGGAGGGGCAGGGGGTGGGGACACTGGGCAGGTGCAAGGTGGAAAGGGCACCTTGGAGTCCTTCACTCCCAGCACGTCTCCTGGCATCGCCCACCCCGCACATGGCAAGCCCAAACCAGGGACCTCAGAGCCCCAAGAAATGCATGTCTGAGCACTTTGGCCCCTCCTACTCGGCCCCCTTCTCCACAGCGCCCCCAGCACCTGCCCAGCTCCGAGCATCAAGGCGCCAGCCCCCCGCAGGAGAGACCAGATGCATGCAGAGGGGTCCGAACCCAGACAGAGTGACAGGTACCATGAGGGGGCAGAGCCCCACGGGACCACGATGCCCTCACCTGCCGCAGGTGGGGCTGGAAGAGATAAGAAGGCCTCTGAGCTGACCGAGGCAGCCACGGGCAGAGCCGAAAAGGCACAGGACCAGGCATCCGGGCAGGGGTGGGACGTGCCAACAGCGGCCAGTCCCCGGGCTCCGAGGCAGCCATGGTCAAGGGCATGGGGGTCGGGGAGCAGGAGGAGGAGCCCCCGGAGAGCACGGCCACCAAGAAACCACACCCAACACCAAGCACAGCGTCACCAAGAACACAGAACACGTGGGCTTGGGGAACAAGGGCAGGCCGTACAGTGATGGGCCGGTGAGCCTGCCTCTGTCTGTCCCTGTCCCTCCCTCACGCCCCCGGTTTGTCTCTCTCTGTCCCCACAGCCCAGTGCAGAGCTTGGAGTGGACCCCCAGCCAAGGCTCCTGAGAGGGGGGAACAGTCAAAAGACAAACTTCGCAAAAATCCAGGTTTAAAATAGAAACAGCGGCTGACCCTCTGCCACACCGACGCTGGCTGGGACCGCGACCGGAGCGACCCTTTTGTTCACCTTTCCTGGGGTGTGTGGGGGGGCTGCCTGTCTCACGCATGGGTGCCAGAGCAGGGAAGAGGGTTTAAAACAGCTGTGGCTTTTTTAAAAATGCAGTCACAGATCACCATGCACCCGTCAGCGGCCACAATGTCTGCGGACTCACTTCATGCAAACAAAATCCAAAGCCCCTGACAAATATTTCAGAACTGGAGGCCGTCCACGTTGTCCCTGGCTGCGCCTGCACAAGAACACGCACACGCGGGCGCAGGCGTGTGCGGGCACACGCACTCGGGGAAGGGGCTGGGAGGACAGGAAGGCTGTGAAGCCCCTCCCCCGGCGTGTCTGCATCCCGACGCCCTGGCTTTGGGGCTGCCGGCAGGTCTGAGTGACGGGCCGCTGACGGGGGCAGAGGGCAGGCCTCTCCGGGCCGATTAGCACCGCTGAGGAGCGTGCCCTCGGCCCGCTCCACTGGTGGGGCACGCCGCACGGTGGGTGGCCCTTCTGTGTCGGAAGTCACCGCAGAGCGGCCCGTCGGCCTGCGGCGTGGAGCAAAGGAAAGATCTGATTCTGCTGATTCACCGCTAACCTTTCAAGTTCACGGGGCTGCTGCGCTGGGAAGCCGGGGCTGGAAGGGGGGCTCTCCCTCCCTCCCGACTCTGTGGGCTGTTGGGGAGTCTTGGCTTCTCCTGTCGTTCCCAGAGTCCGACATGAGTGTGTGTGTGCATGTGTGTGTGTGTGCATTGTGTGTGCATTGCATGTGCATTGTATGTGCATTGCATGTGCATGCGCATGCCTGCGTGTGGATTGCAGCCCAGGCCCACCTGGGAGTTTCTTTCTAGAAAGATGCCCCAGTGAGGATTCAGGGGGAAAGATTTAACCTGAAGACAGACGAGTGTGGAAACGGGGGCCTGTGGGACCCTCACCTACATGAGAACGCGCAGCCAGGGCGCCCCCACACTCCCGTCTGGCTCTCGGAGGCTTCCCCGTGGGACAATGAGGAGCTGAGGGCTTGACTGGCACAGATGAGGCGGAGGGGGGCGGGCAGTGACCCCACAAACACCCGAACGGGCACAGGACTGGGATGGAGGGGTCGGCGATGGCACGCCCACTCCCGACAGCACTTCTGGCCCCCAGGTGGGCACCCCCTGCTGTTTGTCCTCCCCTCCCCCTCGGCATGGGCGACTCTGTCCACCGTTCGTGAAAGGAGGGGGCATCCCTGCCAGTTCCCTCCGGTCCCACCCCCGTCCACGGACGGTGGCACCAGGGGGTGGGCAGCAGCTGGCAGGCTCTGGCTATGGCTCAGAGATGGGACAGCGACCCCAAAAATGCCCCCTGAACAAACCGCACTGGAGCCCAGCTGTGGCTTCCGCACTAGCCAGCCCCCTCCCCCACTCGGCTCACTGAGCGAGGACAGAGACTCATCTGCACCCCACACTGTGCCGCACCCGGGTGTCCCCTAGGCGAGGCCACGTGGCCCCCACCCCACTTCCCTGACTCCTTCCCCTTCACCGTCAGGGACATCAGTGTCTCTCCCTGAGTGACCGGGCTCCCCAGCCTTGGACGGGTCATTCCCACAGGGTGGGGAAGCTCCTTGCAGACAGAAATCCCACCTCACCCTCCCCGCAAAGTCCCAGCTGCCGAATCACCCGACCCCCGGCCACCACCTGGACCTGGAGGAGGAGGCCAAGCTTCATCCCAGAGGAGTCCTGAAGGGTCCCCGGGCCCCATCACACCCCACCCCGGCAGAGAGTCGGCCGTCACGCCCCCACTCTTCACCGGCCACCCGGCCCCTCTGAGGCCCAGAGACAGCACCGCCCCCAGCCACCTGCGGCTCCAAGTCTACAATCGGGGGTCCTCGCTGATCATCCTCAGCCCCCCAGCCCACCGCCCCGAACACGACAAACAGCCTGCAGCCCGTGGCCAGGAGGGGGGTCCGGGGCCACATCAGAGGCCACACGTGGACCGCACGTCAGCCCAAAGTCGCCGGTCACGAGAGTTTGTTGTTCTGATCCCTTCGAAACCTCGGTGGGACAGTGAAGTGGCTCTCTCTCTCCCACAGGACCTCGAGGACCGACGTCCCACCTGGCCACAGTAGGAGGGAGGGACGGCCCCACCGGCACTGTCCCCCGGGCTCCCTGCCAATGCCTGGGCTCCGTCCAGGCTCAGTGCTCTCACTTGCCTTCACGGGTGGGCAGAGTGTTCTTCCACAAAACACCCCCGCCGCCACCTAAACGGGACCCGCATTTCCAGAGGGGGCGCAGCAGGTCTGTCATCGCTGGCTTTGAACCTGCCGGCCTCCCGTGGTGCCGGTAATTGCATTGCCGAGGAGACGCGGAGGCGCCCACAGCCGCAGGTACACCAGGGGTGGGCGGGACTCTCCGTAAACCCACGCCCAGGAGGGGCCTGGCGCACCTGCCAGGAGCCTGAGCCGGGGGCCACTCGCCGCCACCGTCCCCACACTGTCCCCATACTGTCCCCACGCCCCTGTCATCACCCAGTGGGAGCCACCTGGATTATTATTGATCAACTTTACCTTTAAGTCAACTCACTTTTCTTAAACTTAGGCTCACCTTTAGCGATAAAGTCACAGCTGGGGTGAGCTGGTTATATTTCCCTTACAGACCTTAAAATGCCCTCCTGTGAAAATGTAAAATCCACCTGTGGAGTAAAGTTGCCAGGGTTGTGGGAGCCACGTAGGGAGAGGCCCCTGGCGGCCCAGCCGGCCTGGGGGCGAGGGGACCGGCCTGGGGTCTGATGTCGGGCAGGGACTCGGGCTGGGTCTCCGTGCATCTCAGGAAACAGGACGGTCTGCAGACCATGGGCGTGTCCCCCCTTGGAGACTCTGCCAGAGCGTGGGTGGCCGGGGCCGGGGGCGTCGTGTCCTCACAGAGAGCCCTCAGCAGGTCACTTCCATCCTAGAGGACGACTCTCAGAAGGCCTGCGCGTGGCCGGCACCCTTCACTCAGATTCTACCCGAAACTCACCGTCAGGCCTGCACCCTGTGCGCAGGGAGCTGTGCCTGGGAAAAGCCAACGCCCACGGGACCGGGACTGCAGAGACTGGCCTGGGGCCCCGGCCACCTGGCGGCCACACCGCTGACCGCACCACGGACAGTGTTCCGTCCAAGTAGTGTCAGCAGCAACAGGCCAGCCGGGAAGTGGCAGAGTCCCCTCCCGCGCCAGCCGCGTCCACAGACCGCGAGTGGCATCAGGAAATCGGCCTCTTCTGGCGTGGACAACTGTCCTGACGTCCGCGGCCTGGGCAGGGCAAGGCCGTGGCCCCACGCGGGGAGGACGAGGGAGGCCCACAGCAGACGTCACTCACGGGTCTGAAATGGGGGGATCCCCAGCTCACGCTTAGAGTTAGTGCACATGAGACATCCCGTCGCCCCTGCAGGCCCACAGCCTGATGACCTCGGGCCCCGCTCCGAGAAACCGCACGAGGTGCACTCTCAGGCGGAGGAGGGTGGTGTCTGAGGACCACCGGCCCGCCCCTTCGCGTGTCAGCCAATGACGCGGTTCGCTGGGCCTGAAGGCCTGGGCGTGGCCTCGGGGGAAACCGGGAAGGGCTTGGAGACCCGGCTCCAGCGGGTTGATTCGCGTGAGGCTGTGCAGGTGGACACAGGTCTGGCCGTGGGAAAGCCACTCCCACACGACGTGCCCTAGGACAGCGGCCGCCGCCAAGTCTCGGGGAAGGTCTGTGGGAGCCTGGGCGGGGCCTGAGGCTCCACCTTTCCAACAGGAGCCCACGCGGCGGATCGCCACCCTGGGTCGGCTCTCGCGGACTGTGTGTCGTTTCCGCAGGGGAGGCCGCACCCTGGCCCCGATGCAGCCCTGCGGTCAGGGGAGTTTGACCACCGGAAGCGTAGGAGTCGTTTCTGTGGAAAGTGTGATCGCCCACGTGTGACAACATCAGAGCAGAAATGACGCAGAGAAAGCAAGGACGCCCCCACAGACCCCCCCAAAGAAAAGGAAAGAAAACAGAAAAGAAAAAAGAAAGAAAAGAAGAGAAAAGAAAAGAAAAGGATGAGCCCTGACTGGAGTGTCTCAGTGGACTGAGCATAGGTCTGCAAACTACAGGGTCGATGGTTTGATTCCCACTCAGGGCGCTTGCCTTGGTTGTGGGCCAGGTCCCCAGTAGGGGGCGCATGAGAGGGAACCATCCCTGTTTCTCTCCTTCTCTTCCTTCCTCCTTTCCCCTCTGTCTAAAAATATATAAATAAGGTCTTTAAAAAATAAAATAAAATGAAATAAAATAAAGACAGATTTTGACTTGTGACAAGGTATTCTCAGAGTCACCTGAAGAAATACCCTGTTTTACTGATTTGCTGCTCTCTGAGCCAGTACCGGAAACCTGTCATAGAACGGTCTACTTGTTCCGGTGCAATAATAATAAGCTCCCCTCCGACCGACGGGAGGGTGCGCCCACCTCCGGGTGACGGCCCTTCTGTCACCGGAGCCGTGGGAAGTGGCTGAGTCTGTTGGCGGGTAGAGAGTGACACCCCAGTGCTGATCCGATCTGGAGCTGGAATGACGGCTCCGTGGCAGACGGCGTCCACTCAGCCACCAACTGGGCTCAAGCCCTCATCCACTGATGTGGTAGGCGCGTGGCTGAAATGACCGCGGAGTCGCTGCGGCCCGAGCTCCTGCACCCGTGGGGCCTGGAGAGAAGACGGGGCGGGCCTCACTCGGGGGCGGAAATGGGCTGTGGCCTCCGTCTCAGATCTGAGAGGGCCTGCCACCCGAGTGACAAGACCCAACAGACTCGATGCTCAGCCTCGACTGCTCCGTTCTGGACAGGACCTTTCGCCTAACTTCAGTTTTCTGGGCTCCAGAGTTGGAACAAAGAAGAAGCAAGCCCCCATTCTGACCCTTGGAGGGAGCACCTCCTCCCTGCGGGTGACAGATGGTGACCACGCACCGGCCCCCAGTGACCACCTTCCCACCCGCCACCCCCCACCCCGGAGACGGCCAGCCCCTCCCGGGAGGCAGGCCGGCCCCCACATCAGGCCCAGCATCCTCCCCAGCACCGCGACGCTCAGCCCTTCATTACAAACAGTCGACCTAAAACCGGTCAGCTGCTAGCCACATGGCGGTAATGAGCCCAAGAGCCAGAGTTCACAATTATTCCAGATCGACTCTTCCTGATCTTTTATTTTATCGGCAAAACATCCTCTTGGCAATGGGTACGAGGCCAGGATCGAAATGAAAAGAAAGGCGAGGAAGGGTCCTGCCGAAGGCATGGCATATGAAAGGAAAACACTCAGACCTCAGCCTTGGCCTTGACCTTTTACTGTCTTTTAACATTAAACATTTGCCCCACCTTCCAGAAGATAAATGTGGCTTTTGATGACAGCCAATGTTATCTGAGGATTAAAATAGCCCTCTTGCAGCGCTCAACATTAAAGTCTTCCGCATTTGCAAAATTGCAAACAGATGCAACTCAAGTACCTGCAAATAATCTGCCAAGACCAATTTCAAAAGGGAGATTTCAAAATATGTGGAAGTCATTAGGACATGTATTATTTTTGCAATGAATAGGCGCCAGGAGTGTCTCAAGGAGCAGATGGGTGCTACTCTGTTTATAAAAGATCAACAGAATATTCGGCTGTAAATGAAGACATATAAGCTATATGAAACAATTATGGTAAAATGGCGAACGTTTCAAAGCTAATTGTAATGGTCTTTTAAGATCTGAATTCCTCATTTCTTCCTGCATGCTAAAATATCATTTTAGTTTTGGGTCTTGATTGATATAATTACCAAAATGACAGAAAATTAAAGTAAATGCTGTCAGTTTTACTGTTGTAGATGTTGTCACTTTATCACTTGTTTACAGTGGCACCAATACTGATAAATGAATATTTTTCAACATGAAGGGAAAATGTGACCTCCGTCTCCCGGGAATCTTCGGGAAGGATGGCCCCGAACGGGCAGAACCCAAGCACACCGGGGCCGGGGAGGGGGGGGGGGGCAGGCGTGCATGCCGCACTAGGACAGAAGGCCCGAGGCCTCCCCCTCGCCCAGCCCTGCCTCGGAGAGCTCGATCGGTCGCCGATGAAAAGATGCCCGGCCTCACAGAGGGGAGCCGCAGCCGGCCGGCCCTCGCCCTCCGGGGCCTCTGCCTGCCTGTGCCGCCCAGGCAGGACCGAGAGGGCCTTACTCTATTCTCCTGTTTTATATGGCTAATCATGTGAATTAGATAATTACTCATGGAAATGTGATTAAACATACGTCGCTATTGCCAACACCGAATCAGGAAGAAAGGGCATTTCTGCGAATTGCTTTTAACATAAATAGCAAACTGGGCTCGTAAAAAATGTCCAATTAAAGCAATACCTAATGACAGATGGGCCGATCGCATGACTCGGAGAGACGCACACGGGGTGCAGGGGAACGAGGACTCGGCAGGCAGCCTGGGTCCGTGTCTCCACACAGGAGACAGCTTTCAGCTCTCACCGACTCCTGCAAAGTCGGGGCTGCCTTGTCCCCTTCCCTACAATCACTTCCCGTGGGGCTGTGAATTCTGTGGGCCGCGGGGTCAGGAGAGAAGGGAGAGGAAGAAAGGAACTTGGGCTGCAGACACAGGTAAAAAAAAGGGGGTGCAGCTGCCCCAGAAGGAAGAAGAGCAAGGCCACACCGGCTGGCGGCCGCACAGGCTCAGGACCAGGCCCCCGGCTGCCGCCCGCCCCCGCCCCACCCTGTCCTCCGCAGCCCAATCCGCAGCGAGGCGGCCTCGGCGGGCGGCTGGCGGCCGCAGCATGTCCACCCTCTGTGCCCCGATCCGCCAGCCCGTGTCTCCCTCACGCGCTGAGCTGCGGGTGCATCTTCCCCCACGTCAGGGTCCACACAGACAGGCCTCCGCACCCTACAATCGCTGATGAAATTTGTATTGACTCCAAAATCAAAAGTAATGAGAAGAAAATTGGTTCGCAGCCTTCCCCGACAGTTCCGGGCTGCAGTATTGAAGTTGCAGAAAGACGTTTTTTTTTTTATTGTGTCCAGATTTCAATTAAGGACATCGAGCTGCCCCACCCTCCCATTAGGAGTTGGAGCAGAAGATCGGGTTTAAGAAGTTTCACTAAATTAATTACGGCACGAGAGCCTTGCATCTCGGCAGAGGCCTTCCTGCTTCACAAAGGGACGGCGTTCCGCGTGTGAGCGCCGGGCACTCGGAGCCCACCCCACCGCGCGTCACCCTGACGGGTTCTCCAGGTTCACGCGTGCGTTTCCGGGTCTCAGCCGGAATCCTGTCCCCGCAAATCTGTCCCCTCAGGTCTCACTGCCAAGCTAGGAGGGCTATTCCCACCCCTCCGAGTTCCTCAGCCAGTTCATGACAGCGGGCCCACAAACAAGCACCCCGAGAGCCACAAAGGACAGCCGTCCCCTCTCGAGGGAGAGAAGAAAAAAAGAACCTATCCACAGCACTATCCCTGCCCCTATCTGGAGTGAAAATGCAAATTATGCCACACGGTGCTAAATTATTCTGGGATATTTCATAATGTGAATTAATACCCACTAGAGGCTACGATGGGATCATCAAACTCATTTCACATAAGACAACGAATTTAACCACCCGTGACTCGATGAGTGGGAAGTGAACACGCAATCCAGCGACAGCAGCCCTCCAAGGCGGGTCGCCTGGGCCCGGAACGATGTGTTTCAGAGATTTTTCCATCCAGGGCTGGCTTTCTCAGTCCTCGGCTGCGGGTGAGGTTCCAGTCCGGCTCCCTGTCCAGACAAGGATGAAATCACCTCTGTGTGCAGCGGGCTGCCTCCCGTCCCCACGGTCCCCGAGGCCCGAGGGACACCCTCTGTCACCGGAGTGAACCCACAGACTCCGAAGCCTTCAGCCACTTTGCGTCGGGGCCCTGCGCGGCCAAGGCAGATGTCACCTTGCCGTCCACACTCCCGAGGACAGCTGAGAGATTCTTTTCTCTTTTGATTTTTCAAACAAGAACAATCCAATTTCAGACAACACTCCGGAAGAGAGACAGAGAGAGAGAGAGAGAGAAATCAAAGGCCCGCCACCCCAATGCCAAGTGCGTCCCTAACACGCGAACAAAAGACAGCCTGTGGTCCCCGCCTGGAACCACGCGTCCACGTGAATCCCAGGAATCTAGTGCGTCTGACAGCCGCTCCCCGCCACCCGCCGCACTCCTCCCTGCCTCGCCGGGGCCGGCACAGGAGAGTGCGGTAATTGAGTGGTACGGACCGTGTGCGCTCCTTGCTGGAAGATGACAGATGGATTATAAAAACTTCAAAGCGCTGCGTCTCGAGCACCAGGGGAGAGATAGTGGGTATTTGAACCCTCCGCCTTCCCCCCGGAGACAATGGCACCGTGACACGGAGCATAGATCAAGGAATGGTGTAACCAGATAGACGTAATCTTCCTTTTCACTGAGTATTTAACATTCTGTTAGGGACAAGTTTCAGCCAAGCTCAAGTGGACTCATCTCCATGCAAATCGCCACGGCGCGATGCTGACACACCCCCTCCCCCCGATGTGGCTAAATCAGTCTTTTTCCAAACTGATTTTTTTTTTAAAGAGCAGGAACAGCATCTGCGTTAGGGAGGGGAAAGTAAAAAGTGAACGTCAGGTGGGGATTATCATCTTTTCTGACTCAGAAATCTGACGAGGCTTTGATTTGCGTGGCCTGTCCCCTTCCCTGTGACGAAGGGCAGGTTCTCACTCGTGGCTCACGGGCCACAGGTCACCGACTACCCATCTCGACACGCAGCCGTGGCTCAGCTGGGCCCCATGTCCCCATACACCAAATGTCCCCGCTCCTCCCTGCCACCCTGGCCCAGCCAGGACAACACATCAGCACAGCCTATCGGTGGGGACACCACAGGGTGACCTCGGCTGGGTCATGCAGACCCGGATCTAGGCTGCAAGGACAGGCTGACAGTGATCAGAGGGGAGAGGGGAGGGAATTTCAGGGGAACTTCAGGGGAGAAGGGAAGGGTTTACAGGAACAAATATAAAGGACATATGGACAAAACCAGGGGGGTTGGAAAGGGGAGGGAGGAGGGGAGGGATGGGTGGGTGAGCTGGAATGGGAGTAAAGGATAGAAACTGTTCTTGAATAATGATTAAAAATAAACAAAAAAATCCAAACAGGGAGGGGTGACATTCCTCGGCAGCGTCTGAAACCCCGGCTCTGCTGTGCAGCATGGGGGCAGGGGGCCGGCCACTGTCATGAGGGCCTGTGACAGAGTGTCCCAGCCCTAAAATACCGCTCCACCGCAAGCCCCAGCCCACAGAGGGGCTCGAGCTGATGTGATGAATCGCAAGCCCAAAAAATCCTTAGATTTTCTATGTCTCTTAAAATTTTGATAGAGACATGAAATGGCTTATAGAATTCTAATTATAGCAACAGACTTCAAAAAATGTCTCAATGTCAGAGATTAGTGAATCAAAGGCACATTTTTTAAATCAATTCTTCCTTCTGAATATTAACAGTATTTATCATTCTTACTGACCCTGGTACACCAGCAAGGGTTGCTGTCTGCCCCGGACGAGGAAGCAGACGGACGAGGCCCCCCCAGGGGCGGAGCCGGGCCCACCCCCCCCGAAGTCCCAGGGCGCTGAGCCCCGTGGGCAGGCCCCAGTAACCCGGACCAGACCTCCCGACTGCCTGTCGGTCACCATCATCACCATCATCATCACCACCTCAAAACACCCTCTTTCTTCCTCTGAGCACCACACAACAAATGGAGTGACCATTCACCGACTTTTAAGAGAAGCTCGGCAACTTTTCAAAGCGACTGGACGCTCTGCAGGTAGCCACGGCTCAGCATTCGCCTCCTCCTCTCTCCCTGGGGAGGGACGGTGAACTGAGCCGGGAAGCACCAGGGTGACGTCTCTGGGATCTGACCCAAAATCGACCCGTCTTGGTCTCCATCGCCCTCAGCCCCTCGGCCACCCCATCGGGCCGGCCGAGGGTCCCCTCCCCGTCACGCGCGCCTGTGAACCCATGGTCACAGGGGTCGCAGGCTGCTGGGTCTCCTCACCGGACAGGGAGGCAGGTGGCTGTCAAGCAGACCGAGCACGGGCAGGCAGAGGCCCAGCTCGGTTCTCCCAGGCCGCAGGAGCGCCGCGGGGCTGAGGGCCTGTGGCCCGGCCCGTTCGCCCCTCTCTCTCACCCGGCCGACGGTGTCCTCCAGGCCCGCGCGAAGGTGGTGTCAAGTGTGGCCGAAGCCAGCCCAGGGAGTGCCCCCTAAAGGGGACAGCAGGTGCTTTTGAAAGCTAGAAGAATTCCATATTTTTATCATTTCAAGGCCAAGGTGTCCTTTGACGAGTCAGCCAGATGTAAAGGGGCTGTTTTCAGAGGGGCCAGGCCGTGCCAGATACCCGTGTGTGCACTCACTCGGCTTCCGTGACACCTCAGAGAAGCTCGGAGCCGGGCCCCTCGAAGGCTGAGCGGAGCCCAGCAGCTGCACGCACCGGACCACGCAGGATCGGGGGGCCCACCCTGCGCTCCACCTCGAACCGTTGTTCCCGCACTGCCCGGTTAACGAAGGAGACAAGGCCATGGGTGACACCAGCTGTGTGAGGGGCGGTTTCCGGTAGTCCTGCAGGACGGAGACCCAGGGCCACAGACAGAACTCTGTCCCTCCCCCGCCCCCCCGACACCCACGGTGACCCTCAGGGGTTCCCCTCCAACCACAGAGAACCTAAGTATCCAGGTGGCTGAGCTGCAGGACGGTGAGGCCCACACCGGCCCCAAACGTCCACTGGACAGGCCATTGCCCCCGGGCCCTGGGGACCTGATGCGCAGACCACCGGAGCCTGGGAGACCGTCCCAAAATGCAGGGACAGTGACAGCAGAATGAAATCAGAGGTTTGAGGACGTGGCCCGTGAAACCGGCCCCCTCAAAAATAAAAAGCATCAACACCGTCACGGGAGGAAAAGTGAAAAGTCCGTCTGTCCTCTCATGTGCCGTGTACCTCCGGGCCCCAGGGCGCAGGGCGTGGCGGAGAGGGACTCCACAGCCACTCCGAGACCAGGGAGAGGCCGCACAGGCCCCGCGTCCACATGCCCCTTCAGCTCCCGGGCTGCAGAGCTCAGAGACACCTCTGAGTGGGGGACCCTCGCCTCTCTCGGCGCCCAGCCCTGGCCAAGCCCCGCCCTGTTTGCCAGCCCACGGGGACCCCAGCAAAGCCCAGGAAAGCACTCCGGAGGCAGACAGATGCCAGAGAGATGTGTCCCCGCACCCCAAAGGCGCCCCGGCACCTGCTCCTCGAGGCCTCGTGCCCCACGGTCAGCCGGGCACGGGACGGTCACCACGACGGGACAAACCTTCCCACCGCCCATCAGTGTCTACGCCCCCCGTCGGTGACCTGCAGACCCCAGCTCCGGCGAGGGCCACCGGGCGGGTCTTTGAAGGACGCTCACGTGAGAAAGCGCTCTTCCGAAGTGTGCCTTCGTGGCTCTCCTCCACAGCGGTCCTCTGATGCGGCGGAATGTAAACACCGCAGGAAGAGACAGAATCGCGAATTAAGGATTTGGACGCCTCGCTTTAGAAGTAATCTTCAAAGCACGCACATCCCAAACATCAGAGGCTCACAACAAGGCTCCACACTCCGGCGACTGCCGGGGAAACGGCACGGGTCACACCTATTATTACCAGTCGGGTCCTGAATTGCTTTTAAAAATCAATAGAAAACATGTTCTTACATCTCAGCTACTTGGCAAGAGGGCAGCTCGGAAATCGTTTGTCTGTGCCGAGAGCAGACCGTCCAAAGGCTGTCTGTCCCCCAAAACGTTCCCAGCACCGGGCGTGCATGGGGGCTAAGTAGCTGGCGCCGCTGTGCTAGACCCTCCCCAGCCAAAGGCCCCGGGGCCTGGTGACTTCCTGAGGTGTTATCTGGCCTCCACTTCTGCTCCCCAAGAGGGCACAGGGCGGTGGGCAGCTCCCCCCATGTCCCCTCGGTGACTGAGTAGCCACCACAGGGTGAAGAGGGGAGGTGCTGTGGGCGGGGCTTCGGGCACGCGCCCGGTACTCTGAGCTCCAGGCTCCGAGTGGGGAAATTAAGACCCCGTGCAGCCTCCCGCCGCCCACCCCGCCGTCCTCCCTGGGGTCGGTATCGGCATTCACCGCCAAGCTGCAACATTTGCCTCCACCGTTGGGAAGCTCAGGCCCAGGCACTGGCCGGGTGTCGGTGGAGGAGTTGACGGGAGAAGAAGATTTGATCCACACCTGCCTCGTCCTCAGGCAAACTCCGGGGAGGCCACCGTCCCCCGTGCCCGAAGGCGGGTGAGCGGAATTCGCTTCTGCACGCCCGAGACCAGAGCACCGTCTGAGGTTAGATCTCTGCGAACCTCGGGAGCGTCGAATGCCGAGCGGCCCGTTAATTATGCACCACCCGGGGCCTGGGAGCGGCTCAGCCCACAGCGGGCTCGTCCTGCTTAATGTCACCACGCTTCTGGGGAGGGGTACCGGCCAGACAGAAGGGCCAGGCGTCCATCGCGTCCAGAGGGCCTGAGGGACGGGGTGTCCTCAGAATCACTGCCGCCACCGTCCCGCCCACCTGCTCCGGAGTGAGGAAGGCCCTTCGTAAGGCGCTCGGGGTGAGTGGTTCCTGAGAGGCCAGGAGCCCCTGGGCCACCTGTCCTGGCTGCAGCGGCACCTGTCAGGGACAGCTCCCAGCCTCGCCGTCCGGACACCTGCGGGCGTATCGGCCACCCAGCCTTGGACGGTTTCGTGTGTTTGATGTTTTCTCCTGCTGGAGGCTCCCTGTACTTAAAGGCACAGACGAGGCTGTGGGTGAGCTGAGGTGACGCCCTGCTGTCTTCCACTGCTTTCCGAGGGTTCAAAATCGAACGCAGAGATCCAGCCACCACGCTCCCTGCCCGCGGCTGCCGCAGGGTCGCTTCTGCGCGGGTGGGTCCGATACGGGGTTCGAGGGGCTTCCTACTGCCCGGGGGAAGCTCCCGGATGCTGCGCCCTGTCCGGCAAAGGGACCGGTCCTCGGGGAAACGAGGGCCTGGAATCGCCTCTGCGGTTGTGGCCGGGAATACTCTGTGATTTTGCAAAACGTTACCGAACTACGACAACCTGGACGAAACCAAGGACGCAAAACGCAAAGTTTGCTGACATTGGACAACTTCTCCAGCTTCCTCCGGTGAACGGTCACAGCAGAGCTGGGCCCACCTGGACCGGCCTGGGGTCTGTGGACTTCGGCAACCTCAGGATACGGGGCTCTCCGGTGGGGCCCAGGGCAGGGACGCTCGGCGTGCCCCCCAGTCTCTCCCTCCTCTGCCACAGCTTGCGCATGACGGCCCCGCCACACCTCCTCGCTGCACGGACACACGGTCAGCAGGGTACACGGTCACCCGAGGGACAAGCCGAGGGAGGCCGGGGCCCAGACCTGTGCCCCTGCCCTGCCTGTGGCTCTGATTGGACACTGACCGCTGGGGGCACACGGGGGCACCCCGAACATGCACTTCATTTGCACCCACAGCACCCGAACCTGGGACACAGCGGTTACCCAGGAAGCTGGGGACGGGGACTCCCCGGGAGGAGGCTGTAGGTACGGCAGAGATGGGTCAGCAATGCCAACATCCCAGCGGGAAGCGGGCGGGGCCACGTCCCCAGCCCTCTGCTTGGGGGGGGCATTTCCTCCTTAATTTCAGGCAAAAATCATGCCCAAGAGGCACAGCACCAAAGGGCCTCTTACCTCACTGATCAAGGAACCCACTCGCGATGAGCGCCCCCTCACCCCAAAGTTCTGGCTGTGAGTGACCATCGTCACAGCTGCCCCGGTGGCGGCGTGCTCTCTTCATTTTTTAAAAGTAATTAGCAGACTATTTTACTCATTGAATTGAAAAAAAAAAGGAGGTAGCAAATAGTTTCTAGCCCAAGGGGTCTATAAATCATGAACACATCACTGGGAAATTATTCTAAATCTTTTCAAAAGACCCATTTTCCTAGTTCTCCCCGGTCATTTGTTAAGGCGTCTGCCCACTGCCCTCTCCCATCCTGGAGGGGCCGGCGTGCAGCGGGGCGGGGTGGGCTCAGGAGGGGCCAGGAGACCCTGGCACGCTGGCAGGACAGAAAGGGGCCTCCTGTCCTTGGGGATCTTCGCTCTGGTCGCGGAGAAGACAGACTTGGGGAAATGCCCTGTGACCCAGCCCACCAAGCAGACCAGCCACGGGGACCGGGAGGGCCCCACGGAGCACCCGGGAGGCCTCCCATCTGCTGCTTCTCGGCGGGATTCTGGGCGGAGGACTTGGGGGGAGGAGGAGGATGAACCGCAAGGCTCCCAGGAAATAGTCTTCGGGGTGCACAGGCACCGTCAAGCACCCCGAGACGGCGTCGCTGGGGCGACGGGACGTGACCCAGGGTGGCCGTCCCTCCCCCTCCGCAATCACGCTCTGTGATTCGAGTGTCTCGTTGAAGCCAGTGGGGTTGCTCCACCTCGCTCATCACACAGATGAGCGCCTCACCAATCAGGGCGTCGAGACGGCGTCTCCTCCGGGCTCCGCAGCGCCGCTGCCCGGGACCCCCGTCAAGAGCTGCCGGAGACGCGGGCGCGGAGCCCGTGACGGCGCGGACTGTGCTAATCAGGGCCCCACGCAGCTGGCTCTCAGCAGCGGCCAAGGACCGAGCGAAGGCTCCGTGCCCAACGTACTGATGTGGAGGGAGAGGCGCGGCGGGGACGGCGGGGCCCACCTGCGTCAAGACTCCCGAGGGGACGCCTCCGTGGCCACAGCACGAGAAACCCCCTTGACTGAGCAGCGCCCCCCGAGGGACGAAGCCTCGGCCGTCCCGCCGGCGTGTTTTCTGCAGAGGGACAACTTCCCCGCTGAGTTCCTGTCCCCACCAGCCCTTGGGCATTGGGAGCCGCTGCCCCCCACTCCACTCCCGTCTCTAACAAGGACAGTGGACGCACCACGGGGCTCTCTGCCACAGGATGCAGCGCTGCCTCCAAGGGTCAAGGACAAAGTCCCAACGCCCTCGTTTTCTTTAGGAAAGCAGCGTTGTTTCAAAACGCACGGATTAACTGACTGGCTGCCCCCGGTGTGGGAGGGGTCGGCCCGGGCCTGGGGGGCTGGTGCCACGGGAGGGGGGGTGGGGAAGCGTGCGGACGGTCGGCGGCAGAATAGGGAAATGCGGTTCCTGTGGGGACGGCGCTGCAGAACCGTGAGCCAGGAGGAGTCTCTCCAGAGAGGTGGCCTTTGAGTGAGAGGCAGGGACGAGCCGGAGCAGCCAGGTGAAGGGCGCAGGCGAGCGGGTGCCAGACGGCAGGTCCAAGGAGCCGGGGCCGCTGGGACGGGAGCCTCGAGGACGAGGGGAGCGGGGGGGAGGAGGGGACAGCGAGGTGGACACGTTAGACCGTGAAAGCTCCGTCCGTCACCTCGAACTTCTAAAAGCCTCCTCGACCGGATGTTTGCCCCAGCCAGCACGGCGGCCCCGATTCCAGTCCGCCCTGTTCTGGATCTTCCCAGTGTGCTCTGTCGGCACATCCCGGAGGGAGAGGAACAGCCGTGTCTTCAGAACAACAGAAACCTCGGGCCGTCCCAAGCCCGGGAGGCCCTGCCCTCCTTGCCACTGCTCAGGTGGGTCCTCCCTCCGTCCCTCGCTGGCCAGGTGCTGGGCGAGGTGTATGGGCCCGATCGCCCCAGAGGGACAAGCGCCAGGGGGCCTGGGGGCCGAGGGGGTCTGAGCAGAGAGCGGGCGGGGCTCCTCCCGGGGCCGGGCCCACCGGCCTCGGTCCCAGCAGAGGAGAGGCGAGGCAGCAGGCACGTGCATCTCGGTGTCGCAGCCCTCCCGTAATTATGGCTTTGGTCAAGAAAATGCACATGAGTTCGCAGGGTGATAAATATTAGCATGCTTCTCCAAGTTCAAGTGAGTCGTCAATAGGACAATTAAAGCCGCATCAATAACGCACACTGTGTGCCATCGCCCGCTGCTCTGAATCCAGGCCGGCGCCACCTCTGGGGACACAGCCCGGCAGCCCAGGGCAACGCAAACACTTTGTGCCCCAGCGAGAGGCGGGGTTCCGCTCGAAGGACACGGCACGGCACCTGGGGGCAGGGGCGAGGGGGTGCGGGGCCGGAAACACCACGGGAGGCCCTCGGGGCCGCGCCGGGCATGGCGGGCGGGCGGGCAGGCCCCGCACAGCGGCAGAGTCTCAGGCCTGTGCAGATCGATCCACTGTCACGTGGGCCCGGCCGCAGCGGCCTGAGCCAGCGCTGGCATTGACCTCGATTGCCAGCCATTGGTCCTCAGAAATCAGAAGCTCTAGATTCTTCTAGAAGAAGAGGACGTGGGGGAAACTTCGGATGGAATTAAGAACCACCATGAAGACAGCCTTAGGAGTGGGGTGTGTGTATGTGCGTGTGCGTGTGTGTGTGTGAAGGAAATGCACACACACACACCGTTCACTTATGTGCAAACCTACATGACATTGAGCCACACCAGAGCGGGGAGCAAACCCTCTGTGCATACAGATGGCATGGCGAAACTTTGTCATTGTTCCCTAAGACAAAAACCGACACAATGTGATCGCTATACATCTGCGGAATCAAAAATCATTCTCCAAAAATAACTCGCCCAGCGTTCTGCGCGCCGGGGCGAGGGGAGACGTTGAAGCTCCTCTCTGTTGACACTTTGGGATGTCGGCTGGAAGAGAGAAGTTTTCTCCAAATTAACGAGCCAGACATAATGGAGCCCCGTCAAAATATTGATTTTACTTAATCCTACCTATTGTTGGCACTCTTCTCTACGTGGGAGGAAGATAGTTTTTTTTCATTAGAGGTATCATGTGCTATTATTACATTACTTGCTACTTATTATGGAGAAAGGCACCTCATGTCACTTTTCCAGATTCCTGGAGAACAATCGCAGGGACGTCAGGGCAGAGCCTGCAACGGAACCCCCAGGGCCTCGCGGACGGTCGCTGGTTACTAGAGACCGAGACGCCTCTCACGAGGAGGAGGGAGTGTTGCTGGTTCAAATTTCACAGGATGTGTGTCCACTCAGATCTGTAGCTACCTACTCGGGTGAAATGTTATTCCACCTAAAGCGCAGAAGTGAAATGGTCATCTCCACGCCGACTCGGATCACTTGACCGAGTTCGAGCGACGGCGGCCGCCCGGCAGCCACGTCTCGTCACCGAGGTCTGTGCCCCCCTCTCTTCTAAACAATGCCCTTTCTAGCGCCCTTAACCAGTTTTCCTCTTCGCTCATCACAGGTTTCTGCTAAGGAAGGGGAAAGCTTTAAGCAACTTTTCGGGAAGTCCAATAAAAGTCATGCATTTGTTTCCATAATTTTTCTACGGAGTCATTTACATTTTAATATTTTACACGGAGGTTCCGATGGTGTGAAATACGATATGTATGCAGACCATTTGGAGTGTTTACAGTTATTTAATGAAATGTACTTAAGCATTTAAAACCAATGATGAGGGAAACAGTTCAGTATCCTAAGAGCCTGGACATACTTTATTTTCCACTAAAGCCTTAACTTCAGTGTGGAAGTTGTCACCCTAAGCCTGTGAGGAGTGAGCCAAGCCCCACGTGACAAGGTCCCCCTTGGACCTGCAGGTGACACGCACCAGCCGCCCCTTTCCTGAAGGGGGAGGTGCCCGTGAACCCCAGGAAGGGTGGGGCAGTGGGAACCGGCTCCAAAAGCCAGGACCCCTGAATCACGGACAGCCCCATGCCATCTCCCTCGTCACCCGGCCCTCGGCCCACTGCCTGACGAAGTGCCACACGCGGGAACGACGGGACGGAAAGGGAAGGGTGGAAGGAAGGCAGCACCCCTGAGGCCGTGACAAGGGGTGACCCCTTGTCCTTGGAGACCCGAGACCTGAACAGGCAGAGCCTCAGCCAGCCCGACAGAACTGCCCGGGGCGCCCCTGCAGCGGGGTGGGGCGCGGGCGGAGGGGAGCGGACGGCACACAGCCCCTCGAGAGGCACGACAGGAACCAGGAGGCAGAGGGCTCGGTCACGTTCGCCTGTGCAGCCACCGCGTCTCCTCCCTGCGCCGGGCCGGGGGCGACGCTCTCGGGGTGTCTGCAGAAGGGATGGGTGGGCGGATGGGGTGTAGGAAGAAGAGTGGGTGGGGTGCTGGAGGACGGATGGAGGGGCCCCTTGAAGGAAGACCCCTGGAGGGCAGAGAGGCCACGGCAGCAGGACTGGGCCGAAAGCGCTCCCCGCAGAGCCGGGGGTCCCCCAAACCAGAAGTCCCCACCTTCAATGAAAAGGACTCACTGTTCCCCGGGAGAGGAGCACCCCCTGCCCCAGCCACCCTGGCCTTCTTTCTTCTCCTGGAGCCATGAAAACCTTTCCAACCTCAGGCCTCTGCACACGCCGTGCCCTCGGCCTGCCCGCCTCCACCCTTCACCTGACGGGCCCCTTCCCGCCCCGAGTCCTCCGAGAGGCACCTGGCTGAGAGGAACACCCCCATGGGCCTCTGCTGTCACCACTGAGATGATCACCACCGTGTCTCTCTCGGGACATCGTCTAGAGCTGCAAGAACCATGGAGTCAGGTGCCCATCAGCGAGGGGATAAATCCGAGTGGACAGACTGGGGAGCGTGGGCGTGGCGCTGAGTCAGGTGTGAGCAGAGGCGTGTGCCAGGACCCCAGCCCTCCCCCCACCCACCCCCGGGACCTGCTGCCGCTGCTACGGCTCCACCTCGGATGGAAACCGGGAAGGGGGCCCAAGGACGTCCATCCCACAAGCGTCGGTTCCCGGCGGCGGGCTCTGTTCTAGAAGGTCCCGGCCAGGTGTTGAGAGGAGCACACACCACAGGCACGCACTGCACGCAGAGCCCAGCAGCACCGTCTGCCGCCGTGTGACCCTGCGCTAGTCACACCTCAGGGATGCGCCTCCTCTTCTCCATCCCAAAGCAGAGGGCCTTCTGAGGATTAGACTAAACGACGCCTTGCATTGTAAAGCCCCAGGCCACCTGTATAAAAGTTCAGTAAACAGGAGAGGTCTGTGGTCTTCATCTTAACTTTCCCGGAAGTCGGGACCGTGTTTCTCACCGCAGCATCCCCAGGGCACCCCCTCCTTGCACAGGAGGGCTGGCTGTTTCCCTCAGGGACCGACGTGGGGTCCCCTCCGGCGAGGGCGGGCCAGCCCAGGACCCCACCCTCCCGCCCGCCCCCAGGGAAAAGGACAGGAGTCTTCCGACCCCTCGCCTCTCCCACGGCCGCCCTGCCCTGAATGCCACGGCCACCGGCCCACCGCACTGGTCTCACACTCCAGGACCCCTGAACTCAGCGATGCATGCGAGTCTCTGGTGTGTGCACATGTGTGTGTGTGTGTGTGCGCGCGCGCGCGATGTGGAGCCCGGCACCTCAGGAGTCACCCTCGCTGCGTCCACTGGCGCCGTGTCTCACACCACAGCCCGAGGGGACTCCACCCTGCTCACAGCTCCGTGCTGCCTGCACGCAGGAGGCCTCAGTGCGCGCTGTTTAGGGTTGAACCTGGGATCTAAGGCCGGGCGGGGGCTCCGGTTCAGAGAGAGGATGAAGAGCAGGGCGTCCCGTTCCCACGGAGATCCCAGCAGCCAGCAGGCTGTGTGTGCACACGCATGTGTGTGCATGCACACACGTGTGCCATGTGCTAGTGTGTGTGCACACGTGTGATGGGTTGGAGACCCTTAGCTGAGTGAGGACACGAGCCCCACCCCCACCCTGCACGCCTCCACCAGCCCCTCTGCCCCTTTAGAACACACCTTCCAAAACCCAAAGGGACTCTGTCCTGGAATCCTCACTGGTCCCCAGGTGGGCACCCCAAGGACCAGGCAGGGAAACGAGGAGGAGGGAACCCACCGCTCTCCCCAGGCTCTGCAGGCGACTGAGGCCCCTCCTGACGGGCGAGGCGTTCACTTCCAAAGGGTTTAACAAAACCTCCAACACGAGTCACCCCTCGTGGAAATGCTCCTCTCCGGACTCGTTAATTAGCCGCTTTCTCTCTCCATGCCCACGCCGCGGGGAGGGAGGAGGAATCGTTCCGATTCTACGGATGAGGACACTGAGGCCGGCGGATGGAAACACTCCGCTCACGGTCGGCGCCCGTGCGGCGCGGGCGGTGGGCGGTCCCGCCTCACTGGCCCCCTGCGCTTTGTCGCGGTGTCACACGGCTCAGAAACGGCGCACAAAAAGGCTGCGAGATCTTCCTCATTTACAAACGCAGTGTTTCCCGCTCGGTGGCACCAGCATCTTAATCGTGGCGTGAGGGAGGGAACATCCCTAAAAATTAAATTACGCCCCAAAACTAACGCACAGATATTGATACATCAAGCAATGCAGGGGCGATGGCACCCTTGCAAAAAATTCAACTAGGAGATGAAACGCAGACAAGGAGTGCGCCCCCCAGTCCCTGCCCTTCTGGAGCGGGGGCGCTGTGAGTAGGAGGTGGGTCCTGCGGTGGGTCTGAGGGTTCACGGGGGTTGATGCAAGGTTACTAAGGGGGGGCCCTCAGTTCCCCAGTCCCAAAACCTCACAGCTCGCCTGCCTCTGAGATGGAGCTGGACACGCACACGCGTGTCTGCGTGTTTCAGTACAGACGATCGCATTCGAATTTGGCCCGGGCTCCCGCTCCGCCCTCTGATTCTGAGAGGAGTCTGCGGCCCGCCCCGGCAGCCCAGTCCCTTCACAGTGACCCGGCGACCCGGAGGCCAGCCTCCCCCAGCAGGGAGTCAGAGGGACTAATTCCAAGGCCACAGGCTGTCCCGAGGAAAGAAGCAGCAGCTGGGAAAGCCTCGTACTGTAGATCAGCGAGCAAATTATTTTATTGAAGGCGGTGTTCAGAGACTGCACACAAAAATCGCACGGTTTCTCTCTGAGCAGCATTATCAGGCAAAGGAGGGGGGTTTCGCAAAGGGCAGACCCCTGCTGCCCGCAGGACCCACACGGGCCTGGTTCCTGCCGCCTGAGCAGCAGAGCGGGAGGGGCCTGCACGCCCGGCACCCGTTGACCTCGGAGACAGGAGGGGAGACGGCAGGCCTCGGTGCGGGCCTTGGGAGACAGGAGGGCAGCGGGGCAGGAGGCAGCCGGCGCTTCAGGGCGGGCTTTGAAACCGGGGCGCGCGCTGAAGTCTGGGACACACCCCTCGGCCTCCCCAGACGGACACCGCACAGGACTGAACACGCCCACAGGCACAGCACGCCCCACCCCTCCCCCACGACAGGCCACACCGCCCCCCATCACAGCACAGAAGCTTCGTCCCGGGAAACGCCAATCAGGCGACCGCACCCCGGCTGAGCCGCCCCCTGTCAGGCGCTCAGAAGCCACCGTCTTCCTCGGGGAGGCAGCTCCTACAAAAAGGGGGGCGTCTCCTACGCAGCCCCAGCGGTGCAGTTTCAGGGGACGCGAACGTTCGTGTCATCTCGTCTGCGTTTCTCCTGCTCCCAAATATGCTGGCTGGGAATTTTTAAACAGGACTAAAATTCCGATGTCCCGCCCCCCCAAACTTTAACAAAAGCTTTTTCAGCATACTTTCAGAATGCCTGTGTGAAGGGCAAAACAGCTGAAAAGGAAGAAATTGGCGGGGAGGGGGGCGACGA
>CM052550.1:1241566-1276566 GCA_028533065.1 Trachops cirrhosus
AGTCGCCTGCCTTCCACTCTGAACAATGAACAAAGATGTGAGTGATGGGAAAAGATCGCCCCCTCCCAACCCCGGCCGCGAGCAAAGCCGGGCTGAAAGTACGGACCCGGCAGCTCATATCAAACTGGAAAGAAAACAGTGCCCTCGCAGCACCCCCCACCCACCAGCACCGCGCGCGCGCGCGCAGACAGGCACGCGCGTGCGCGCTCACGCTCCCCAAGTTCACCTAAGCCCTGGCTGGAGACGGGGGCGCCGAGGCCAGGGCTCCAGGGGCTGCCCGACCCGCTGGGGGCGCAGAAGGCAAGGGCGGTGAGCACTCAAGCCCCGCTGGCTTCCCGCAGCACCCCCACCCTCTTGCCCCGGCCCCCTCCCCGCAGCTTCACCGCCGGCGGCCCGCTCCGGCTGCCCGGCCGGATGGCCCGATGCGCTCAGCAAACGCGGCCCCTGTCGGATCGCCGCTAAACTGCACGGCGGCGGCGGCGGCGGCCCGGGCAGGCTCGGGAGCTGGAGGCCGCCCGCGCGCTCCCGCCCCTCCCGGCAGGCCGCCCGGCGCCCCTGCCCCGCCGCCGCCGGCGCGCTCCCTGCGCCCCCTCCGGCACCCCACGCCCTAGGCGCCCGAGCCCCCCAGGCCAGGACTCCGCGCAGCCGCCGTGTTTTTCGCTAAAGTGAAAATGAAGGCAGCTGACAAATCACGTCTCCTGTGAGCATCCGTCAGACACAACAATATCCTGCAAACAAAACCCGGCCGCGCCGCGACCTCCGCGCGGGGCTGCGACCTGCCCGCTCGCCCTCGCCCCGCGGTCCCCAACGGCAGGGTAGCGCCCGGGCTCCCCGCGAGGCGCACGAGAGGGACGCTCACGACAGAGATGCAGGGGGGGGGGGCACAACTTTCCACCTGTCCCCAAAGAGAGCCCTTCTGGAGTTTGCTCCGAGCAGCCGGGGTTGGGGGCCGCTCTCCCTGCCCTGCACCCCTCCCTTTCTCTTTCCTAACTCGCCGGCGCTGGCGTTTCACCCTTTGGCTTCACATCCATCCATCTATATGGAGATATCTATATTTTAAATTATTTGCAAAACTGCAACAGATGGGCGCGTGGAGATCTGGACACTTTCCTACTCATCATCAAAGAAAATCCCCCCCTTTTGCCTAAAATACATCCCGGTCCCGCCCACGGCTGTTTTCCTCAATTGCTCGTCTTCAAAAAATAATAATAATAATAACGTCTTGACACAAACAGAAAGGTTTATCGGCGCAGATCGCTGCCCCCCCCCGTCATACATCTGGTCTGGGGGGGTCTGTTCCCGCAAACTGCGCTCTTCCCAGACACCCTGGACCCTCCACTCCCCGCCTTCCAGACCCCCACTCCCGCACCCCTCACTCTGATTGGCCTCGTTCCGCAGTCCAGGCTGCCGGCTCCCTCCATAACCTGTTACTTATTTCTTTCTGGATTCCTATCCTTGGCCCCTGGCTGGGCCCCGGGGCTGGAGCTGGGCGGGGGCCCGTGGTGCGGGCGCCGCCTGCGCCGGCAGGCGCTGCAGCCTGGCTCGGTGGTTGCGTGGACCCCGCATCCCGGCCTGCCGCGCCCCCGCCTGGGCCTCGCCGGGCTCCCGGGGCGCAGGAGGCCAGTGCACACACAAAATGGCAGGTCTCCGCGGCCCCGGGCGCCCGCAACTTTCACACTGTGTGAGCATCAGCTAACTTTGATCTTTTTTAAAAAATGATTACAAATTGCCCTCTCCCTCCCCCCACACACACACACACCCGCGGCGGGGGCCGGATACCGTAGCAAGCCGGGAAAGGGGAGAGGGAGCAAGGGCGCCCGCATCTCCGGCACTGGGGAAATGGGGAAAGTCACTTGAGCAGAAGTTTGCGCAGCTTCCCCCTCCTCATGCGACCCCCAGACCCCTGCGAAAGTTTCCCGGGGCCGAGAGCGCGCGGCCGGGCTCGGGCGGGGGCGCAGCTGGGCCGGGCGCTGGGTCCCACCGGCGCGCCCGGCGCCAGGCCCTGAGACTCCTTTTCAAAGTAACGGTCCGGGGGCCGCGCGCGGGGGAGGCGGTGGCCCGGGCGCGGGTCCCACTCGCCGCCGAAGTTCGCCAGAGCCCTGGGTGCCCGGCTGCGGTCGCTTCCTCGGCTTCTTCCTCTTTCCCCCCTGCTGACAGCTCCTCTTGCCAACGTCACCACCACGGCTATTTAATTAGACCGTATTTTTTAATCGAGATGGGGCCAGAAGGAACCGGGCGCAGGCCTCGCCGAGACGGGGAGGGGGAGGGGTGGGGGCCACGCCAAGAGTCCAAACTCACTTTGCCACCTCCAGGCACCGCCCCCACCCCCGCGCGCCCCGCGCGCCCCCACCCCACCCCAGCGCCGCCTCGCTCTGCGGGGCCCCCCCCACCTTTGTTTTCCTTACCTTAAACATCGAGACGCGGGCGTCGGGAGCAAACTCGGGCACGTAAACGGAGCGTTGTAAAAGATTGTGTTCAGTGAATAATGAAACATGTCCACATGATTGACTTGATCATTTTCCGGGGCTGAGGGGGGACCGGCGCCCTGCTAGCGCGCCTCTCCCGCCCGCCCGGCGGAGCCCCGCGCACTGTCCCCAGCCCGGCCGGGCCAGGGCGGGCTGCGTTTTCATCCGCCGGTGCTCGGAGTCTCCCCGCTCATTGATACTCATCGCCCAGCCCCGCAAACATCCCTGTCCCCCGCTCGGCCTCCCCCTATCTGGTAGGTGAAATGCATTGTACCATTAAAAACGCTCTCCATTGTCGCCCTGGCATAATTCACAGCAACTAGATAGGTCTTGCGGCATTTAGCTTTGATGAGCCAGAGACTGAACCCTTGATATAATAATCTACAAAGAATGGTGTGTGATCGTCCATTTTTTCTCTCTGTCTAGCAACTAAGAAACCATTTAACACAGCGCAGCTTGCTTCTGACCTTGAGCTGATGTAAACACACTTATTAAAATCTATCTATTCTCCAAGAGCTACATTCTGATTGTCAGACTCGTTACTGAGACATATATCAGCCCCTCTGCTTGTCACTACTTTGCATTCCTGCCTTTGACTAAAGAATTTTTTATCCAGCCGAGAGGGAGAGAGAGACCGCCACGCAGGGAGAGAGCCAGAGAAGGGAGAGCAAAAAAGCGTAATTCTTACCTGCTCCCGAAACTATTTAAAGTCTGTTTCTTTTCTGGGGGGAAAAAAAACTCCCGGGTGAATCTCGGTGGACAGCGGGACGCGGAGGACCAGCCACAGCCCGGGCGTTTAAGGGAGTCATCAGCGCTGAAATGACGTTGATCCGCGCGGTAACCTTGTGGCGTATTTAGTGTAAATAAGGCACTTCTGTTGCCAATCGCCGCGATACAAACACGGAGAGGTCTCAGCCTCGCCTCCCGCGCCCGCCGTGGCAGGCGACTTTATTTGCAGACTCTGTTTAGGAGATCACGATCATTCTAAAACAATGCCAGTGCCGAATGATTATGAAAATATGATTTTAATTAATCACGTAGTAGGCAAGGAAATTAGCATACGGTAATTAAACTTCGAGAAAAACGTCACGCAGGTTCTCTGCCTGATGGGTCCAGAAAAATCGTAAGGCGGTGGGCTCCAGGACTGAATTATCAAGCCAAATAACTTTTTTAAGGCAACTTTGTCAATGCTGGTCCCCAAGGCAGCCGCTTTGGGTGAAAAATATAAGGCAAGGTAGCCAGGTAGAGGTGTGGGCAATGCCTGAGGTTGGGTTTCTGGGAAGCGGGGACGAGGGGGAAGAAGGGGAGAAAGCTGAATAATGCAATTATGCATTCTGTGTCCTGGAGTTGACAAAAGCTGGTGCCTCAAAAGCCTCTTTGTTATGGGATTATATAATGATCCTGGTGTCATTATGGGGGAAAAAGATTCAGTAATAATAATAAAAGAAGCATCCAGACACACCAATGAGGAGCTTGTTTTAAAGAAAAGATTCTCCTGTGTCACTGGGGCACGTTCATGGCGGGGAGACGGGACCCAAAAGAGTCGACAGAGAGAGAAGGGGGGGGAGGGGTGGGGAGAGGCCTGTGCGAAGCACGACGGAGAAGGGATGGAGACAGATAGATTACTCGGAGCGCCAAGCCACAGGGGCACCTGAGACACTGATTCAGGTAAGACTTGTGCCAGCCTGCCCCGCCTGGGCCCCCCCGACGAGGGCTGGCGGGTTTGAAAGCGGGGGACCACAATAGGTAAAAAGCAAAGATCCAGAAAAAGCAGGCACCGCCCCCATCACCACCCCCTCCTGCGGAGGGGGCCGGTCAGTGGCAAACAACCACCCCAGCCCAGGAGCGGGACAAGGTGAGGAAAACTTGGAGAAGGGAGGGACCGCTGAGCAGCCCGCAGGGGCTGGGGGCTCGGCACAGGCTGGGCCCAGAGGCCCGGGCACCCGCCTCGGCACCTCGCCATGGGGGACCCGCTCCCCTGCTGTGCTGTCAGTGGACACCTGACCTGGTGACCGCTGCCCACACCCTCGGACTCTGCCCTGAGAACCCAGAGAATGATCCCTCTCTCCCTCCCTCCCTCCCTCCCTCTCACTCCTGGCCTTTGGGGAGCAGGAAAGGAATTGTTTTTACTAACAGGCTCTTTCTGTGAGATTCCCAAAGTCCATCCAAATCTCTGCAGTGGTCTTGGTTTCAATCCCCTACCTGCCCAAAAAGTTTAGGAACTCAGCCCCCACTTCCCACCTGATGTGTCTGAAATCCTCTCTGAGAAATTCCCACATACGAGGGTGTTTTCCTCGTGTGGAAGTCAGCATCGCAGGCGGAGCACCCCCGTGCCGCCTTCTCTGGGGGGGGGGGCCGAGCTGTGGGGTGTCCTTTATTCCCGTTCCTCGTGGATCAAGTGACTATACTCTGTCCTCTTTCAGACCTGTTATTGTAAGTCCAGTGCATCGTCTTCATAAGTGACAGCTTGGACAAAAGAGGCTCAGGGCTGAGCAGGGCGAAAGGAAGTGGCCATACCGACTGGGGGAAAGGCCTTTTTCCCCCAAGAGCACGGGGGTGACCTGTGCCTTTTAACCCTTGAGCCGCTGGCCCACCTGGGTCGCAGGACATGGGGAGCCAGACCCGGTGTTCTGGCACCTCTCTGGGGTGCCCAGCTGCTTTGTGGACACATGGATGGGGACTGCCAGGTCGGGAGGTCCCCTTCCAGGCTGGAAGGCCCGAGGCATCTCAGCAGAGCTGGACTCCCGGTGGCCTCGGGGACCTGGGCCGGTGCACACAGCTGCTCAGGGGGAGGCGGAGGTGTTCTGTAGCCCCACCTGCCGGAGGGGGGCTGGGCAGCAACCAGGCGGCCTCGCCCCAGGGCCTAAGCCCTGCAAAGGGTTCCGGCGGGGTTCGCTGGCGCCCCCTGTTGGCTCACGTTCGTTCTGCATTCCCCCAGGACTGGTCGAGCCTGCCTGGGGGCGGGGGCGGGGTGCAGGGAGACCTCCCTGCACAGCGTCAAGGTGGGCTGAGAGGCGCTGGACTGGCCAGGAGGCCTGGTGTCTTCCAGAGGCTGAGACCTGATGCCTCCCTGTGTCTAAGGCCCAGACGGTTCCCCCAAAGATTCACCCCACAATGTGTGGCTCCGGACCCTTTTTCCCTGGTCCAGTACTTCTGGGCCTCCCATCCTTCTCCGGGGCTCTGGTCTGGCCTGCAGACAACGCCCCCGCCCCCACCGCTGCGTGCACTGACCCTATCCTCCTCCTCAACCCCGAGGCATTTCCCCACTCCTTCACGGCCAGGCTGGGCCCAGCGCCCCGGGGCTGGGTTCTAGGCAGAGGCTCCTAGGAGCCCACTCCATCCCCACCACCCATGAGTCCCACTCTCGCCTGGCCCCCTGAGCCTCTGCAAGGACAGCCACTCCCCGGCCCGAAACCCTGACCCGGGCCTTCAGCCCTGCAGGCTCTTCCTCAACGTGGCTCGGCCTTCTCACTCCCCGGACAGAAGGGAGCCCTTGGGGGCCGGGCTGGGCTGCTGAGTGAGGGGCACTGTGGCTGGGAGTGACCGTGGGAGCAGGTCCGGCCTCACAGGGTGCCCGCCTCCTGTGACATTCGTGCTGGGCACCCCGATGACATTCTCCAAAGGGACGGGGACTCATAAAATGTCACCCAACCACTGCTTTAGGACTGCCCCTCCTGGGAGGACTGCCCTCGTGGCACCTCGTGTCTGTACAGCTCTTCTTGCCCACCCTCTCCCCCTCCCCCTCCCCTCAGACTCTGCCTCCCCCACGGCGCCCACAGGGGAAAACCACACGCTGAGACGCTGGTCCCCGCCACAGGCGGAGGGAAGGGCTGCTGGGGCTCCGGGAGGGGGGAGAACCAGAACACCTGTGAGTAGAGGGGCCGAGTCCCGCCACCCCTGGCCTCAGTTTCCCCACTGTGTCAGAATCCAGTGGTCTGCAGAGCCCTACTGATCGCCTAGTCCCGGGTGTCCCACCGGTGGTCGGCAGGCTGCGTGCAGCCCAACACAAAATCGAAAGTTTACTTAAAACCTCATCAGATTTTTTTTGTGATTACATGTTGCCATGTATTTAATGGGTGGCCCAAGACAACTCTTCTTCTTCCTGTGTGGCCCAGAGACGCCACAGGGTCAGACTCCTCCGGCGTAGTCAGTGGTTCTGGGAAAATGGCAGCCACTCCCCGGGCCAGCCGGCCACCCAGCCCCGGCAGAAGAAGAAGCTCAGAGACGGGAGCAGGCCCTTGTGTTCCGGCAAGAGTGAGCCTGGGGTCCTGCGGGGTCCCCTCCGGGTGCTCGGGAGAGCAGAACTCCCGCTTCCCATTTCAGGCGGCCCAGAAGGCCGCCACCTCTGAGCAGGGGCTGCCTCTTCCTCCGGAAGCCCCCTCCTCTGGGCTAACGGGGCTTCTCCGCCCCAAAGCTGTGGAGCAGCCTGTCAGCCACGGGCACCTCGAGGAGAAGGCGTCTTCCAAGGCGCCCGGAGGGTAAGTTCAGAGGGGCGCCCTCAGAGCTGCGAGAGCTGGTCTCTGGATTAGAAGAAATTGGGAAGACTCCGGCCAACGGGGCTGGGAACTATTAGTCCCAGGCGAGCCTGGCCAGTCTCTACCCCTTCCACAACCCCCTTGTACGCACCCCCTTTGAGGACCCCTTGAGCGACACCCCCCCCAAGCTCTCCCCAAAAGCCCACACATCTCTTCCAGTTTTCCCAGCAGAGGGAAGAAGCCGGCGGTGGTGGGGGAGCATTTGTTTGCCCCGCCCCTCCTTCCTTTACCCAACCCGAGGGCATGCAGGTGGGACTAGTGTGCAGGTCCCAGCCAATCGGTGCATTACATCTCTCTGGACCCTGCGATTGGTTCAGAAATAGGCATGTGGCCTAAGCTGGTCCAATCAGGGTGCGCCTTGGATTTTTCTACAGGCTCGGGGGAGAAGTGAAGCGGCTGGAGCCCTGTGGCCTCCGCGCGCACCAGCAGGGTTCAGGAATGGGGAAATGGTCCCACTGGCGACGTTCAGACGCTAAATCCAGCCCCGCCCGAAGCCAGTCCACCTCTGCACCCCTCTGTGCGCGGATACCCTCGGTGTGCTCTAGCCAAAGTGAAGTCTCCGTCACTTGCCACAGACTTGATGCACATAGCACCTGCCGGGAGGGAACACGGGCGCGCGGGCCAGGGACTAGAGGGCTCAGCAAGGCAGGGCGAAAGCAGAAGAAGTCCCGATGCTCTTCGCAGCCAAGGAGCAGCCAGAGAACGTGCCAGAATTCTCTTCAGACTGCAGGGATGCCTCGCTTTGCATAATAGCTCTGTCCAGAAAAGGTGTTTGCGAGCTGCGTGCGTGTCCCTCCAATCCGACTGACCGCACTGGGGCAGCCGGTCATTCGGGCGTGTTCACAGACCAGCGTCGTAGAGTCGACGGTCGTGTTCTGAGCTAACGAATCCGCGGGGTCACCCGTTCACAGCCGGAGCTGCCCTGAAGCAGGACCCGCCTGGATGTCTCCACAGTGTCCGCACGGCGTCCCTGCTCCTCCGCGAGAGACCGGGGTGCTGAAATAGCGGGGGTGCTGGGGCGCCCCTTTGGGCCCCCCAGTTACCTGTAATGGCTGGTGTCAATTTGCGGGCAGGCTTGGGGGGAGGGGAGGCAGGGATCCACCGAGTCAGTGGACTTGCTGGCAGGAACATGGCCTGTGCCCCGTCTGCCTGCCTGCCTGCACCAGGATGAGTGGAACACCCCGCAATCTCTAAGTTTGGGGGGATTTGGAGACCACGAATGAAAACGAAGTGTCAGCTTGTGGACTATGACTGGTCAGGCTCGAGACCTCATTTTGCTGAGATGACGGTGGCTTTAGCCCCGGCTTGCTGCGGCAGAGGTTCCCCCCATCTGCCCCCGCTGCGCCCACCTGGGCACACAGCTGTGACCTGGCCCCCCGCTGTGAGGGCTCCGCCCTGCTGCCGCCTTGGGAGAGGGGCCAACACTGGGAAAGTGGAATTTTTCAGACAATGATGTCGCCAGCGTTTGGCTTACAGACACGGTCGGTCCCTATAGGTCAGACTGAGAGCCTTCCCAGGGTGCCCCTGGGCAAATGCTGAGGTCTCTCACCATCTGGGCAGAAGCCATGGGGAGACCAAGTTAAGGCAAAAGCCAGTCCCTTGACTTGGGCCAATATTCAGAGACCCGAGTGAGCCACCCTGGTCCTGCCCAGGACATAGGTCACCGAGTCCAGGGTGGACGTGAGTGAGGGACCCAGGGGGCTCTGCTCACTGAAGACGTCGTTTCAAGTCCTGCTTCCACCCAAGGGCTGAGCTGGGACTTCCGGGTCCTGGGGGGTGAGAACGGGAAGGTGGGGGGTCACGTGTGTTGATGGTGCCAGGCTGGGGGGGTGGGAGTGAAGTTGAATCAGACAGCGAAGTGCGGAGGGAGCTACCTCCTGTGGCTTGGAGGTGGCCCGGCTCACCTCTGAGGGGGGCACTTGGATCTCTGGGGAGTGTCCTGGAGTCCCAGCGTCCTCCAGGGTGCAGCCTGGACACAAGCTGGTGGAGTGGACACCGGGGGACTGGCACCGAAAGGCGTGGGAAGGTGAGGGGAAACCCCACTAGTGACTGGGGACAAATCTGCCACCTGGGTGAGTGTTGGAGACACAGGTACGCCCACCCCAGCCCACCAGCCCTTCTCTGGCTCTGAGGGTCCTGGCCTGTGGACCTCCCAAAGCTGCGGCCGCCCACACGGGGAGCCGCCTAAGGCTGTGCTGCGGGGGCCCCGCCCTGTCCAGAGGGTGCGCCTCAAGCCTGCTTCTTGCCAGGGTCCCGGTCTGGCCCAGCCCCTGGCACGGGACGGGCATTCGGGGATATTGATGGAGCTAATCAAGGAATTAGTCCGACACTTAAATAATTCATACCGTGTGCCAGGCACCGATTTACCCTTTCTTGGCAAGGGGAGCGGATGAGGGGATGAATGGATGAATACCTGAACAGCACTGCTGAAAATGTGCTGCCATCACTAGAAATTAGTTGCAACTTTTAAGAATCAGCGGTTACTTTTTCCGATAGAAAGTAACCCTCGGCGCCCATGAAGAGGGAAGAAGAGGCAGGAAGGTACAAAGAAGAGGGTTTTATCTCCCGTAATCTCGCCCGGCTCACCCTGTGTTTTCCCTCCCGAGCGTGTTTCTGCACATATCTGTTTCTCACAGACTTGGAACCGTTCCGCAGAAACTATTTTGTGTCCTGCCTTCATTTTCTAACCTTGTAGCACAAGGTATTTCCCACGTCATTAAATATGCTTTGAAAACATGATTTTATGGCTACATAATGTTCCATCAAATGGATGCAACATAATTTATTTAAACAATCTCTTATTTGGGAACGTCTAAATTGTTTCTGAATTTTTTGTTCTCTTAAAAGTATCAGAGTGAGCATTTTCACGGTGGAACCTTGGTTTGCGTCTCTGCTCATTTTCGTGGGGTCAGTTGATAGAAGTGACACTCCTGGGTCAGGGGGTGCAGCAGGTTTTGAGGCTCCTCGGTGGCATTCCCAACCTTCTTGCCAAACAGGCCACCCCATTGTGACGTCCCCACCTGTGACCCTCCTGCCTTCTGCCCCGGGAAGGAGGGGCTTCGGGCTCATCTCACTCCCTCATGGGAGGGCCGTCACCGACAGGCAGAGTCACATGTGTTGCAAAGGAAGCCCCCCCATTCAGATTGGGGTGCGACACTTTCAACAGGCTCCTGCTGTCCCCGGGCTCACCTCTCAGCTCTAGGGAGCCCCAGATAGGCCCCTCGGTTCCCAGCAGGGACAAACAGGACCTTCTTGGCTTCAAAGGAAACACTGTATCTCTTTGCTGTAGCTCCCTGGAGGGGCCGTGTCCAGGGGAGGGACGCATCCAGCCAGTGTGAGAGAGACTCAGTCATCTCCGGAGCCTGGTCCAGCCCTCCTGCCTGGGCCCTGCCCAGAAGCTCTGTTCCCAGGTCCCCTCTGCCCTTGCTTGCTCGGGGTTACTGGTGCCACAGGAGACAATTCTACTGTGACTCCAAAGGAGGTGTGAGGCAGAGTCTCCTGGCTGAACAACATCTAACCCTTCCCAGGCAGCCAAGCGCCAGTCACATGCACTGTCCCTTGGACTTGGTCCTGGGCCCCCAATCTGTGTCCTCCACCCCACCTCCCCCACTCCACCAAGGCGGACGCACGTACTCTGGGGCGGCACACAGGTGAGATGGCGGACCCTGGCCGCCTGCCCTGCCCCACCGCCCCACACGGCTATAGGCCTGGCCAGCCCCCCAGGCCCGGGCACCGGGGGGGAGATGGGGTTGGACAGCTGACTGTCCAGGAGACGCACGAGGACTTACCCACGATGCCCCGCTCTGTGCAGAGAGCAGTTGCCAAGCCCACAGGCTCACCAGCAGCTCCGCCAGCCTACCCGGCGGTGAGTCACCCGAACCTTCGGAACCAGGCAGCGGGGACAACCTTGCTCAGTGCTGGCCTGTCCTGTGACCCCTGGTAACCCGCCGGCTTCCCCGCGCCCCCACTCTGTGCCCAGGGAGCCTGGCCGACCTCTAAGACCACCTCCCCGACTCCTGGTCCCCTGGCTTACAGACCAGTTCTCCATGGGGGACAGCAGCAGGGGACTGGAGGGCTGGAACGAAGAGTCTGGGGTGTCCCTGCACCCCAGCAGGCCAAGGTGTGGTCATCTCCGAGCCCCTCTAGCTGCACCATCCCTCCTGGGCTGTCCCCACCCTGTCTCTGTCTCCCTGGCATGGGGCCGCCCGTGCTCACCACTGAGGACACAGAGTGACGGCTCCTGAGGGGCTGTCCCCAGCGCTGTCCCCTCCTCCTGTGCTCTCAGCCTGGCTGGCACCTCAAGGGGCAGCCTCACCTTTGGCCCCTAGAGCACCCCCACCCGCGTCGCTCCATCCCGACCCCAGGTAATTCAGGCTCCAGCTGAACCCGCCTCCCCCCCACCCCATGGGCACATCCCAGCAGCCCGTGGGGCCTGTCCTGGGTCCCGATCTGCCACGTGGGGACACGCAGCCAACACACTCAGCCTGTGGGAAGATGGCGGTCACAGAAGCGCGGGTGTTTGGAAAAGGTTCGCAAACCCACGGGGGCATTTCTCGATGGGGGGCTCGAGTGCGTGTCGGGGGCAGGGTTCCTGAGCGTCAGTGACAAAAAGTACCCTTTCCAAGCCACCACCTGCCCTTTCTGACGCACAGCCGTGGGTCAAGAAGCAACGCAGGAAGGACACCGAGTGGCCTAAGCGGCGACCAGAGTCTCGAGTTTCTGCACGCCACCCAGGCGCACCAGAGGCTCCCTCCACACGGAGCTCCCACCGCGCCAGGCTCCGGTCTCCGACCCACAGACAGACACAGCGACCCAGCGGGAGGGAAGGACTTGCAGACGCGACCACACCGCTGAGAGCGGAAAGCAAAGGCCCCTCGGGAGGGAGGCGCCCCAGTCCCCTCTGCGCTCCGAGGCCTCAGCGGAGGGCAGGCCCCCCACACACCCCACGGCCCCGCGTGCCGCGCCGCCTCCCTCGCGGCTTCCGAGGTTCTCAGCGGCAACCCTGAGCCATTACGGAAAGGTTAATGGCGCTCCACGTTCTCCGGGAAAGAAAGGAAGTGTGCGCCGCATCTCAGAAATATTTCCATCTGAAAATGCTACATGAAAGTAATTTACGGCCCTTTCTGGAAAACTCAGCTGTCTCGCTCTCATCCCTGTGGGCTCCAGATGGGCGAGGTTCTGCTGTTCCAGAAAGCTCCCCCGTGCGCGGCCCGTGGGCGTTTATGGAGCGCCCACTGCGCGCCGGGCACTCTGCTAGGCACCGGGGACGGTGGGGGGTGGGGGGCGGGCCTCGGGAGGGCGGGGCCGAGCCGGCTCCCCATCGGCACCGAGAAAGCGCCAGCCGGCCCTTCCTTCCTGAGAGGCGCACGCATCCGCGCCCCCGGACCTGGCGCCCGCTGCCTCTCGGCGACACCTGCCCCAGGCAGCGTGTCCAGGGGCCCCTCGGCCGGGAGCCCCTCACCAGCTGGGCGCCCCCGTCTGCGCCCCTCTCCGGGTCTGTTTTTATTATAAATATTTCATTGTTTAGGAGTTTGGGTTTGAGCTGATATACAGCATTTGGCAGGCTTCCTCGCTAGCATTTGGTAATAATTCCGTACCAAATGCTACGAGAAACCCTCCCAAATGGAACAGTTTCAAGCCAAGGCTCTAAAACCGGAGCCCGAGGAAGTCACTGCATCTGAGCATCCCCGGCTCCTGGGCCAGCGGGGGACAAGGGCGCCCGGGACACAGGGCGGGACCCGGGGCTGCCCGCCGGACGGGTGCTCCGTGAACACCGCTGGCTGGGACTCTGTGAGGTGGGGCTAACTCGCAACAAACCCTCTCGCTTCTTCAGATTTCCATTTCCAGGTGCTCTGCCCGGCCACACTCCATGGCTCCCCGCGTCCTTTAGGGAAGAATGAGTTTCCTGACACCACCTGGGTCCACGTTCCCAGGGCCCACGGCCCTTGCTGTGTAAGTCGGGGGCGAGGTACCTCCCAGGCCCCTGGTGACGGGGACTCAACGTGCAGCCCAGGAAGCCTCAGGAATGCTTCTCTGTGCGGGGTGCTTCACAGGACTGCCTCCTCTCCCTGGTGTCGGACAGGAGGGGAGAGGCTTCTGCAGGGACCGCCCTAGCTCACGTCCCCGGAGGTGAGTGCCAGCACGCCCCGGCCCACCAGGTCAGCAGGTCCCGTCGGGGAGCCCAGCCCTACCGGTCCACCCTCAGGCAGGTCCGGTCCACCCTACATGACCTCAGGCAGCTCGTATCCCTTCCCACGTACCCCCTCCGGGGGGGGGGGTCCTTCCTGCTGGTCTACAGTCCCTTCGTCCCCTGCAGACAGGCTTCCGAGAGACAGGAGTCCTCAGGTGCCAGGGCGGGAAGCAGCCACCGGCCACCAGTCCAGCGAGGCCAGAGGGCTGCCTGGCGACTCCTCAGAACCCCCAGAACCCCCTTGTCTCTCTCTCTCTCTCTCATTTTTATTATCTTCTGGCTGTGATGTCTCCTCCTGCGAATGTATTTTTAAACCCAGCTCAGGATTCTTCATGGCCCTTGACTGTGAGTGTTCGTGTCTTCCATCCGTGCTGGGACTTTCTCACCTGCCTTCTCTCCAGTGGCGGCCCCTCCCCTCCTCTCCCTCCGGTGCTCCTGAGTGTATCGCCCTGCCCCGCAGGGAGGTACTGGGTCCCGGCCTGGCTCCGTCCCCTGGGTCCCTCACGTCCCAGCTCGTTTTCCTTCCGTGCCACCTTCTGCCCAGCCTCTCCAGCCCCGTCCCCTGCTGTGCTAAGGCCGGCGCTGCCCCAGGGGACGTGTGCTCTCCGAGGCCAGCTCCACCCCGACCAGGAGGCAGGCCTTCGCCCGGGCGCAGCACCCGAGTGTGGGAGGGGCAAGGCATCACTCCTGGGCCCTCCGGCTCAGACCCGCCCTGCTGGGGCCCTGTGTTAAGCCCCTTGCTCGGTGACATCCGCCTGGGTTCTGGGCATCTGGAGGTGTCGCTTCTGGAGACAGCAGACTCTGCAGCACCTGTGACCTGGGAGTGGCTTCCCCGGGGGGGTTGGTGAAATGCCGGGGGCCATGGAAGTCGCTGCCCTTTCTCAGCCCGAGGACGAGGGGGTCACATGCCACCACGGAAGCGCGCGGGCCGGCCCGTGGCGGGGAGCACCGCCCGCCGGTCAGCAGGCCCCTCCTGGGAGCCCAGCCCGGCCGGTCTACCCTCCACACGGCCTCGGGCAGCTCGTATCCCTCCTCACCTTAGCTTCCTCTTGCACGAAGGGAGCACGGCCACCCAGCCTTCCCCCAAGCTCACTGCGAAGGTCGGAGGCCTCCCTCCCGGACGGCTCCCTGTCCCCAGGGCTGATGCTCTCCCAGCCCACGCCAAAAGCCTCGTGTCCGTGGCCCTGATGTTTGGAGCCCATCTCCACCGAGAGGCCACTGTGTCCCTTCATTTGTCTCTGAGTCGATGCACAGGGCACTGCAGGCTCTGAGGTGACGCGGCCCTCCCCCCTCCCCCACATGACTACAAACGATGAGAAATCCAGACCGAGCCTTGGGGCCGGACCGAGGCGGCTGTGGTGAGGGCGCAGCGGAAACCCTGGGGGAGGGGCGGAGGCCCGCTGCCCACCGAGTCGCTGACCGCACAGCGATGCCCGTCGCCCGGCTGAGACGGCCAGAGGTGGCTGGCCAGTGGTCCCCACACCAGGCTGCTGGGGAGCCAGGAGCAGCGGTGGGCCCCGGAGCCCCCGAAGACACTTGGGATCCCACGCAGGCCTGAGGTGCGGAAGCCAGGAGCCACGTCCTTCTCAAAGCAGGGCCCCCCGCCAAGCGCCTGCCTGTCCCCAAGAAGCAAGGGACCGCGAAGGCCCGCGATCCCGGGGGAGGTCCCCGCCCCGCCGCTCCTCCGAGCTCCGGCGTCTCAGAAACCTGAAATCAGAGGCAAGTTACGGGGCTGAAGTTACTGCCGGCGCTTGATTGGAATACCGTTACGTAAAAGCCAACACAGATGAACCGCCTGCAGGGAGTTGTCTGACTGCATGAGTTTTTACACATCTTTCAGCTAAATCAAAGACCCAAATGCTAAATCTCACACTCAGGAACATCAAGTGGATTTGTGGCAGTCCCCCGAGGACCCGGTGTCCATAAACCAATGAATGAATTACACTGATCCCGCGATGTAGTTTCTCATCTGTGACTGATACAATATTGATAACACTCCTCACTCCGCTTAACTCCTCCGGGGCCGCACGGAGCACCGCGGCCTCGAGGCGGGCCTGACCTCCGAAGCAGATGGGGGTGACTCGGGGGGGGACCTCCGCAGACCGATGAGCGGCCGTGGGCCCGTGGCCCGGATGCGGGCAAAGGGGGCACTTGCCGGGGTTCTGGGGGTGGGGTGGCGTGTTTCACTGGGAACCACCCGGAATTTTGGGAGTGCCGTCCCTGGGCTGCCAGCCCCCTACGGTCAGCAGGTCCCTGAGTGGGGCCACACGGGGAAGCTTGGCTTCAATGGGGCAGACGCCTGGGAGATCTCAGGTGTGGCCACGTCGCTTCCGTCCACCACGAGTTTGTGGGTTTCCTCTCCTGCGCTGGCCTGCGCAGTGTGGGGCGATCAGGAGCAGGTTACTCAGAGATGCAATGACCCCGGCTGGTCAGGGGTGGTGACGGGTGCAGCCGACAATGACACGCCCAGGATGGCCTCCCCACCCGGCACCCCCAGCCACTCTGCCCGGTGACTCCGTCAGGATGGGCTAGGACGCGCTGTGGTGACAGACCAGCCCCAACCTTTGTGGTGACAAAGACCCAAAGGAACAAGTGCTTCCCCCTCAGTGTCGGCCCCCCCTCTGCCTCGGTCCAGCAAGGGCTCCGCGCCACATCCTGCTCGCTCTGGGGTCCCGGCCGGAGAAGCACCACCTTCCAGCACAGCTCCGTCACGGTGGCCGGGACGAGAGTGTGGCCACATCTCACGTAGGTGTTAAACCCCTCCACTCGGAAGCCACATTGCCACCTGTGGTCGTGTTCATGGGCCGCAGCCAGTCCTGGGTCCAAGCCTCTCTCTGGGGCAACACGGGTGTGTACATGCGCCCTTTGGGGGGACTCCTGAGAGGGCCCCGAGGTCACTGAATGCCATCTCCCTCTCCTTCTCGTGCATGAGACTGTTCCCCCGCACGCTGGCAGGATTTGTTACTGGAGAGCGGGAAAGAAACACAAGGGTGTTGACCAGCCCACCTCCCCAGCGCACTGGGCAGAGCATGGGGACGGAGACTGGACAGCCATTCAGAGAGGGGATGAAGATGCGTCCCCAGCAGGCACTTGTCCACAGCTACGCCAGCACCGTGAAACTCCACTCTGATGGGGCTCCGACTCTGCCCCCCCCGGCCCCGGGACACGACGTCTGGAAGGTTCTTCTTTGGCCACATCTGAAGTGCGAGTCGGGGAACCTGGCCCCCTCGGGGCCGAGTCGCCGGCCCTAACACTTCCCGGCACGGAGGGTGACTGTAAGTCTCAGCCAGGGCCCCTGCCACCAGTGCAGGCTGACGACGCCCGTGGTGTGAGGTCATGCACGGTGGGGAGCTGCTCCTCCACCGGGGCGAGGCCCACAGCCCTTCCCGAGATGCGCCCCCGACCGCCACTGCCTCTGCTCTCCGGTCCTCTCGCCGCTCTCCTCCTTTTCGGTTGTCTTTTCGATTTTTTTATTCAATATTTTGAAACAATCGAATGAATACAGCACAGAATTCCCGCGTCCCCGCCAGTCATTTCTCCCGACGCGGCGCCTTGTCTGGTCACAGGGAAAAGATCAAAGCCAAGAAAACCGGGAGTGCACCTCCGGACTCCCTCCTCTCCTGCAGCCTGTGACAGCCCCGTGTCCTTCGTGACCTTGACCCCGGGAGAGCCCTGGTTGGGGACGTCCTTACACTCCTCCCCCGTCGTGGAGCCGTCCAGTGAACAAAGCTCCCGAGATGCGGCGTGGAAGTTACCGAGCTGGCGGGAGGACCGGCCCACACACGCGCTCTCCCGCCCCACTGAGACGACCCCACTGAGATGACCCCACTGAAAAGGAGCAGGCTGTTCCTCAGCTAGGAGAGGAGGCTGCACAGAAGAAAAAGATATCCCAGAAGAATCTGAAAAAACAAAACTTACGGCCGGGAGTAACTTCAGCATGAAATAAATACTAATAAAAGCAAAAACAAAAACAAAAAAACAAAAACAAACAACCCACCGAAATAAGGTGCCCTTCTCCGTACATCGTATCCATGGTTACAGGTCGTGGTTTAATTTTCTCTTCATCACCTGCTGTAGGTGGGCCGACCAAGCTTCTCCACCTGCAGCTGGGACTATGCGGACGTCCTGCGTCACCCAAACTCCGCCCCGCGTGATTTCAGCCTCCGTCGTGGTCTGCGGCCACGCTATCACTGCGCTGTTCTAACGGACCTGAGGTTCCCTCGTGCCTTCCGCGTGGAGGAGGAGACGGGGCATTCTCTTGTGGGAAAGAGACGCGCCTCCTCCCCCACTAATTTGCTTATTCGGTTGTCCCTGTATCCCAGCGTGGACTCAGGGCTACGCACCGTGTGGGGCCCCAGTCCCAAGCTCTCCCTGTTTATTTCGCGGCTCGCATCCCTGCAGCTCGGCACCTGCGCCCTTTCAACTCGCCACGCTGCTTCCTCCGCGATTTCTTTCTGGCCCCTCAAGAAGCTCCAGGCTCATCCTGAGTACCCTCTGACCTGCCCGGGAATCCACCGCCTCTAAAACCAGCCCTGGCGCCTCTTACTGAAAACTGGCACCTAGAGACCAAGTTTGGGGCATCTGCACGCCGTCGCTGTGGGGGTCTGGTCGCTCCTACGCCGGGTCAGGAGAGGGAGGTTGGAAGAGTGCACGGCGCACCGCCTCATGTGCGCACGCCCTGCACGTGTCTGCGTCTCCGCCAGACTCCTCCCGTGCCAGTCCGTCACCATGAGGTTCTTATTTGTAACGTCCTTTCCTACCGCGGAGAGGCCTGGCTCTCGTCACCCGACACATACTCACCTACTTCCTCAGCGCTCCTGTCCGCGCAGAGCGGCGCTGCGTCGGCGCTGTTAACGAGCGCCCCACGGGGAGCAAGCCCGCTACCTGGAGCACAGCAGGCGTGTGCAGCTCTGTCTGTCCCTGTCTCTCCACGGTTCTGCAGCAAAACGCGCCAAGTTTGCGAAGGAACGCAGGGTGGTTTTTCTCCCCCAGCCCCCTTCAGTGCTCTGATGTCCCTTATTGGAAGTGCGGTCGGGTTCTCGGGCGTGTGTTGGAGGTTGGAGTGAGCGTTCCGTGTTTTGCTCCCCCACACCTCGCTGTTTGCTGAGCGCACACTCAGCGATGCACGCGAATTTTAGCAAACACCTAGTCAAGCACCCACCACCTCAACCGCGATCTCCTTCACCCCCCCTCCCCCAGGACTTGGCCCTTCCCCCAGGCTCTGCTTCTGACCCCACCCCTATCGTTCTGCATTTATAAAAACATCCTGAGACCGCGGTGCCTCCTAGTCCCGGGTTCTTGCACTTGGCGAAATGCACTTAGGAGTCAGGCCTGTTGTGCATCCTCGGCAGCACGCGCCTCCCGTTGCAGAGTCGAGCTCCGCCGGGTGGAGGACGCGGCTTTGCGGGTCACCGGGGAAGACGGTCTGTGCGGCCTGCACCGCTGCAAATACAGCAGCTGCGAAAACTGGCGCGGAGGTTTCCGTGGGGCCGTAAGCTCCCCTTCACCTGGGAGCGGGCTGAGAGGGCGCGGGTCACTTCGCGAGAAGCTGCCCCCCTGTTTCCCACAACGTCACGGCAGGTGGCGGCCCGTGGGCGGCGTCCACGCCGCGGCACCCGACTCTGCGTCCACGGACACGACTCCATCCGACCTCATACTGCGGCCCTTCGGACCGGACGGGCGAGACGGTGCCTTGTCACTCAAAGGGGCGTTTCCCCAGTGACGGGCGGTTCCGGAAGCTTCGCGTGTGCCTCTTCGCTCTCCGTAGTTCCTCCTTGCTGAAGTGTAGACCTACGTGTCCAGTTAGATCTCTTGCTCATCGTAAAAATTAGATTATTTGCTACTTTACACTTAAATTTTAAAATTTATTTTTATGTAAGTTATTTACAGGGGATTGCAAGGGGTAGGAGGGTGAGTGGTAGTGGGAGGGGGGTGAATGGTGGCGGAAAAAATAAAATAAAATTTAAAAAATAAAATCAATAAAAACAAGAGTCCAGAAAACTCAGAAAAGGTCACTTATGCATGCTGGACACAGGTCCTTTGTCACCAACGGGACCGGCAGGTACTCCCTCCCAACCTGTGTTTTGCTTTTCATTCTCTTTACAGCGTCTTTCCCAAAGCCACAGCTTTAATTTTGATAAACTCCCACTTGTCTTTTTTATTGAGTGACTCAGGCTTTCAGTATCGTATCTAAACGCGCACCTAGTTCAAGATCACAAAGACATTCTCCTATGTGTTCTCACAGGAGTCTTCTAGTTGCACATTTCACATTTAGGTCTAGTATTATTATTACTATTGTCGTCTAGGTCAAGATTCACTACTTTGCACAGGAATACCCAGCTGTCTGAGCACAACTTCTTGAGGACATTATCCTTGTGCCATTGAATTTCCCTTGTAACTTCGTCCAAGTCTCTGGCGAGAGTCTGTGCCTGGACTCCGGATCCATCTGGGTGACCGCTGCTTTACCGACGCCAGGGTGCTTGGACAACTGCAGCTTAATGGTCAAAAGTGTGGGAGACAGGTGACATGGGTCCTGCACCGTGGTTCTTCTGCAGACGGCCATCTGCATCTCCACGCCCACGTTAGAAACGGCATGTCCGTGTCCGCGGAGAGAGGCCCTCTGGGGTTGGCCTGGGACTGTGACCAACTCTCCCCCAGTCTGGGGAGAGCCAGCGCCTGGACCGCGGGGACCCGCCCACCCGCAAGCACGGCCTCTCCCCCTCTCTCCCGGCCTCGGTTGATTTCCGCCGTCGGTGCTTTGTAATGGTTAGCACATGGATTCTGTGCAGATCTTGTTGGAGTTCTACCTAAGAATTCCACTTTGCACGGAGGGAAATGTGCTGCTTTGCAACTTTTGCATTCCGATGCGATGTTGCTAGTACACGGGATTGTAACGGCTCTTTGCATGTCGACCTTGCACCCTGCGTGCGGCCTTGGTCGGTTTCACTTATGTGCGGGCTAGAAGAAGGAAGTGGATGACATCATACGCTGTCTAAGCACGTGGAATAGAACGGTAAATCAGTACCTGAAGGGAATCTGGGGACTTCCAAACGTGTGGACGTGAAACAACAATCTTATATAACCTGTGAGCCAAAGAGGAACTCACAGGGAAAATTATAAAACCTTTGAGATGAAGGGAAATGGAGACCCAGCCTACCAGAACTTACGGGCTGCAGCTAAAGCAGGGAGGAAGGGGAGACTCAGAGCAGTAAATTCTCACCTTAGAAAGCAGAAAGATCTCAAATCAAGAACCTAATCTCTACCTTAGAACACGGGAAGAGAGGAGCAAGCAAAACCTAAAGGAAGGAAGGAACCAGTAAAAATAAAGTGGAAATTAATGAAGTAGAGAATAGAAAAACAGTAGGGAAAATATCACTAAAACCCGAAGGTCAACAAAATTAACAAGCCTTGAGCTATTCTGACCACTTATAAAAGGGGAAGACGAAAGCAGGGGAGTGAGAACGGACAGGACACTACGGCTGACCTGGCAGAAATAGAGAGAATCGTGAAGGAGCACTGTGAACAGCTGTCTGCCGATAAATCAGATCGTTTAGGTAAAACGGGCAGCTCTCAGAGAGACGCAATCCACAAAACCTGACCCCAGACTAGGCAGGCAAGCTGAGCAGACCTGCGGCAGGTAACGGTCAGCAACCACTCCCTCGGAAGAGCCCAGCCCCGACGGCTTCACTGGTGGATTCCCCCAAACACTGAAAGAAGATTCTCTTCACTCGGGAGAGTTCACCGCACATTCTTTCCAAAAATAGAATAGGAAAGTGTACTTCCAAACCCATTTGATAAAGCCAGCATTATCCTGATGCCAGAGCTGGTCGAAGACATCTCCTATGACTGTGGACGCAAAAATCCTCAACAAACAACGAAGCAAACCAAGTCCAGTAGCGTGTGGAAGTTACACACCGTGACCACGCAGGATTTATCCCCGGAAGGCAAGGTTGGTTTAACGTGCAAACGTCAATTAATGCAGTACCTCTTTTTACCAGAATAAAGAGAGGAAGCCACGTAATCGTCTCAGTCAGCACAGAGACAGCATTTGACACGATCCAACACCTTCACGTGTTTTATGGGGGAAAACTACACAAACCCTTTGGCCAACCCAACAGAAGGGACCTCCTTCAGCCTTACAAAGGACACGTACAATAACCTACCGCTAACATCCTACCCAACCACAAAAGATCAGCACTTCCCGCCTGGAATCAGGACAAAGCAGTGTATCGACTCTCACCAGTTTCATTCAACCTTGCATTTGATGTTCTGTCCAAGGCAATTAGTCAAGAGAAAGAAATAAATGGCATAGAGACAGGAGAAGTAAAACCGTCTCCAGCCACAGGGGGTGTGATCTTGTGCGTGGGCGGGCCTCTCACGTCTGCTAAAGTGTTATAAGGCTCAAAACAAGCTCATCAAGGTTGCAGGACAGAGATAAACATACAAAAATGTACTGCATTTCTAAACATTCCCGATGAGCAATCACAGAGAGAATTTAAGTAAACACTTCAATTTTATAGTAGCATCAGAAAGATTAAAACACTTAGGAATAACTTAAAGAATTGCCAGACTTATACTCTGAAAACTACAGAGTATTGTTGACATTAAAGAAGATCTAAATAATAGGAAAACATTTCATTCTGACAGCTCAAAGAACTAAATATCGTGGAGATGGCAATACTCCTCAAACTGACCTACAGATTCCACTCAATCCTTCGGAAAATCTCCGCTGGCTTCTTTGTGGACATGGACAAGCTGACTGTAAAATGCATATAAAATTGCCGGGGACCCCGAGGAGCCCAAAACCGTGAAGAAGAACCGAGTTGGAGGATTTATCCTGCCCGATGTACAAGTCCCTGCGGACCACAGGAATCGAGACCGAGGCCCCGGAGGAAGGAGAGGCGGCCGTAGAATAAAACCCGGAGTCCAGAAGAATGCCTGTGTATCCTTGGCCGATTGGCTTCTGCCCTGGGCGCCGAGAAGGTTCAGCCCGGGAAGAACAGTCCCGCCAACAACATGGGCAGCCGGGCGGCCGGGTGCCCACAGACGCCAGAGCAAAGCCAGGCCCTCATATGACATGAAACACGGACACCGACCTGACATAGATCAAAGGGCTAAGTGGGAGAGATAAAACTAGTAAGAAAACACAGGGGTGAATCTCCACGACCTTGAACTTGGCCATGGATTCCTAGACAGGACACCAAGAGCCCAAAAGAGGAAATAAACTGGACTTTATCAAAATTGAAAACTTCGGTGCCTGAGAGGACTGTACCAAGCGGTGAAAAGCCAGCCCACAGAGCAGGGAAAATATTTGCCCCTCTTTTATCTGAGAGCAGATCCGTACCTAGGAAATACAAAGGACTCCTATAGTGCAAGAGTAAGAAAACAACTAGCCCAGTTTCAAAAGGGACAAAGAGCATCACTAGGCATTTCTCGATGGCCAGCAGGCAGGTGGCGAGACGCTCCACCCCAGCGCGCCCCGACCCCGAGGCCCCAAGAGAGGCGACGTCACACTCACTCCGGCCAAGCAGCCAGGCACGGACAGAGCGGGTGCGGCCTCTGTGGGCCGGCGTGGAGGGCCCTCAAAGAGCGGAACGTGAAACGGCGTGATGATGTGGCGATCCCACTTCGGGGAATGTATCCGAAGGAAAAAACAGCTGACCTCCGACCTCTCCCGAGAGCTGCCCCTTCAGTTCCGGCCCGGTGTCTCAGGCCATCACAACACAGTCCCCATCTTCCCACCCCGGAGACCCCTGCGCACCCTGCCCGCCACCGCGCGAAGGCCGTGCCCATGTGTATTTTAGGTTTCCCTCCCGCAGGACCTTCTTTCCGACTGGCACACCACTCAGGTCAGCCTGTGTCACCAAACAGTCCCCAAATAGTCACGGTCCCTAATAAGCAAAGTTTACTTCCCTTTCCACACTCACCACGTGTGGACTGGCTGCTCTGAGCTAAGCGTATCCTCCCAAAATTCAAAAGCTGAAGCCTTAACACCCCCCACCCTGTGGAGACAGGTGGGAGGTGGGAGGGTTTGGATGAAGCTCTGGGGCCGCAGCTCTGCGCCTTCTGGGGTTGGTGCCCTCACGAGGGTGGGGGGACCCGAGCTCCCCTCTGCACCACGGAAGGACAGAGGAAGCAGATTCTCAGCAGCCTCCTCCTGCCCTGACGTTTCCCTGACCTTGGGCCTCCCAGCCTGCAGGACGGGGCTGAGTCAGAATGTCCCTGAAGCCCTCGGGCTGCGGCGTTGTTGGGACAGCAGCCCAAAGTGACCAAGACACCGGCTGAGAGCTCTGCTCCCCATCTCCCCACTCGGGGACTCAGGCTGCAGGGCCACCACCCCCTCAAGTGGCCTCCTCTCCTCTCTGCTGCCCAGGGCAAACCTCACTCCAAGGAAGCAGGTGAATGAGACCTCCAGTGCCCATGACAGCGAGGGCAAGGAGCCCCGGAGGACAGCCGGCACCTCGCACGTCACTCCGGGGCTCCGTCGTCACCTCCTCCCCCTCCCTGTCCAGTGCCTGAGATTCTGCTCCACGCACGCTTTCCACAGTGGGCTCAGGTGTGGCCACTTGGAGTGTGGGAACCTCGACTGCAGCAACCGGCTCAGAACAGGGCTGGCGACCCGGGTGGACGCAGCGACCCCTGCTTCGGGGCCTCTTTTGCAATGTCGCTCACAGAGCATCTCCCTCCAAGGGACTGGGAAGTGTGAGAGATGGGCCTGGAACTTCGGGGGACCGCAGAGAGCCATGCCTGCTGACACCCCACCTGAGCAGCAGGGTGGGGGGCACAGCGGAGGGTGGGCAGGGAAGGAGAAAGGTGAGAGAGAGCCGCAGTGAGAGAGAGAGAGGCCCGAGCCCCTGGATCCAGCCACCCCTGATCTCCACCTTAGGACTTTTCAGCTGGGGGAGTCAATGACTGAGAGTCCCTTTGTGGCCTTGAAGGGATGTTGTCCCTTACAACCCCTGGGGTTCGCACAACATACTGCCTTTTGCCAGGTGGCCATCCAGCATTTGTCCCTCCAGAGCCCGCATCCCCGCAGGACGCTCTCCTGGCGAGAAGGGAGAAGAAACCCCCACTCACTGAGGAGAGCCAGCCAGAGCTGCGTGTGATAGATGTGCCCGGGCAACCTGAGGCCGCCGGGTTTAAAAGGCACCCAATCAATAGGAAGTCATTAAAAATCGATCCCGGGACGGTGGCCGCTCGGGTGCGCTGGCCCTCACTCGGCACCTCCGGCCTCTGACGCCGGGGTCCTCTCCTGTCGAGCTGCGTAGCGGATGCCAGTTTAAATTTATGGAAGCCCTTCGCGTTGTTTAAGTGCTTTAAATTTGGAGAAGATGAGCTTTACGGGGCCGGCGCCGTGCGGAGCGATCACGAGGGCGAAAAGAGCATGTTGCACGTGTCGTCACCGACCACAGGCTAAAGAGCGGGTTTGTGGAGCTCGGGGCGCCCGGAAATCACAGACCGACGTCCGCCCGCAGGCCGTGCGGGGCTGGGGTGTTCGTGCGAAGCCCTCCCTCCCTCCCCGCTCACCCACAGGGACTCCTACACTTCCAGGATCTGCACCTCGCCCCCGGTGGAGTCGCCCGCCAGATAATTCAAAAATAAATAAATAAATAAACACTGCGCTCCTTTTTAATTTGTTAGCTGATTTCCGAGCAACTCAGGCCTCAGACGAGCATGCTACATAATGATTTTCAAATATTTAGCGAAACTCATATCCTTGAAAAAAATTCCACTCTCTCAAATTAAAACCCATTTAAGAATTTGAAGTGGTTTTAATTGGCCTTCTCTCCAGGCTGGGAGAAACCTTATTTCGCTTTTAAAAACATTAATTTTTTGTTTTGCCCTGCTTATTAAGGACGCCGATGTGAAGTTACCGCAGCCAGCTCGGCGATTTCAGGGGCCAGGTCCTGCCTCCTGCGAAGCAGGTGGGGTTTCCCACGGCCCCCCAGGTCCTGTCCCCTCCCCCCCCCTGCTCCCCCACACAGAGCCCGAGCATTGGAGAAGCCACCGGAGACGCACAGGGCACCGCCCCCAGGCGGGAGGGCCTGGCAGGTGCTGAGGGAGCCTGTCCCTTGGGAAGTCCCCGTCCCTTGGGCCGGCGTCCCCTACGAACCGTCCCTCTGGCGGCTCTGTGCGGGGTAACCTGGAGGATCCCATCACAACGCCCATCCTCTGGTTTGACGTACTCAGCACGGGTGCCAGGGTCCAAACTTGCTCATCTTGCCCTTAAAAGACATGTTCGCTGTAAAATAGATGAACATTTCATAACTCTAAATCACTCGTTTAAAAGGCTCCTGTTTTACGAGGGCGATCAGAAGTGAAACGCACAGGAAGCGTGCACGTATAAATCTCAACACAGAGATTTTTCCAGCGCCCCACGCCGGTCAGCCCTCGGGACTCTGCTGCCACCGCCATCGCCCATTTCCGCCTCTGCTCCCCCCGCCCAGGGCCCGGCCCCACCCAGTCTGTCCTCTCCGGCCCTTCAGCCCAGCACAGCAGCCCCCTCCCACCGCACGCCACACCGTCACACCTGCCACACGCCAGGTGCCGGCCTCACCGGGAAGGCTGGGCAGGTAACCACCCCCGCTCCCCAGGTCCCCGGACCCCTCCCTGGCCAGAGCCTGGGAGTTAGGGAGCCACCGGCTCCGAGCCCCTCCCTTCTCCCACCGAGAGGCGGAAAGCTGGGGCAGAAAGGGGAAAGAATAACTTCAATCCAGGGAGGCGCTGCATCAAGAAACTCCACAAGAAATGGGGTGTTAACCTGCCGGTGACGACCGCCTTGTTACCCGGGAGCCGGGGGCCACGCCAAGGCCGTTACCGCTGCAGCTGTCCCGTCATTAACTGCCGTAACGACTGATTTTGAGGAGGTTATTGCTGTGATAAAATATCCTCAAAAGATTATAACAGCAACAGCGTATGGGGGAAAGGAAGTATCAGCGGCCATAGTCTGACCGAATGACTGCATTTGAAAAATTGGCCTCCCCCTGGTGCTCCATAACCGATTTTCCACCCGTCAAAAGCAAGTTGTGCTCGGTTAGGTTTATAGTACAAGGCAATAAAAATATTGGCCAGGTTAAATTGTCAGCCGGCGATGGCATTAACCGTTCCTTCGCTGTGCTTAATTCCGGCGCTGGGATGACTCATTACGGGAGACTGTGTGCCGTGCAAACGAACAGACAGCCAGTGTCAAAAATATGCGGCGCCGGGTTTTTTTAAACCCAAATTAATTTTTATCTGACGGCTTCCGTGGGCGGGAGGACATCAAACATGTGGCAGGGAGTCGATGTCGACTTTATAAAAATCGCTGCGAGATTGAGTCGTGACAGCGCGTCCCCACATCATCTGCTGGGCCCGAAATAAAGGGGCCTCACTGGGCCCGCGGCCCCCGGGGCGCGCTGTCGGTGCCCCTCTGTGTGAGGGGCGGCCCGTGGCCCTGCCCTCCCGGCCCACCAGGGTCCCCGGGTTCCAGGCTTCCTGGGCTGCACATCTGTCCCACCCCCACACCCCGGCACAGCCAGGCAGGTGAGCCTCCTGCTGGGGTCACATCCTGAGGCCCTTTCCCTCCCCAGCATCCCCTTCGGCCTCCTGTTCCCACCAGGACCTGGTGTGTGGCGTGGGGGAGGGGGGGCTTCCCTCAAGTCTTTCGGGGAGACCCTGGGAGTCTGACCGCAAGCCCAGCTAGGGTGTGGGGTCAAAGGTCGGCCGGGAGTCAGGACACGGGGTGCTTGTCCCAGGTCACTGGGGTGGGGAGCATGCAGGAAGTGGGGTGTGGGCGGTCAGGGTCATGAGGGGAGGTGCAGAGGGGCTGCAGGGATCGGAGCCCCGAGGCTGGGGAGGACAGAGGCGTTCGGGGCGGGGCAGGGACCCTCGAGGGGGTGGCGGGCCGCACCGGCCCTTCCTGCTCTGCTTGGCAGGGGACGGGAGGGTGCCCCACCTGGGGGAGGCCTGGGAAGGGGGCGCACGGCCCTCTGTGTCTGCGCCCCTAGTGTGCACACCTCTGTGTGTGTGAGGGACGCGCCCAAAGCGTGTTGGCCCGAGTTCTCGTCTTCATCTGTACCACAAGGTGTGAGCCTGTTCCTGCACGCACAGGCATTTGGGGGAGACAGGCTCCGGGAAGGTCAGGAGGGGCCAAACCTGACACCCCAGGGTGGCCCGGGGGCTGTCCCGTCCCTCCCGCACCAGGAGACCGGCATCCCTGAGGAAGGCCCCTCGGACCTCCAGCTTGGAGCTCCTGGCGAAGTCAGGGTGCCCCACCCCCAGGGGACCTGACCCCGGAGCCCAGCAGGTGAGCAGCACAGTGGACCTGCAGTGAGGGCCTCGGGAAAACCGGAAGCCCCAAAGCCGGGTGCCCCATGTCCACACTTCACCACAGCGGGGCCAGCTCAGCTGCAGCAAGAGCGGGACTCAACACCGCACTGTGTCCTGGCTGGCTCCGCCCCCAGTGCGTCTCACACTCTGGCCACCTCCCCACGGGGCGGGGCCTCCAGCCAGCCCCCCAGGAGCACCGACCGATGGAAAGGGTCCAGGCAGGGCTCCGGCCTCCCAGGGGGGCAGCAGACACCATGCACGGGGGGCCAGCTCCCTGGTGGCCCTGCAAGGGGCCCTTCTCCTGGCCAGACCTCCGCCAGCCCACAGCGCCTGCTCCGGAAGCATCTTCAAGGCACTGGCTGCCCCTCTCTGCTTTAATCCACCCCCATCCATCACTGTATCGGGGATTAACTTTATCATTGTATTTTCTAAAACCATATTCAGTACATGGTGTTATACCCTGACGCATTTTGCAAGTGTAACACACAAAAAAAATGATGCAATGATATATAATGCTTATTTATTTTTATTATGAGCCAACTCAGTGTCGTACTTGGAAAAGCACAGCCCCAGACAAGCCAATAGGATGTATTTCGGCACAGTGGTTTAGCACAATTTCCGTTAGGAATATGTCACCCACAAACATAACTATTCTTCTGCTCACAGAGAGAGGTGGAGGTTGGAGCTATTAAATTAAAACCAATCCGATTTCAGCCTTAACAAAGCACGTGTCCCCGGAGCCTGTGCACACCCGAGGCCTCTCGGCCAAGCCCACCCAGGCCCCCCCACTTGGTTCTCAAAGTTCGAGTTTGACTAATTCTGTACTCCAGTAATTACTAAATCAAAAGAATTTATTACCCCTGAAACTTTAGATGGGAAGGAAGTAAGGGGAGGAGGTTAGCACTGAGCCTCAATAATGATAAAATTCAACCACGGTCAGCGACTGGCACGCCGGTCATCTGCCCGAGGCAGCCCAGGCCCTTCCTTCCTCCCCACAGAGGAAGCCCTGGCCAGGCTCGGGGCTGGGGCCGGGACTGGGGCCGGTCCGCTGTGTTCTGTTCGCTGCTTGAAGGAAGCCTCATTCCTCCTATTCTGCTGGAATTAATGTGGCTCAATTCTCTCTCCCCTTGTTAGGGCCGGTTGCCATATTCTGGTTTGTTTTTGTTTTGTTTTTTCAAAACACCTGACATAGAGAGGGGGAGGGCAGGCAGGTGGAGAGCGAGGAAGCAGGAGGGTGACGGGAAAGATCAACTGGACGCTTCCCTCCGGATGGGCCACGGCCTCCGGGAGGCAGGGGGCGCCCAGGCCCCGCTGCACCAGACCCTGCCAGGGAGCCCTGGGCGGAGCCTGCGGCCGCTCTGCCCACCCCCCTGGAGCGCTGCCTCCGGAAGCTGCTTTTATTTTCTTTCCTGCCTCCGAGTGTAATTTCGGCAACAAAGTCTGTGGGAGACAAGGCTGCACGCGTGTAGAGCCCGGTCACAACCCCGCCGGGGAGCTGTCCCCCACAGAGGCTGCCCTGGGGGACCCGGGCTCCACAGCGACAGTCTGAACAAGTGGCAGCCGTGCCTCCCGAGCGCGGGGTTGGGTCCCGCCCAGAGGAGGGTCGCCCTGACAGATGACCTGCGAGAGGTCACACTGCCACCATCAGCACCGGACACCTGTCTCCAGTAGGCATCTGAGGGGTCCCTCCGGCTGGGCAGGTTGCTAGGTGCGAAGTCTGTACCCACCCCGTTTGGCCACGCCCTCCCCAAAACCCCGCCCCTCGAAGCCCCGCCCCAGGCTCAGCAGTCCACCTGCTACACCAGCTGGAGCCTTTGCTGCCCGCCTGGGCCCTGGCTCCGCCCCCAGATGCCTCCGGTCCTCTCTCTGCTGTCACCCTTTGTGCCTCAGCCCACCTGGACACCTCTTCACACCTAGTCAGAGCGCAGGGGCAGCGGGACGCCTTCCACGGGGCTCCTCAGAAAACGCCAGGGCCCTGGCCGTGGTCCTGCCCGCCTCATCCCTACGCTCAACTGCCTGGTCCTCTTCCCCGAGGCCCACTGTCCTGCAAGGGCCTCTGCCCACCCCACGCCCCGTCACCTGCCCGAGCTCCTTACCTCATCGGGGCGCCCCTCTCTCCTGGTCTCTGGAAGCGCTGTCCATGGCTCCCTCAGCACACTGGAGTCGTGGGAACTGCCCTCACCTGTGTGACGAACTAACACCTCTCACTTTCTCCTGAGGCCGGAGTATGAGGCTCCTCACTGTGACCCGGAGCCCAGAGCAGGGCCTGGTGGCGGCTACGGGGATGCTGACCCCCCTCCCACGAGCAAACGCAAAAACTCACGTGCACGGGGAGCAATTCCTCCTAGGAGACACTGGAGCGCTCAATGACGGGCTCCTGACAACAAACAGGAGAAAGAGACCAAACGCAGAATCCAGGTGCCCTTGGGGAGCAGCGAGAAACCCCCAGCGCGGGGAGTAGGAGAGCCCCCCTTGTTCGTGACCCCCCAACTCCCCAGGGCGCGGCTGGGCTGTATCAGGGCTCTGGCCTACCTGCCTGCAGGGTCCCTGCCGCGTGCTCACAGGGACACCGCTGGGAGCTCCCGGCCTCTGAACCCAGGAGAGGGGAGCAGGGCAGCACCACACACACCCGGTCTACCTGCTGCTCCGGGCCGCAGGTGGAGGCCCCACGAGGCGGAATGCCTGCAGGGTCGAAGGTGCCCAGGTGCTGGAAGTTGCTGCTCGTGCCCCAGGTCCCGGGAGTGCCACCGGCTCCAGGCAGCTTCGCAAACTGCCCGCACGAGGAACCTGCGCAGAGGCCGCTTCTCCAGGGGACCCTTGTGGCGCAGCGAAGGAGACAGAGCAGGCTGGGGAGTGTGGGAACTCTCTGGGGCCGAGGGGCGGACGGACAGCGTGGTTTGGTCCCCTCCACCTCCGGGGCCGGCGGGGGCTCCACCCAGCGGCTCTGGCCTCCCCGCAGGGTCACCTGAGTGGGTGCACAGCTACATCGCACGGAGCCTTTTGCCTCCGGAGGAAGGGAGCAGGCAGGACCGAAGGGCGTTACCGCACGCACAGCTGCACGGGCTCGGGAGGTCGGTGCCCGGGCGCCGTGGGTACCGGCCCGCTCCTGCCCCCCTGCCCACCCCCCACCCCGGCACACGCGGTCCCCACAGAACCTGCTTCCACATCAGCCTGCGTCTCCCAGGCTGAGGAGACAGCTGTTTTGTCTAATTCAGGTAAACAAACACAGGAAGCCAAACAAATGAAAAATCAGAATATGTTTCAAATAAAAGAACAAGGAGAAAACCCTAAGCAAACAAAGATAAGTCATTTGCCTGATAAAGAATTCAAAGAATTGGTGCTAAGGACGCTCACCAGCCTTGAGAGTGGGGTGGAGAAGCTCGGAAGAACTTGGAGGAAGAGTCAGAACACTCGAGACAGGACCGTGCAGACCGGAGAACCCAGGGGTGGACCGGCGAGCACACCGGAAGGGCTCGACGGCGGATTAGCGCTCACGGGAGAACGCAGCTGGGACGGAGGACAGACCACCCACCAATCAGAACAGCGGGGGAGGAAAACTCGAAGACAAGGACCTTTAAAGGACCTCGGGGACAACAGTGAGCCTCGCATTCTGGGGATCCCAGAAGGAGCAGAAACTTCGTCTAAGGAAATGCTGGCTGGGGGAGAGACAAGCATGAACGGCCGAGAGACGCGACTGTAGGGTGTGGGTGTGGGAGCAGGGTGGGCAGGGCGGGGGAGAGCAGGGGGAAATTGAGACAACTGTAATAGAACAATAAAAAAAATAATACAAATCACAAAAAAATTCTTTTTAAAGAAAGGATGGCTGACAACATTTCCTAACTGGGAAACAGACCTCCAGGGCCGGGAAGCTCAGAGACACCAGGAGGGGTGACAGTGACAGCGGCGGGGGTTGGCGAGCCGGTCTCAGAGGACGCAGGAGAAGACCCAGCCAGCACGGAGGGAGCCCCACAAGGCTGTCGCGCTGGACAGGGAGGAGCGGGGTCCCATTGTTTGCAGATGACGTGACACCATATAGAGAGAATCTGAGAGACTTCACCCAAAAACTGTTAGAACACACACACGACTCCAGTAAAGCTGCAGGAAACAGCATCGACATGCAGAAGGAGAAATTAAGAAAACAAGCCCATTTACAATTGCACCAAAGAGTAATAATAATAATAATAATAAAACCAGACAAATGAAGAAACAAAACAAAATAGAAACAGACCCATAAATAGAAAATAAGCAGATGGTGTCAAAGGGGAGAAGGTAGGGGACTGAAATTTTCTTAAAAAGAAAGAGCAGTTACTCAATAAAGGTAATTTTAACGTGTCTATCAGCGAAGGCGATGGAAGAGGATTTGACTTGGGGTGGTGGGCACACCGTGCAAATCTCTATAATCTTATTAACAAACGTTACCCCAATAAGTTTAATTTTTTAAAACTGCAGACAGGGAAATATTTATAATACAAATAACAACAAAAATCAGATATTGAGTTAAACCGTTAACACATAGAGACCTTACAAATAGGTCTTTTCAAAAGAACAGGGCTCCCTAAGGGGAGCAGGCAGATAACACCTTCGGGGCCTGGGCCAGACCCCAGCACCCTGGGGAGGTGCCCCGGGCCCCAGGTTCTGTCTCTGTGCGAGGCCTCACCACTCACTCGCCCCACTGGGGACCGGCTGCAGGCCCGGGCTCCTCCCATCATCTGTGCGGGGTCCTCCCGGGGCGCCACCTCCCCGGCCAGGACACCTGGCAAGGGCTCAGGGATACCCACCCCCGACTGGCTCAGGAAAAGCCTGGTCAGGAAAAGCCGCTCCCCGGGCGGCACCCAGTAGGTACCCAGGGACTCAGCCTCCACCCGTCCGCTGGCCCGTCTCTCTGTCTGACTGACCGTCGGTCTCCACGCACAGGAGGCTGCATGACAGGAGGAGAGAATGACAAAGCGGCAGATTCGTGATCAGGAGCAGCAGCTGTGGGCACAGGGACAGAGAGGATTCTGGGACGGGACCTGCTGTGTCCGCTGCCTCGTCCGCAACCAGCTGCAATCTTTCTCTAAACACCATTCCCACCAACCTTCGGAAACGAAGCCTTCGTATTTCGATGCGAAATCTGCACTTTTGCCCCACGATGAGAGTCCGTTTTCTGTCCTTGGTTGTTCTCGGACAAAGCAGATCTTCGGGGGCCTGGCAGTTTCTCAAGATGAAACACTGGGCCACCTGTATCCACAGAAGGACAGCCCAGAGGCATTGACCCCCGATGACTGGGGGAAGGAAAAGCCTTGTCACCAAGCACGAGAAGGACGTCTCGCAGACAAGCGTCACTGGCCTGCTGGGTCTGTCCTCCCGGCCCGAGAAATGACTTGTAAAGTGAACTGTGTATATGAGGCCTGGGAACGGGGCAGCTAACACAGATGCCAGGGGCCAAACTATCTCTGTGCCCACGACTGAGTGTAGTTCAGTGCACAATGGGAGAGGGATGGTGGGTGGGTGGGCGGGTGGGTGGGTGAAGGAGGGAGAGAGTGGTGGATGGTGGATGGATGGTGGATGGTGGATGATGAAGGAAGGAGACATGGGTGGGTGGGTGGATTGACAGATGGATGAATGATGCATAGCAATCGAATGTGTGACACAAAAGAATATTTTAATTTTGTGGTCACGGGATGCTCTTACAGAAAGAAAGGAAGAGAAGGAGGAAGGGAAGAAAGGAGAAAGGGTGGCAGGAAGGAGGAGGGGAGGCGTGGGTGCTGTTCGCCCCCGCGGCTGGTGAACCGACAGCATCAGCAGGTAGCAGAACATTGTGGGGATGGGGACCTGGAAGCAAGTCCATTCTCAGTGCGGGAAGAGGCGTGACGCTGCTCTGCCGGTTCCGAGGACGCCGCTGACCTGAGGTCCAGGCCCCAGACACGTCCCTGACGTGGCCGCAGGGTCTCAGTCAGTCATCTGTCTTAGAGAAAGAAAAACACGTGACCAATGCATGTGACACGGTGGCCACATCAGACGCTCTGGGGTCAACACGGATCATGACCACCACCGGACACACAGGAAAGGGGGGAGACACCCCAGGTCTGTCCGTGGTGCCCCTGACAGCACAGGGGCTGGAGCCTGGTCCCTAAGCAGTGAATGATCGTGCCACGCGGGCCGTGCCTGGGGGCTGCAGCCGTGAGCCTGGAGCCAGGGTCCAGACCCTGCTCAGTCAGCACTTCTGCCCGGGGACCTCGGACAGTTGCTGTTGACTCTTGGAGCTTCGGAGTCCTGGCCTGTGGACCCCAGCGTGACGCCGACCTGACCGGGCCTCGGGCGCCGGGGCATCTGGGCGTGATTCCCAGGTGTGTCCGGGAGGGCGTTTCAGTGGGAAGACCCATTAAGGCGGGCAGCCCTCCCCCCACCCGGTGGGTGGGCGTCGTGGTTTTGTTTTCAGAAGAACAGAAAGTGGGGGGAGACGGAGCTGAGAGGTGGGGGCAGAGGGCACCTGGACGGCTGACCCAGCCGCGCGTGGAGACGCCTGCACCCTGCCCCCCCTGGGCCGCGACACCACGACTCCCCTGCTCCTCATCCCGGCCGGGCCTCAGTCCCGGACACCTGGGGTCTCCGGAGCACGCTCTGCGCTCTGCGGGGAGACGGCAGGGCCGGAGCTTGACCTCCCCAGAAGGTGCGCGACCCGGAGCAGGCCCGCGGCCGGGCGCCGGGTGGGCGACGCGGAACGAGCGGCAGCGCTGTTCAGCTGGCAGAGGAGAAACCATTTGGGCAAAAATTAGAGACAATGAAAGGCAGTAATGTGATTCTTAACTGTGGCTCAGAGGCCTTCGGGCAGTTTGGGAAGTAAATTAGGGCTGTTTGTGGAGCGGAGCCTGTCCCTCTCAGGCTGTGCGGCTCTCCCAGGAGGGAGCGCCCGGGCGGCTTCGCGCTCCCCCCAGGCTGCCCCCCTCCGGGTGCCCCCACAGGGTGTCCCCCCAGGGAAGCCCCTCCGATCCAGATCGGTCCCGACGCCCCGACGTGTCGCACTCCACACTGCGGCAGAGACGTGCTGGCCAGGGTGGCTGCCCCCAGGCACAGAGCTCTCCCTGGGGCAGCAGGACCCGCAGCTGGCCCCCAGACATCCAGTCCAGGGCTCCCGCACTGCCCCTGCCTGAGGGGGTGGCCTTCCTGCAGGAAGGCTGCCCCAGGCAGAGGGACAGGCCCGCTCCGGTCTCCTCTCAGCCTACAGAGGGCGTGGGCCCTTCCCTGGGACCTGCAGGACCCCCCAGTCAGTGGGCCCTGCCCCAAACCAGATGCCTGCCCTGTAAAAGGCTCCCGGGCTCACCTCGGGCCTCTGTGTGGGGTCCCTGTGGCTCCCTCCTGAGCCGGTGCCGGGCCTGAGCCGCAGGCAGTGATCACCTGCCACCTGCTCTTTCTTTGCAGACCAGCTGAGGGTGGAGTACACTTCCACCTGGGGGGCCCGGGAAGCACCCCCACTTCAAAGGTGTCTGCCGCCCCGAGCCAGGTCAGACATCACCTGCACGG
>CM052550.1:1281566-1358650 GCA_028533065.1 Trachops cirrhosus
GAGGGCCGGAGTCCTCCTGGGCAGCAGGGGGCGCTGTCTGCAGGGGCATCTGCCCGGGGAAGGGTCTTGCTGCCTGGTGAGGGGATGGGGGTCTTTTCCGGAGCCCTCTCACGCTTCTCCTTTCCTAGAAACTCCAGAAGCCACCTTCAGGTGGACATTGTTATTCTCATTTAACGTAGGACAAACCCGGCGCCCAGAGAGGTTGAGGAACACGGCCCAGGTCACACAGGGAGAACCCGAGTGACTCCTGGCCCAGGCTGCGTGGCCCTGGAGGGCCGGGGCGCAGGGCCGCGGGAAGGGTGGGCCTGGGAGCTGGGCGGGGTGGCTCCCCTGGGGCAGCAGGGACACGGGGACCCCTGAGGCCGGTTTCCTCCGCCCTCTCCTTGCTGGCACCTCCTTGTGACTCTCATTTTCCTGACGATGCCGCCGTCACCATGGCTACACCTGCATCAAGTTATAATGACAGTAGTAATGGCCATCCTAACACGTGCGGGACACTCACCACACCTGGTGTCGTCCCACCCTCCCCAGACACGGTTCGAGACCCAGACGCAGGGTCAGCCTGCCACAGTCGCACAGCCAGGGCCTCTGCACCCTTCTCCCACGCGGAGCCAGGTCTGCACCCGCTTCTCCAAGCTGCACAGGGCGCCTCCAGCCACACAGGAGCGTGTGGGGGGCCTACTGGGGTGGCCTGGGAGCCACACAGCCCTGGATTGGGATCCAGCCACTCCGTGGTCCCACCGGCCAGCCCTCAGGCCAAAGACTTCGCTGAGCCTCAGCTTCTTCAGCTGGAAGAGGGGCGAACGTGGAAGCCACCTCAGAGGTGATGGGCGGCGAGGGCAGCGAGGTACGGAATGACCCCATACCGTGCCAGTCCGTCATGATGGCTTCAGCTCCAGGTGGGCTGGTCACGTGAAGGGGAATGAGGGGGCAGGATTAGCACAGGGGAGCTCCTTCTGCACTGACCAAGGCCGCCTCCTCCAGGAAGCCCTCCTGGACCACCTGGGGCCCTGGGGCCTGTACATCTGTCAGCCCTGTGTCTGCAGTCCCTCTCCAGTGCCCGTGGCTCAGGTTCATCACCATGAATAACTGGGTTTCTGGCCACGGCGGGTGGGCCTTGTGTCTGTACTGTGGGCGTGTCTGGCTGCCTGCACACACATGCGTATGGGCACGTGTGCAGGTATGTGAGTCCGTGCACTGTTTGTGCACACCTGTGAGTGTTGGTGAGCACCGGTCTGCACACAGGTGTACGTGTGTGTTTCTGCCTGCACCTGTCCGTGTGCCGAGCAGTGCGGGCCCGTGCCCCCACATGTGCACGTACCCCCATGCCGGCGACCTTGCATGTGGGGCCGGCGGTCTCCGGGCGTGTGTGAAGGCACCAGCAAGGGGGCGGGCACAGCTATTTTGAGATCCTGCGTCATCACTCAGAAAGGAATGTGGAGCAAAGCCGCTCACCAGGTTATTAATGTGACAGCTGGAGATCGTGGGGACAAGCGACGAGAGGCCTTTGCAGAGAGGAGAGGACATCGTCGCAGCCTGGGCCCAGGGGACGGGGCAGAAGGTGGGGATCTCGGGGCCCGAGACTCTGCCGCATCGTGACTGTGGGCGCCCTCGGAGCCTGCACCCCGCAGCGTGACAGGCAGGCGAGGACTGGCTCCAGGCCGGGCTCCAAGCCCCTCTGACGCCCTGGCCCTCTGCTCCCGATGAAGAAATCGCCAAGGACCTCGACCGGCACGCGGGGACCTGCTGACCGCGGACCTAGGTGAGTGCTGGGTCCCAGCCACGAAGCCGTGTGCTGGCGGCGTCCACTGCTCTGCTCCTGGGGGCTCTGCCCACCCCTCCGACACCGGGGCTGAGGCGCCCTCGAGGTAGCCCGCGCACCGGCCGATTCCGCCCATGCCCGCTCACCACGAGTGGCCACGGCACTGAGTAAAATCCCCCACAGCCTCTGTCCCCGGGTGCCCTGGGAGTGGGTAGCAGGGCCCCCCGCAGCAAAGTGCCCGTGCGCGGGGTCCTGTGTTTACGAAGCAGCCCTAGAAGTGGGCCTGATGCTGGGTTGGGAGTGGTGTCCCTCCCCGTGGTCACCACACCGGTCCAGCTGAGAGTGGCCCAGGGTGGGTAAAGGGTGAAGGGGAACCCTCCAGTCTCAGCCAAACGGGGCGGCTGTCAGGGCAGTGACGGAGGTTGGCCAGGGCCTTGGGTCACAGGGCTCAGGACCGTCCAGCAGACGGAAACCCGTGCAGACACAGCTGGGTGCTGGAGAAGGGCCCTGGGTCTGGCCGTCGCTGGGCACCTGCCACGTCCCAGCCCGGGCACGGAAGGTGCAGAACCTCCTTCGGTCCTCATATCCTTCCGTGAGGACGCATGTGATTGCTTGTTTTTCAGGTCGGGAGACTGAGGCACGGGGCCGGCACCGTGGGCGAGCGGCGGGCGGGGCTGTGAACCCGAAGGTGTCTCTGCACAACACTGCCCACCGGGACCTCAGCCCTTCCGCAGACCCCGCCCCCAGAGCAGGAGCCACCCGCGACAGCAGCCCCATGACACCCAGGCAGCCCAGCTGTCCACACTCGTCCAAACCGCCCAGCAGCTCAGTCAGAGAGCCCCCAACAGGCCAGGGTGGAGCAGGGGCAGTTAACGAGGCACCGGCCTGCCACCCCGCCTGCACCGGGCCCACGGAGGCGCCGCGTGCTTCCCAGGAGCTCTGCGGGTGAGCCAGGAGCCCAGCAAGGGTGTGGAGAAAAGGGGGCCCCAGCCACCTGCTTCCCCTGGGCACCCCCAAAGCCCCAGCAGCCCCTCACGGCCCTCGGTGGGGACGGCTCTGCTGGGTGCCCTCATCGTGCTAATAGAGCCTGGGACACACCCTGTTTTCAGAGCCACTCGGCTCCCCCACCCCGAGCAGGGCAGGTGCCAGAAAGGCAGGGGCCAAAAGTAACTGGTGGCCCTGGGGCTCGGACCGAGTGCCACACTCAAACCGCCAAGACCCCGCTCCGGGCTGATGCCCCCACCCCCGGTTTGGGTGAGAGGAGACCCTGGGATGACAGACCACCCCAAAAAGAGGTTCAATCAAAATCAGCAGGGATGCAACCAGGCCATCCCCACAGGCCGAGTGTGGCTCGGGGTGTCCCCCCACAGTGCCCCCCATTTAAAAAATACAGGCCGCGGTGCCCACGCCGAAGGTGCCACGCAGGGTCCTCAGGGGCCGAGGGGCCGCCTTTGGCTCCCCCGGGGGTGCGGAGCCCGTCCCCTTCGGGTCAGAACGGAGCGTCCAGGGTGGTTTTCCTGCAGGACCCGGCCCCGACCACGAGGCCAGAAGTAGCTCATAAACACGGCCTGTGGCAAAGAGGCAACGCCCTCGGCACGGCCCTGGGTTATGGCATAATCGATGTCGGCATTAACTTCATCCAGAGCGGCTCGCTCCTGAGTACCTGATGCAGCGGCTTTACGAACACTGGCCTCCAGGGACGCAGCCGGGGACACAGCTGGGGACACAGCCGGCATGGCCAAGCTGGCTGCTCCGCCGGCCGGACCACCCGGCCAGCGGCACCGGCCCACGCGACTCCCCAGAGAGGCAGGCCCAGCCTCGGCTCCGCACCGACCTTCCCGCCTCTGGTGTCTCCAGCTCCTCCTGCAGGCCACTCCTCCGTGTCCCGGAACCGGAACCGGGGCGGTGGCGGGGGGATGCTCCGTGACAAAACGCAACCTAGCCTCGTGGAAAGGGTTTCAGTTGGTACATGACCGATAATAACCGATTCCCCCTCTTCTCTTCATTACAGAAGAAAATAAGTTATGGGTTCCAGCCACCAAGGTAACTAACTCTCTGCACGGCGTGGCTGACTGTGGACTGTACCTGGTCCTCACGGAATTCCTGGGCTCCAAACACCTGCTAGAATTTTTGAAACCAGATGAAGATTTCTCATCCCAGAGTATGTCTAGTCGGTTAGTAGGGCCTCTGACCTTATCCCAACGGGCTTGGAGAGACACACCCTGAACCCCGGTCCCTCGTGGTCAGAAATGAACCCTTCCTAAAACCGACCCCACTGGGGAAATGAGGAGCTTTTCGGCCATCTGGGGAAGGCCCAGGGGAGGCTGTTGTCTCCTATTCAGCAGACACTGGAGCCTCACACCCCCGTCCCGCGTCCTCAGCCTCGTCACTTCAGAAGGCTCGTTTCCGGGGTGGTTATCCACGTGCACCCAGGTCTCCCCCTTTCTGCCGGCAGAGCGTGCTGTGCTTTGCAAAGCGCAGCCCCTGGGGGGTCTGCAGGGCAGACAGGTGCCCTTCGGTCTCAGAGCTCCTTGGCCCCTGCGTCTGCCCGAGCCTCAGGGGCGCCGCCTGCAGGCGTGACCCAGCCCCTGAGCGGAGGAACCCAGGCTCGGGGCAGCGGTCAGGTCTCAGCTCCGGCACAGCCTCGGCGCAGACAGGCCGTCGGGCTGAGACTCCGTAATGGCCCACAAATGCACAACCGGCTCTGACGGAAGGGGAGACAGCGACGTCTCCGTCTTGATCAGGCCCTGTAAATGCTTCCCTTCACGTGGTGGCTGTAGGGTGGGGTGATTTACAGTTACGGGACGTGTAGGGTCTCGCAGGAACGGGTCTGGTGTTCCCCACAAGGGTCACTCCCGAAGCAAGACCCCATCTCAGAGGCCACCCATTCGCAGAGGGGGAGCCAGGCCGGGCAGCGGCGGCCCCTGCCCCCAGTCCAGAGCCGCCAAGCTCCGAGTCTCCTGGGTCCGGGGAGTGTTCCTCCCAGTCCCCCCGGAAGGGCGTGTGACTCCCTCTCAGTGCTGCTCTGCTCCCTGACCCTCGGCCGGCATGACAGAGCTGGAAAGTTCAACTCTGGTTTCGCCAAACGATGACCCCGATGAGGCCGGTCTCGGGCACAGAGACACCCAGAAGGGCGATCCAGATGGGCGTGGGTGCCTCTGGAGGCGTCTCCAGTGATCCAGGTAGCGAGGGGCCTAAACCCCACACCTGGGACTCGAAGACCCCAGGATGGACAGGGGCTGCGGTCCCCCCTCTTTCAGTGTGGGGTTTCCATGCCCTCCAGCCCCAGAGACAGGAGGGGCCTCACCACGGAGGCCAGAGCTTGTGCGGAGCGGGACAAGTAAGGCATTCCCCCAGTGACAGTCCGGGCAGGAGACGTTCAGATGACTCTGTCTGTGTCACCCATGAGCCCTCCGCGCCCGTCTTGGGCTGGGCTCTCCGTGGCTGGGAGCATCCTTTGCGGGCTCCCCACGTGGGGTGGAGCCGATGAGAATGTAGATCACTCCCCGGGCCTCTGCACGCACCGAAGGCCGCCTCAACCCTCGGAGAACAGGGGAAACGGGAGGACTCGATACAGAGAGATCTTCTTATTAAAAAACCGTGACTACGGCTGCATTCATTCAACCTTGGAAATGTTGTGATGGCTTCGCAGCGCGGCGGCAGGTTCAGATGGGAATGCGTCGTTAATATAAACAGCAGAAAAGAAACTATTAAACTAACACAATTTAAAACCGAGCAAACCCAAGTGTTTGATGAAAGTTTTTATACATTCTGTGCACTTAAGCAGGTAACACAGAACCTTAGTGTTTTTGTTGGTTTTTAATTTGCTCGCAGGGTGACATCTGAAATGGGGAGGATCTCACTAATTTTTATGTACAGTTAGGAGGCAGACCCACACACAGGATTCCCAGCCTGGTTTTCACAACTGTCTGCAGACTTCCCGGAGAAGTCTGCGGCAGAACAGTAACTCAACTTAATGCCGGCCTGCGTGAGGAGCAATCTCCTCTCCCGCTCCGAGGCGGCAGCTTTTTCGCTGGAGTCGCGCTGCATGTAAATACATATGGTGGATATTAACGGTGAGGATCCGGCCCGATTCCGTACATGTTTTAATGCCTCCATATTTTTCTAGAAGGTTTTTGAATTCTTTAAACCCCCGGTTCCTCGGGTCACGTACCGCACATGTGTCTTCTCAAATGGGAGGGTTTATTTTTCCAGGGCTGACAGTTACGGAAGACGCCCCCCCCATCACACAGGCCCGCCTCCCCCACCAAGGGCCCCGCACAGGGCGGCGCGCCCCACACGGGGCCTGTGCCCGGTCCGCACTGCAGAGCCAGCTCCTGCGGAAGACGGGCAGGTGTGAGGGCTGCAGGGACGCACCGGGGACGTTCCTTCCGGAGCTGGGAGCCCAGACCTGTCCCCGCGGCAGACAGGCTCCCTGGGCGCACGGCGATGACTTACTGTCACAGGATGGTTTCCGAGGCCAAATTGTAGCAATTCGTTTCCATTCTAATCGTAGCCGCTGGAATTCGGAGCGCTGCCGCCCTGAATTATTGCTCTGTCTTTAAAGAAAAAGAAGGAGCGGCAATGTTTGGAAAATTCCGCCCCCCAAGCAGGAGCCGACGACAAGACCGTGGGCCCCTCTGATTGGAGGGTGGACGGCGCATGGTGGGTGTCAGGGAGGGGCCCGTCCCTCCTCGGGCGGCAGCCCCAAGTGGTCTGCGGGCGCCTGAGCCCCGCCAGGGCCCCTCCGAGTGAAATACCTTTAAGACTTCCCCTTCGCAAACTCTCAGAGATCTGTCTTGTCGGCTGCAAGGAGCCTCGTTTTCGCGTTGGAACAGATGGGGCAAAATTGTCATTAACAGAAACTGACAACTCTAAAACTGAAATATAGATTTAGAAAGGAATCTAATGAATTAAATCAATGTTATTGCAGTGAAAGCCGAAGAAATTATTAGTGATTTGTAAAGTTACCCTGTGTTTTAACCTCCGTATATTTTAGCCCGGGCCATTTTAACACCCAGGACACTTTTTCACTGTCGCCGCTAATGCCCGCCTGTGCGGTGCACTTGTCTTAATTCATCTGCTCCTCCTGCGGCTTCGACGGCAGAGCGGCCCTGCCCGCCCTGGGCTCCCTCCCGGCTGCCTGCCGTCGGCAGCCGGGAGCCGCCGCGCCCCAGCGAGCGGAGGCCTCGGCCTGACCCCGCGGGTCCCTTCCAAACCAGGCAAGAGCGGGCCCACGGCCTTTAAGATACCTTTTTTCCTTTTTCGGTGAGGAGAATCTGATTTTTAAAGCAATCCCAAATGTGAAGGCTGTTTTAAGTAATAAATGGGAGGAAAAACATTTCCAGCTGTCCAATTTTTAGATACTTTTCGCGATCATATCAAACCAATTACGGAAACCAGACCCAGAACACCCCTGCCTTCCTGCTGCTGGGACCCCGAGGGGGAACAAAGGGCGGCGGGGGAGGGGAGGCCGGTTCCTGGGGGTTCCCTGGGCCTGCCAGGCCTCCAGGGAGGACGGGGGCTTGGTCTGCCCCCCCATTGTACGGAGGGGACCCCTAAAATATTCACTCATCCAGCAAATACTGACGGGGGCTCATGGCGTGCTGGGCATTGTCCTAGTCCTGGGGACACAGCGGTGACGGAGGCGGTCCTGAGGCCTCCTGTCTGATCGGGGTAGAGGTGAGAGATGCACCAAAAACAACTAGAAAAGCGAGGTCGTCTCGGTCACCAGCGACGAGGACCAGGGATGGGATGGGGGAGGACTAGGAGCGGTGGGCAGGGAGACCCCCTGGAGGAGGGGCTACCTGAGCAAAGACCCGGAACCGGGCATGTGCAGGGCAGGCGGGGAGGCCTCCCTGGCAGAGAAAACCGCTCGTGCGCAGGCCCCGGGGTGAGAACGAGTTTGCGGAACAGCCGACAGGCCAGTTGCCTGCCGCTCAGTGGTCGACGGGGCGAGTCTGGGAGACAAGGCCACTCGGGGAGCCGAGGCCCCGGGAAGGGGCAGGCAGACGGCTTCACGGGTGCCTCTGTACTCCGGAATCCACCATCCCCACCTCCCTCCAGCTGGACGGAGGCCCCCCGGCGCCATGTCCAGAGCCAGGGCGACCTGGGCAGGGCCAGCCTCGCCTGGACTTCCAGCCTCTCCTTCCCTTTGATGGACACTGGGCATCAGGCCTCCTGCTCCCGTGGAATAGTCTGGACGCCGCCTCTGGGCACCCCCTGCCTGGCCCCAGTCCCCCGGCCTCCGCCGACCCCTCTCCTGTCCCCAGCCTCTCACTCACTCGCCGCAGACCAGATCCCCCGGAAGCGTCCCCCGGCCCCGCCACCAGCAGCAGCTCCTCCTGCTCGGTGCTCCCTCCTCGGGCCCAGACGGCCGCCCCCATCGCCTCCCGCCCGGACACCCACAGTCCACACGAGAACTGTGGTGCAGGTTCGGGAGACGCTGTGAGGCCCGTCTCCAGGCAACCCAGGCCTCCCTCCCAGGCATCAAGGGAGGGCCACCCCAGGGGGCAGGTGGGTCATCGCAGGTGAGAGCTTTCGTCTCCACGCCCTGCTGGAGATCCCGACACCTAAGAGGGACAGGCGCCGATGAGAATGCAGTCCCCACCAGCTCATGTGCCCACAGCACCCTGCCCCCCGCAGGTCAGCACTCAGGTAGGTGCGGAGAAGCCCCACACCAGTCCTGGCCGACTCGTGCACACACACATGCATGGTGAGCAATGACCCCCTGTGGGACTGGGGGGGGCATTGCAGATGGAGTCTTGTTCCGTCACAGGTGTCCCCACACCAGCCCACAAACATCTAAACACCTGTGACTCAGCACCACACCCCTTGTTTGAATTCAGTCACCCTTGAGGGCATTGCTGCAGCCTCTGTAGACTCATCTCTGGGGACAGGGCTTGGCGTGGCCCTGCTTTCCCTTATGAGGGGCCCTCTGTGGATTCCACGAAGACTAGGAGACTGGGGGATCTGTCTCTTCTCCCAAGAGGTCGGGTTTTTTTGACTGGACAACTAAAAGCATTGACGTTGTTATGTTTCCCTTTTTGCCTTGGCTGCCAGGAAGCTCAGAAACACCATGAATACTTAATCCTCAATCCAAGGTCCCCTCTTTTCAACTCCAACTCTTGCCTCTGGCCCCCTGACTATTTTGACACACATGGGTATTGACAAGGTGTCAGCAATAAAAAGACAACACATGTTAGAGAAACTCGTAAAGCAGGGCCTGGTGCCGGGTCACCCTCATTGCCCACATGTCACCCCAGACAGCCTGGCCACGTCTTCCACTCGGCGTTCCTGTCCGGCTCCACGCTGAGCCTCCCTCTCCGTGACAAAGGCCTGTGTCTCCGCCTCGAACGTCATGGCTGCCTGCGCACAGCGGTCAGAGAGTCTCGCTCCAGTGCAGAGCGAGCGCCCACGTTCCCTCCGTGGTGGTGACGCTCAGCCAGCAGCCTGGCCACGCCTGTCCCCTCAAAAGTGTGCTCCCTGGGGTGATGGACTGCCCTGCCTCGGGTTCCAAAAATGGAGCGAATTTCCCTTTACTAATTTAGTCCCGTACGACCATAAATCCCAGAATATGTCTTATGTACACTTTGCATTACCTTTTGCAGACAAATACAAAAACATGGTCAACATTTGCAATAAAATTATCATAGAAATGCCATCTCAAATCTTATTTTCTTTTTTCCAATGTGCATTTCACAAATAACTTGTATTAAAATTATGTTTTACAGAGTAGAAACAGAGAACAAATACCCCTGGTAATTTAAATAGGCATTTGCATAACATGACTAGAACACTTTAGAAAAACGCACCGCGTCGGAAAATATGAGTTCAAAAACACTTAAATACAAGTGATTTTAATAAGTCTAATATGAAAAATGCCTTTTAGCTGTATTAATTAGTGAATTAAAATGTGTTGATCTTGGAATATTTTCCAACTAACAGGTTTGGGGGCTTGTGTAGGGTTTTTTTCCCTTTCTATTGGTGAGAGAACGTTTCTGTTCATTAGACACGACACCACCCTCGAAGTGTTTCTACAGGGACCCAAGAAACGCCGAGACCAACCACACCCTAAGACGGGAAACACGGGGCCACAAGGGGACCGTGGAATCAATGTCACAGGTGCCGAGGTTCTGGGCCTGACCCACGTGGGGGGCAAAGCAGGGCTGGGGGGCTCTGTACATCAGACGTCGGGGGCCTGGGATGCGGGGGTGCGGCAGGCAGGGCGAGGCACAGAGGACAGGGCGCACCCAGAGGCTTCGGTGGGATGAACCAGCTCTGCCTTGTCCTCTGGGAGGGCTTGCCCGAGCTCTCCGGTCAGCATGGAGCCTTTGGGGACCAATCCACTGCCACGATGTAGGCCATCAACCCTGGCGTCTGTGCATCTTTTTCCTTTTTACACTTCTCTCTCCCTTCCCATTTCTGGGCTGTTCCCCAGCTGGGTGCGGCAGGTCAGCCCCCCGCCGGTCCACAGCGGGAGGGCCGCGAACCTGAAATGCAGCTGAAACGCGCCGCAGGGACGGCTGCGGGTCCCGTGGAGGAACAGCTGTGGGTCCCGTGGAGAAAAGCCCGCGGGTCCCGTGAAGGAAAGCCCAGCCACTGAAGGCTTAGGCTCTGCGTGGTGATTGCTCATCAAAAACGAGGAAGATGCATATTTATTTGTGCAATTTAGCTGGAATACCCTTCTGAGAACCCGCGGCAGAGGCGCCTTCAGTGCACAGCGTCGAGCTGTTACCATTTTCATTCCGGGTCCCCAGGAAACAGCGCATTAAAGCTCATCGCTCTGTCTCCCAGCATCCCAGCCCCGCCAGCGCTGGAGACTCAGGCGCTGGGAGCCAGGGGGCGTGGTCTGTGAAAGGGGCGGGGCCGAAGGAGGGTGCGGAGCGGGTGGCCTTCCCCAGGACGCTGCCTCAGAAAGTCCACACACGTACACGTGTGCACACAGGCTCACGGACACGCGTGCTGCCACACACCACAAACCTCCCTCCCGCCTTTCTCTACAAAGTCCTCTTCTTCCACCGGAGCGTCTTTCTGAGTAGCCCCGCCCACTCCGCCGCCCCGCACCCTCGGGTGCCTCTGCGGGCAGCCTGGCACCTGTGTGCGTCCCGGGCTCCCGGAACGTGGCTGGGGGACGAGATTCTGCATTGACTTTCGGAGGGATCCTCGCTGCGCCCCTACGAACTGGATTAGAGACCGGCCCGCCCCCTCTCCATGTGCCGGATGGACGCTAGTGATGAGGGGCTAGGTTTTAGGGGGAGTAAGATGGGAGGCCTCGGCCCGGAGCCCAGAGGGGGCCCGAGAGCCTTTTCGAACCAACTGCCCGGCGGAGCGGTGTTCCTGGCCGTGGACGCTGGACCGTGAGCCTCTCGCTGAAGCCTTTTCATGTCGGGATGAGACCTGGGTAGCCAGCTCCTAACCCTTCAGGTCTACCCATTGGCCAGCGGCTAGAATTGGACTTGGAACCTAAGGGGCGGAGACGGGGAAATCAACGGTGGAATTTAAAACTCTTCCAAGTGGCACCCAGCTGCCTCTTTCCTCCCTGGCCCACCCAGGGATCATGGGGGGAGGGGTGGGCAGCTGTGTGAGGGGACATTGCCACAGAGGGGCACCCAGCTGGGGCCCTGGTGTGGGGGCCACAGCGTCACAGCCAAGCTGGGTGGACAGGAGGGCCCTTTCGCAAGGGAGCCGCTGCCACAGGGTAAGGGCGATGGGGTGTGCACCCCGCGGGCCCCCAGCGAGTGGGAACGATGACACCGCAGAGGGGGGTTATCATGCTGCCCTTTATGTGCAGAGATGCTGGGTTTTCATCACCATTGAGGCAAAACCCTTCACCACTCAGGAGACAACCACCCGCTGAAGGCTGAGGCGGTGGTGAGCATTTTTAGCAATAACATATTTTTAATTAAGGTGTGCACGCTGCTTTTTAGACATGACGTCCTCGCACACTTAGGGGACTCGGGCACAGTGTGGACATCACATTGTGCACTGGGAAACAGAGGAGGCACAGGGCCCGCTTTGTCATGGTGCCCGCTGTGCCGGGGTGGGGACGGGGGGCCTGGACGGAGCCCACAGCGCCTGAGGGTCTGCCTGTGACCTCCTCCATCGTGGGCAACGATGTGGCATGTGTGTGGAAGCATCTCTGGAGAGCAGTGGCCAGGGACGGCAGGGACCGTGCCGTGGTCATGCCACCGCCACGGAGGCACCAGCTGGGGGAGGGGCGGGCACGGGAGGCTGCTCAGGCCTGTGGGTGGAGTCGGAGCTGCCCACATCCCAGACCGCCGATGCTGTGACCCGGAGGAGGGCTCCGGAGGCAGGGGGACAGCTGCCCCAGTGAGCAGGGCAGACACGCGACCCCGTGGGTGCGTGAGGAAGTGGTAACCAGAGGGCTGACGACTGGCCACGGACCCAGGACACATGCCCAGAGGACCAGCCCCGGACACCAGGACTCGGGACCCTGGACCAGGACGCTCTCGCCTGCACCCGGGGCGTCGGGCACAGGAGCCCGGGCAGAGCTGCACACGCTTCACGCTGTCAGCACCTGCGTGGCTGCTCCTCACGTGTCCACTGAGCGGGATGCCCACCCTACACACAGACACGTGTGTGCACACATGCACAGGCACCCACAGACATGCACAGACAATGTGCGCATGCAAAATAAGGTTATTCATTGTTTTAAAAGAAAAGCCATTTGCTCAGGGACTGTATTTGGCAAGTTGGACTCTAAGTTGCGAATAACCCAATCCCAATTAAAACTAAAATGAAGGATGGAGAGGGGGAAGGTTCAGATTCCCAAGAGCTCAGGGGTGGGGCAGGTGCAGCTTCAGGCACAGCTGGATCCAGGAGCTCCTGCCCAGCAGCCCAGCACCTCTGCATGGCTCCACCCCCAGCCCAGCTCTTCCGCACAGCAGGGCAGCCCTCCAGAGCCAGACCTGCCCTTTCCCCTGCCACCGCAGCAACCTCTCAGGACAGGACAGCCTTTCAGAAACTTCCAAGGCAGAAAATCCTTAGACTTTTCTCCTCCTGACACAAACATGGTCACCTGTGAGCACAGGGCGAGGACATGACTCTCTGCCGAGGTACGCCTGGGCAAAGTGCCACCCTCGGGCCAACAGTCCAACTACCAGAGGCACACAAACCCAGAGTCCCAGGGGAGGTGAAGGGGTCTGAGCCCCACACCCCCAGTGCCCCTTCCCCGAGTGCAGGCACACCACAGGGCGGGTCTCAGCCCGGGCGCTCCCAGTGCCCCCGTTTGGCACCGGGACAAATGGCCGGCCCGCCATGCCACTCACCGCCCCCCCGCACCCTGCCCCACTCCAGACAGCACCCGGCCCCACCCCTGCGCCCCCAGAGGCCCGTCCCTGGGGCACCATTTGGGAAAAGGCAGCTGTCCCAAGTGCCAGTTATTGATTTAACTCCTGTTTACTTCCCCGTGAGCTTAATGTGCTGTGTTAATGGCATTTCTGTCCACTTGCCCGCTGCGCGGGGCCCACCCGCCACACTTGTGCGCAGCCGCGGCGACGGCTCCCTCACACCAGTCGGTCCTTGGGTGGGTGGGGCCGGCGTCATTCCCCAGAGCGTCCCCTCCCCCCCCACGTGGGACGCCCCCTGGCAGCTTCTCGGGGTGGGGGACAGTGCTCTCCGGGTCCTCGGGGAAGCCCTTCAGAGCAGAGGGCCCCAGGCTAACGCCCATCTCTGGTCCCAGGGGGCGGCGGGGTCACAGCCGTGGCTGCGCTGTACGGGGCTCAGACGGAGAAAGTGGCCTCGGGGACCCTGGGGACTGCTCTGCGCGGCTGCAGCTTCCTAGTGGGCTCCGCCTGGAGCCGGGCCTTTGAAACCAAAGTCGGAACAAGCCAGACCAATTAAGGGCTCTGGAAATTTTAGCCAAATCTGATTCCTCCACACCCTCCGCCCGCTGTGCTGCATCCGAGCCCCGAACCGCACGAACCCTCCCGGTGGCGGCACGGTCTGCCCTCCACTCAGTCACAGGCGCATGAAACAGGGTGGCGGTGGGAGGGGCCGGCTCGGCCTCCCGGGGCGGGGTGGGGGGTCCGTGTGAGAACCAGCACTGCGGTCGCTCCCACTTCAGACAGGGGCCAGGCTGCGGCGGCGAGCAGCGCGGGACTGCCGTGGGGTGGGACTGGACACTGGCAGTGACCATGGTCCCCGAGGCAGGCCGGAGGCGGCTACGTTAGTGTCACACGCTCTGCACCCTTGACCCAAAGACGCCCCTGCGGGCGGCCGGTGGGTGGGCAGGGACGGGCCACCTGGCCGGCGGGGTGCTCTTATCTGGAGGACCAGTCACTGGGGCACAGCCTCTCGGTGGAGGGGCCATGGCGTCAGGGGACCGCAGCCAGGAGTCACCCAGCGAGCGTGCCGAGCAACGGGGAGGAGGGCAGGGCATGCCGGTGCCACTGTCCCCCGGCTCCAGGCCCCGCCTCCAACACTCTCCCTGGGTCACTGCAGTGACAGCAGCTCTGGGGTCTGCCTCATCCCACGGAGGGATGCAGCTGAGGGGCGGGGGGGAGTCTTCGCCCAGGGCCGCTCAGCGAGGACACGGCTGAGCCGAGACGTGAGCCCAGGAGGTCTGACTCCCGAATTTGTGTCACTGAGATAAAACCCAGTCCGGAGAGGCCACGGGATGGCGTGGGGCGGCGGCTGAGGACCACAGAGGCAGCCCGGGGCAGCCGCCCGCCTGGCTTCTCCAGTCACAGCCGACCCGCACCTCCACCCTGTGCCGGGGCCTTTCTCCTGTCCGTCCCTCGAGGCCGGAGACTGAGCAGTGTCTGCCCCGACCTCCGAAGACTGGCACAGACGGACAGAGCCGGGGCCACGGGAGCGCTTCTCCCCTGCATGTGCCACGCCCGCCGCCCCAGCCCTCCAGACCCCGCCGCCCAGCGCCACCGCTGCCCTCGCCCCCCGGCAGCCCTGGGGGTCCGGGACACAGCCCTCGGTCCCACGGCCACTGCGCCCCGTGGCGGGTGCGTGCGGCAGGCTCCCGCGCGCACCGCAGGCCAGACGCCCACCACTGCACAGACACGGGGCGCCCCCGGCAGAGGGGCCTCCGGGGGCTGAGGCACACACACCGCCAGGCGTGACTGCCCGTGAGCGCCGCACCGCCCGTAATGACCCCGGGCCCTGCCTGGGATTAACGGCCGGAGGGTTAACGGCCCTCGGCGACAGGCCGGGCCATTAGGCACTGGGGAGCCCATGCCTCGGTGGCCGTGGCCGAAGTGGAAGACATTAGAGCGCTGACAATGATGTCTCGCCGGGTCCGGTGACAGGGGCGCCGCAGCACCCATTACCCGGCCAGGCCCCGTGACGAGAGCCGGGCCAGAAGCCAGCCACCACCTCCCCGCCCCCTCCCGCCCCTCCAGGGGCTTCGGTGTGGCCTGAATTCCTTCCCTTAGCAGCACGCGTGTGTGAGGTGTGTGTCTGTGCGTGTCTGTGCACCTCCGTGTGTGTGTGTGTGTGTGTGTGTGTGTGTGTGTGTGTGTGTCAGGGGCCCCAGTCCCAGCTCTGGGACGTCGGCGTCTTTTTACTCTGCTGTCGGGGAAGGTCGCCGACACCCCTCCCCCGCTGACGCCCGGGTCCCGCCTCGTGTGACTGTGCCACCTCCGCCGCACCCGCCTCCTCTGCCCCCTCGACTCCCCAGCACGGGCGTCCACTCTCCCCTCCCCCACACACGCTCTGAGCGTCCGAGTGCGGCCCCCGCGAGGACTCAGCAGTGACAGGGCTGCGGAGGACCTGCCCTCACACGGCTCAGAGTCTAGGGCGGCGGTGACGAGGGGTGACGAGAGGCGATAGCTTACGCCAGAACATAAGGTAAGGGGTTGTCCCCAAACCGTCCTGTGACAGGCTGGGAGCTGCCCTCAGGGAGTCGGCCACCACGGTGCCGGCTCTGTCCCCGGTGACTTTCTACCTGAACTTGACGGGCAGACGGGCGAGCCCACCGCTCTTTGATCCACGCCGGCCCGAGACGCTCACAGAGGTCACCTGCTGGAATCGATAAAAAGCAAAGCCAGCAGAGAAAATAGTGGGAACAGTGACAGTCATTCCCAGGAGGGGCGTGAGCTCACCTCCAAGCTGCCGGCACTGGGCATCCCGGGGAAGCAGCCTGAGGGGGCCAGGGGACCCCAGTACCACGGAGAGCGTGGGCTCCGGGGACCCTGCACGCCTCGGTGGGGGGAGGCCTGAGAAAGCGCCCAAGAGTGACGGTGGGGAGCTGGTGGAAGCAGCGTGGGGGGAAGGGACTGCCGCTACCTGCAGGTCCGGCTGCACCCTGACGGCTGTCGCCTGCGGGAGGCAGGCCGCTTGCACGGCGCCCTTCAAAGCCTGTCTGTCCGGGCCAGCAGCACGCCCAAAAGTTCTCGTCTGTTGGGGACCAAGAGGGGACTGCCGGGCACTCAGAAATGAGGGTGCACACGGTGGGGACGTGAGGTCACGTCACTAACACCTCGACACGTGCCGAGACCCGAGGAACGTGTCCTTTTGGAAGCACCGCCTGAGCTGGCGGCAGGGGATGGACTTACGGCCGCGGGGGCAGCTGCGAGGCCCCGGGGCAGAGGGCAGGGCGGGCCGAGGGCCTGTGGCAGGCGTGGGGAAGGCCCCTCCAAGGGAGGCCAGCGGTGGCCTCGTGGCCTCGTGGGACGTGGCTGCGCCCCCAGGGAGGCGGGACTTCACACGCCCGAGGAGAGTGGTCCCTCGGCCCTCGGGTGTGTCCCTGGTTGTTAGACTCGCGCCCCCAGAGTCTGAGCTCTGGGGGTCCAGCCCTTCGAGTCCCCTGCCCCCTGCCACCCCAGGGCACTTCTCCTGAAAACCGGGCTGCATCCCTGGGACTGCACCCTTCCCTGCGCAAGAGGGCGGGCACGCAGCAGACACTGGCCGCCGGTGGGTGCCGCAGTCTGGGAGGGAGAGAGCGGCCCCCACAGGCTCACCCTCGCCCACGCCTGCCCGGCCGGACTCCCCTGCCCGCGTGCTCCGTCCCTGGAGTCGCACGGCCCTGGGGTGGGACCCTGGCAGCCCCCAGGGTGAAACAGCCAAGTCCACGTCTCCCTTCCAGTCCCTCCTCCTGTCGAACCCCCGACCGGTGGTCTGAATGCAGGGCCGTGAAACTCCGTCCTGGGGCCTGGGCTTCCCTGGGCTCCGGGGGACGCCCCCCAGGACAGAGAGGAGGGACAAGGGCCCACGGGCAGCGTCAGCTCCCCGCAACCATGCGGCCCACCTGGGACGTGCACCCCCAAAGTGGGAGGCCAGCAGGAGCCCCTTTGTGGTCTCAGCTGCCCCCTCGACCCCTCCGACAGGGCACGGTCAATCTGAAAGTGGCCGGTGGGGGGTTACGGAGCCTCCCCTCTCCCCCGAATGAGGCCGCGCCTGGGCAGGAGTGGGGACGGGCTGGCTCGGCCCCCCCAATGCAGAGTGAACGGACCCTGGCCCCAGGAGATGGCCCCAGCAGCAGGCACGCGGGAGGCAGAGGTGAGGGTCTCCGTGCCATCAGGCGGGTGCCTGGGACGAAGGGAACCCCACCCTCTCCTCCCCAGGGGGTTCTGCGAGGGCTCTCTGTCGCCGGGGGCCGGCGCCCCAAGTCCACCGAGCCCCTGTGCTTTGCTCACACGCGTGCGAACGGGAAATGGTCCCTGCCTCCGATTCGCAGTTTCTGACGGCGGCCCCACGGCCAGCAGGCCCGCGCGGCGGCGGCGGGGAGAGCCCAGCGGGCGGCCGGGCGGCCGCTCTTCACCTCGGCTCTCCTTTCCGCTTAAATATTGTGCCCCGTCCTGATTAATACCAGACCCGTAAAATCATCTCCGCAATCTGCTCCGAGGCTTTTGTCTTCCCAGATGGCCCGCGATGTTAATGTGTGACAATTTCAACAATGAACTAGGACTGTTTTATGGAACCAACATTTGTTCCACTGCTTTTTTTTTTAGACTCAGAATTTTGACACAGATGGTACAAATTACTCAAAAAACAGAAATGTTCATTTAGAAGGCTTAAATATGTGGTTTTACTCAGGCCATCGAATATTTTACATTTGCAATTCAGTAAATTTACTAACAACCCTGCTATAATTAAGGTCTGAAAAAAACTCCCTTTCTCCAGCTTTTTATATCTATAGAGTTTCATTTAAGCCAGGAAAAAATATATTATTATTTATTCTCGTTGTGCCATGTCCCTGCTTCCTGGCGGGTACACTGCTCGCCTCTGCGCTCGGTTCCCCGCGTGCTGCGGAGGACGGAGGGGGTGGGCTGCCGCCGGGGGCGCCCCCGCCCGAGCCAGGTTTCACTCCGAGTCACTGATCTCAGCTGGTACAGCCGCAACAGCTGCCAGAAGCTTCTCCTGCAAAGGAGGCGAGCTCGGCCTCACCCCGCCCGGCCACCGCCTTGCGAGGGCCGACCCTGCAGGGCCGCCCACTCCCAGCTGCAGCTCCCTTTGTTCCAAAGGAGCCGGGTCTGCCCCTTGCTCTCAGAACCCAGCACGGCGCTGTCCCTGCCGCCCGGCGCCGCAGGGCTCGCTCTGCGCCGGGCACGCTGCCAACACTGTGCACAGGGCAGCTTGGAGGGACGGGGTGCTGCCTCCACGTCCACGGGAGGGAGCTGAGGCCCAGAGAGGCTCCATCAAGGTCGAGGCCTCAGGCCAGTGTCGCGGTGGGCTTGGAGCAGAGCGCCAACGGTGAGTGTGAACCGTGCGCACAGAATCGGCACAGAATCGGCACAGAATCGGGTGTTTTCTGAGCACTTCCGCCCTGCCGGACACCGAGGGGTTTCCCACATGGCTTCTCATCGGACCCTCCTTTTAAAACTGTGGGGACGGAAGGCACAAACCCTGGCTTTTCAAAGCAACCACAGCCCCCTGAACCTGGAGGGGGCGTTCCGGGGCCGAGGTGGGGGACGCAGGACAGGGGCGTGCCGAGATCTTTACCCGGTGTCTGGACGCCGGGCGCCCCCAGGGGTCGCCGTCATTTCCGACATCTCTGCGGTAACGATTCTCTCGGGAGTCCGAGGGCCCGCAGAAGCCCCCCGTGGAACTCTGCTGGTCCTGGGGGACGTCCAGACCCCAGAGCACACGCCGGGGGACCCCTCCTGAGCCCTGCCTGGAAGGCTCCTGGCTAAGCTCCAGTCCATCTCACGGGGGCCTGCAGCCCACAGACGCATCTGCATGGCGTCCGACTTGAGGTCGAGTCATAGAAAAACGCACCGCCCCCCAGAACCGCAACACCGGCTCTTCCTTCCTGCCCACGACCCGACCCGAAGAACCGTCCGTTTAACTGTTTTCCCAAATCTCCTTCCCGATACTGACAGTGGCGACAGAGGCAGCAGGGGGGTCCTGCTGGCCGCCCCGTCGCCCAGCGCCTGGGGCCTGCTCTGCGCACCAGGGAGTGGCCGGCCCCACTCCGGCCCTGGTCCCTGCACACAAGTCACATAGTGTGACTTCAGAAGTAAAAAAAAGGAGGAGGAGGAGGCATCCACTGCCGTCCTTCGATAATCCCTGCAGAAAGGCCACGCGTGTGCCTGGGACGCCTCCTCCAAGCACCGCCAGCGTTCTGAGCGTTGAAACGTTGTTTCCATCAACATCAGCCCCTCCATGCGGAGAAGCCAGCAGCGTCACCATCTTGCTGCTCTGAGCTAATGCGTCCTAAATATATGGACAGCTGTCTTGGATAGGGTGACGCGCGCGTGAGGGCGGGGCGGGGGGAGCAGGCCCAGGACGAAACGGCACCGCCGGGCGCCGGTGGGCACCTCCTGCCCCCACGCACCTGGCTTCCCCAGCCCCGCCAGCCCCCACACTCTTCCTTCTCTCGATGGCAACACGCAGTGATTGATGTTTTGCATATTACGATCAATAACACGCTTAAATGTTTAAGTTGTGCATTCTTTTGCAATAAATATTGATACATTACAAACTCTGTTAAAACTGTTCATTGGACTTTTTGTTTGCACTGTGTGCTGTATCATTCAGCAAATAAGTGAGCTAAATATTGTTTGTTACAAAACAGATGTCAAATAAAATTATGCCATATGTGCTATTAAACACTTTCCTTATTTTTTTTTCCCCTGCAAAACCCAAGACTTAGTTTCAGAAGTGTGTTTGGCTTCTCAAGGATTTGAAGCATGAAAGCAACGTCTTTGAAATATTTTTAAACCTGCTGCTTTGTGTAATCCAGTTTTGTGAGCTAATCCGGAATGTTAGCGCCGATTTAAAATTAAAAATGTAGATGGAGGAACGGAGACACGGACACCTTCGTGACAACCCAGGGGCTCCGCCCGGTCCAGAGCTGCGGAGGGGCGGGGCAGCCGAGGAAGCCCGTGCAAAAAAAATGTTTTTAATTATAAATAAATACAAACGTGGACAGACAAGGAATTAGGAGAGCTTCTTCCACGTGACCAGAGACGTTGACAAGGTAGAAAACTTTTACCAAACTGGGACCGGAGAGTGAAAGCCGGTTGCAGGTGTGGGGGCAGCTCGGGAGGCTGCGGCAGCGGCCAGGCCGGCGCGGACGCAGGGTCAGGACGCAGGTGGGTTGGGGCGCAGGGCGTCCCGGGAGCTGTCCTGACCGGTGGGTGTGCCTGCCGCGTCAGCCGCTGTGCTCCCTCCGCGGCGGCCCTGTCCACAGAGGTCGATGGAGGTGGGTGGATGCCTGCCCTCGCAGTCCGCGGGGCGCGGCGCAGGAAGCAGAGCGCGCCGCGCGTGTTGCTAGGAGCCACCGAGCGGAACAGAACCTGGGGCCCCGCCCTCGGGCGCTGGCGCCGCGGCCTTGGCTTCATCCGCAGCCGGAGGGGCGGGCATGAAGGCAAAAGAGGCCAGACCTCGGGGACAAACTCGGCGGGTCGCAGTGGCCGCTGGTGTGACCCCGGGGAGTGCCTGTGGGGGCTAAAAGCACGGTGGGCCCTGGTTCCTCTGACACCAGCCGGGGCCCCAGAGGCAGCGCCTTCTGCTTCCTGCCTGGCTGGACGGTCCCCAGCCTCCCTGCACCGGACCCCTCCACGGGCCAGGTGCCCTGGGGCGCCCTGCCCAGCCCACACCGCAGGCCTCCCACCGCCTCCTGGGGCACCCCCCACACACACACTCACACACTCACACACACTCACACAACCTGAGCAGCTGGAGGAGTTCACAGCCCGGAGCACGGGGTCAGGCTGACGGGCGCGTGTCCCCGTTTTGTTCCCCAGGTGGACAGTGGAGAGGTGTGTCCTAGGACGCCTTGGGAGGACCCACCGGAGCTCCAGGCCCAGACTCCAGGAGGCATTCCCTGCCGCAGCCCCGCCCCCTCCCGGCCCTCCCTGGGCCCCCAGCCCTGCCTGGCCTTGTCCTCGGGCTCAGAACTCCCCGGCCCAGCCCTCCCGACCCTGGGCCCTCGGGCCCTCCTGGTCATTCTGGTCCCTGTCCTCGCCTCAGCACCCTGCCAGGGCCCCGGCCCCGTTCTCCCTGGAGCTGCTGGGTGAGCAGGCTCTCTCTGGGCGGGCGGTCTGCCCGCACCAGGTGGCCGGTTTGTCTAACTGATGGCCGCTCTTAGGGGCCTTTGTTCCCTTCAAAGGCATGTCCTGGTGAGTCCCTGGTGAGAGACGCCCAGCACCAGCAGCCCGGGCACTGTGACCCGGGGTCCAGACACGCCGTGGGGACCCAAGGTGACCCTGAGGACCTGGACCCTGGGCCGCCGGCGACGGTGACCCATCTGCCCAGGTCACCCTGCTGCACCCCTCCCCCAGCCACGGGCCGCCTTCAGCCTCGTGGGGGCCAGCCCAAGTCCAGCCCGGGGGTTTCCATCTAGAAGGTGACAGGCAAGAACACACGTCCCCAACATCACGGGTGACAGGGCTCTGTCCACAAACCTCAGCCTCCAGCACTAGAGCAGAAGCCAGGCCCCGGACACCCTACTGTCCCCGGGAAGGTCTGGCCAGGCGTGCGGCCGACGGGCCAGCCCCACGGGGGGCAGGAGGAGGCTGTGCGGCCGGAGGTGGACACCCAAGATCCTGCCATGCCTGCCTGGGTGCGAGCTTAAGTTTGTCATTAGGCCACTTCCCACCCAGGCACTCGGTGCTCCCGCCTGTACCGTGTCTGGGACCTGGGCCTTGGTGACCTTGATCTTATATGCTTAGGGCAGGCAGGGGCCGGGGGACTCCGACCATTAGACCAGAAGTCACCAACCCAGAGGCCCACGGGGACAGGCAGGGGCGAGGGGGCGGTGCGGCCCCAGACTGCTGGGGAGTGAGGGGGACTAGCCGCCCGCACCACACACGCTCCCTTTCCACGGGGCGCTGGCACCGTGAACCCGGGGTTCGCACAGCCTCCACCTTTTTCCAAAAAATCTGGGGAAAAAATCCGAACTTAACAACAAAACGTAAAAACGAAACGGCTGCCTGCGGGCCAGACGGGCAGCGGTCAAGGGCTGGACGGAGCCCACAGGCCAGGCTGTGCGGCCACACACGCCCAGCCACGCGCCCCCGTCAACCCCGGCTCTCCGGCCAACCCCGGGGACCCAGGCCCCTGGACGCCGCCGGCGCCTGGGAAGGGTGGGGGGACCGGGAGGGAGGGGGATCTCGGCGGCTTCTCCGGGAGCTAACAAAGAAAGATTTCTGAGGCCGGGTCTCAAAATGTTAATCAGATTCAGAGACATAAAACACGACAATTGAACGGTGTTTGGTGGGAACCAAGAATTCTTTAAAGTTCCAACTACCCTACATTGAATTTGAATACTTTTTTAATTATTAGATATAAAATGCTTATAATTTTAGGGGGGCATTAGACTTGGTAATTTATATTTCTTGTTTATACAGTACAATTTGCTGATGAAAAAATGTGCTAAACTTATTGATTCATGACCATAATTGTTTAATTATTTATCAGTGCAGAATGGCATTAGCATTGCTAATGATGCAGATGTGCGCCAAGGCTGGGGAGGCAGGCGCGGCTTTTGTCTGGGGTGTGCGGACCGAGAGCGGCTGTGTCGGGCCGGGGGGCGGCCTGCCCGGGGCGCCGGGCCCCCAGGCCACACTGTCTCCGGCAGAGTGGCTGCCAAGACTCCCCCCACCCTGGTGGCCACAGGACTGCAGGTCCCAACACGGGTCCTACCTGGACTCAGAGCCCAGGCTGGGGGTCAATTCGTGGCCACCGGGAGGGTCCTTCCTTCTACCCAAAGCCACTCGCCACGCAAGGCCCAGCTGACCTCCACAGGGTCCGAGAGACAGCTGAGAGAGAGCCAGGATCCCAGACTCTGGAGGGGGCCGACGGAAGTTTCTAGCACCCCCCAGAATCCATGTCCATCACTATCACCTCAATCCAGACGAGGGACAAACCCACAAGGAAGCCGAAGGGGACGTGTGACCGACTTTCAGACCCTCTGAACCCACCTGTTTCACAGGCAAGGAACCTGAGCCGGAGACAGGGCACGGTGCTCTGGGGACCGTCACCGTAGGCTTCTGGGGGGTCGAGCAGAGACATCGACGGGCCACAGAACGCAGGTCCGATGCTCCGAACCGAGGACTGGTGTGCGGACGGGTCCCTCACTCAGCAAGACGGGACCGTCCACCCACCTCCCTGCCTCGGTGCACAGCGGGCCAGCACCCTTCCCGGACCCCAGACTCGGGTTGACGGGAAGCCCCCCAGCGAGGGGAGAGCCGACAGAGGGGACGCGGAAGGCTGAGGCTTCGGTGCGGTGCGCCTTGCGGGCCTCAGCCCCGGCTCTGCCACGAGAGGGCCACACCCGTGTGGCCGAGCTGCACGCAGCCACGGAGGCGCACACAGAAAACACGTGCTCACTGCTCTCTGGCCAGATGCCGTGGCCCCGCGGGACCCCGGAGCCTCCAGGTGCCCGGCCCAGGGGTGCGGCCTCCGGCAGACAGCTGCCTCTGCCTCGGGGTGAGGCTGGAGCCCCAGACCCGACGGAACACCCCCTGCCCTGGGCTGGAGGCCCGGCGAGTGGCCTGGTGCAGTGCAGGGAGCACAGGACCCAGCTGGGGCTCCCACTGCCTTGGGAGGCAGAGACCGAAACTACCGCAGGCTCCGGGCCCTGAGCCGTAGTGTCCCCGGTCCCTGGGGCTGAGGAAGCAGGGGCCTTGCCTGGCACCTCTCCCCACGCCTGTGCTGCCTCTTCCGCCCCCCTTTGTAGGAGACCAGGCCTGGCTGCACACCCGCCCCGCCACACACACACACACACACACACACGCCCTGGGGAGAGTCAGGTCAGGAGAGCGAGGCCCCCACGGGCCAGCTGGGGCCCCGACAGGCACGGGAAGAGTGGGTATCTGCATCTCGCCTTGCGCCGCAGGGGGAGGGGAGCAGGCAGCTCTCTCCACGCCCCCGGGCTAAGGCCCGGGCAGGGGCCAGGCCTCCGCAACGTCCCTCGCCGCCCACTGCGGTCCAGGGGGAGAGCAGGCCGGGCCCGCAGCACGCAGCGGGCCCGGAAGCCACAGCAGCCGGCCCAGCCGGGCTGCGGCCTCCACCCTCGGGGACACCGGGACTCCGTGGCCGCGCCGCTCACGACTCCCCGGGCTCTGGCGAGCGGCCCCCGCCCCAAGGTTAACTGGATAAAGGCCGGGTAAGGAACCAACTCATTTCCCCAGCGCGCAAAGAAGCAATTATGCGACTTTCTAACGCGGTTTCAAATATATTTTGCAAACGAGGACTCAGACAAATATTAATGGCAGCAAATTACAGTACTTAGCAGAATTATCACCTAGCAAAGAGGCGCTTTTAATCCATAAAAAATATCAACAAAAGATGTAAATATGAACCCCTCCGTGGGTGGTGCGGCTTGACGAAAATATACATCTAATCTCACAGTATGTTACCTCTGATACCTGGGGAGAAGGTTAACAATTCTGAGACGCTCCCTATGGCTAGAGAATATATTTTGATGCAGATTTGTGGGTATCAGAGACTTTAAATCTATTGTATAATCACAGGGTCGGGGGAGGAGCCTGGCCTCCTATGTCTCCCTGCGAGGCTGGGAGCCCTCGAGGGCCATTTAAATAGCCCGACGCCCTCCCTGGAGCACTTGGCTGCCCAGGCCTCCTCCTCGGGACACGGAGCTGGCTGAGTGCTGGGCCCCGGCACGGGGTGCGGGGGGGGCTCGGTGTCCCGGCCACCATCCCCTCAAGAAGATGGGGAGACTGGGGAGGGCTCAGATAACAGGGCCTGTGAGAGGCAAACTGTGTCAGCCTCGTGGTGGCACTAGTGTCCCCGTGAGGTGAGCGAGCCCCACCATGCAGACCCCACTGCAGCGGAACGTGGGGTGTGGGGAGTCCCTACAACACCATCACAGGACCCTGGGGGCCCCCACAACCCACCTGCTGACTTCCCAGGGACCCCCGACTCCCTGTGGCCGGGATAGGCCTGGGGCAAATATTCAAGGCACGCCAGCCAGGGGCCCCAGCCCGGGCAGAGGAAGGGTCCGTGGGAGGCTAGGAGGGAAGCAGGGCACCAGGGGGTAACGGGTGTCCCCTCTGCAGTCCTCCCGGCAGGGGCCCGGGCCCACGGGCTCCCCCGGGGTACAGCGGGAGTCATCGGGGACCAGGGACACGCCACGCGGGGCTCTCTGTCTCCCAGACTCGTCCCCCTCAGCTTTGCTCCACAGCACCCACAGCCAAGTGCAGCTGGACTGGGGTTCTGCAATTGCTGGGCCCAGTAGCGGTGTCCTGCCCCAGTCCTCCGGGGACGGCGCTTGGGGCAGGGGGGCCTTCGGGAGGTGCTGGGTCCCCAGGTGGAGCCTCTCTCTCCCGGCCCCGTGAGCACGCACCGTCGTCCATCCGGAAACCAGAAGCAGGTCTTCGCCAGGCCCTGGTGACTGCCTGCCCCTTGCTCTGGGCCTCCCAGCCTGCAGACTGCAGGGGACAGGGGTCTGTTGCTCCAGCCCTCACTCTGCGGAGCTGGTCGTGGCCGCCTGAGCTGGGACAGCAGTTCCCGTCGCCCAGAGAGAAGGTATGTTAGACCCCAGTCCTGTTCCGACATCACCGACCAGGCCCCTTTCATTCCTTACGGCTCCCTGTCCCCTCCCACGGGCGCCCCTCTCAGGGGTCCCTGTACCCGGACGCCACCGCTTCACACAAGCATGGGGGACACTCCGGTCTCTTCCGAGTTTGGCTTGTGTGTGGTTCTTAGAGGTTAATGCCCGGCTCTCCTGAGACAGAAGCCCTCGGGGGAGGCACCTGCGGTTTGCTGGGCCGGGCGACGGTCCTCTGGCTCTCGGGCACCCCCTGGGGAAACTCCTGCGCCCTCGCGGGGAGGCCGTGCCCAGAAGCTGGACTGCAGCCTGCGGCCCACCCCTGCTCCTCGTCACCCTTACACTCTGCCCAGCGGTGAGAGAACCTTCCGGCAAAGCTCCTATCCGGGCACACCCGGGACCCCGGCCTGCTCTGCGGTTCCCACGAGCCATCAGGCAGGTCCCCCACCCTCACGGAGCCGTGTTCCCAGCATGCACAGGAGTAGCCAGAGACACGAGCCACGGAAAGGACTTCGGGGTGCGGCAGCCACTTCTTTGGTCCCTAACGGGTGTCGGTGTGGGGCTGCCCCGGGCACCCCCCAGTCAGGGCTGAGCCCGCCCCCCACCCGCCCCAGCACCGTGTGGCTCGGGCTGGCCGCTACGGTGGAGCCTCAGACAGGAGGGTGGGGGGCGGAGACGAGCGAGGACGAGGCTGCGCACCCCGCAGGAGGGCCGGAGAGGGTCTGCAGGGGGCCACACCGTGCCCCTTCATCCTTCCAGTCTCCAGGCTCCTGCCACACGCCCCTGAGACAGGGGGTGACCGAGGAGGCTTCCGAGCCTCGAGACACAGCGTCCCCCCAAAGTCAGTGCCGGGGCCCAAACGCAGCTGGAGGCTGGAGAGGCCGGGCCGCCCACGGCTTGGAACCGGGACTCTCCCACCCTCTCAGGGCCAGCGACAGCAGCCGTGGGCCCCCCCACCCCTGCCACGGCAGGGACCTCCGCCCTGCTCACTGCCACGCTGGGCCTCCCCTGAGCTCACACCGACAGGTGAGGGGCCCGACCTCACCCCGAGTCAGAGACCCTGTCGGCGATCCGCAATCGTCGTGATGGCCCCGCACCGGGCCCTGCCCCAGGCCCTGCCCCGGGCCCCGCCCCAGGCCCCGCCCCGGGCCCCGCCCCAGGCCCCGCCCCGGGCCCCGCCCCAGGCCCCGCCCCGGGCCCAGAGAGGAGCTGAGGGCTCTACTTGAACGCGTCACCTCATCTAACCCCAGCGACCCCCGCCATGGCCATCACCCACGTCACAGCGGGACACCGGCTCCAAAGGCGGCCACTCGGCCCAGGCTCTCTCTGGCTGCAAAGCTGGGGCTCGCGGCTCTTCCGCTGACTGAACGTGAGGACAGAGTCAACCCCTTTCCCAGAAAGGACAGTCGGGGTAGGACAGCAGATTTGCCCAGGTCCCCACAGGAGGTGGTGGCCCTGGGGACCGTTCTGCTGGCCGGGGCTGGTTCCAGCCTTCAAGAAGACAGGGCCTGGACAGCCGGAGGGCCTGCCCAGGGACAAGGGGCCCGGGAGAGGTGGCATCCATCCTTACACTGTCGAGGCGAAGCCAAACCCGGGGACACCGCGGAGTGCCGCTTCCCAGCCCCTGGGCTTGTTACCCCCGCCAGGGCCGGGGGGACCCCAGGGAAAACGGACGGTTTACGGACAGGCAGGCAGAGCCACCCTGCTTCCAGCCCCAGAAATCCGAGCCCCAGAGAGAGGCGAACGCCAGCTCTGCCTCGGTCGGCCTCCGCGCCCCGACTTCCCCCCGAGCCCGCCAAAGTCACGGGCAAGACAGAACAGGGCACTACACACCTCCCCTGCCACGGCAATGCCCCTCGGATCGGGCGGGCCTGCGACAGCGAAATAATAAATTTAGGCAAACAGGCCGAGTGACCCGTCTGGTTGGCTGGTTCTTCTAGATACCATCTACATATTTTAGAAACGTACAACCTTCTAATAGAAATGAATAAACTACTCAACCATAAAGTTGCTATAGGAGATATGCTTGTTCTGATTCGAAAGGGCATCTGCTATCTGCAATATTGATAATACTTTTCAAATTTCATCTGCTTTTGTTTGCATTCTGTGTCGTCTGTTTAAACACACGGCGAATGATAATGAATCCTGCATTATCTCCACTTTTTCAAGGCCGAACATATAACTTTATCACAAAAATAATTAAAATTCTTTGGCACTCTTGTATCTTTTCCATTAAACGTTATCAACCAGTGACAATAAACTAACACGCGCCCAAGGCTGGCCATGGACCGCCTTTACAAAGAATGCATTTGTCCCCGGGCGAGAGACATGAATTTTCCGTTTACAGGGTCAGATTCTGAAGTTTTTTCTGGTAGGAGACCACAAATCTACACCTCCTGTCCCCCACCAGGGGCTGGTGGCGGGCACGGGGCACCCCATAAATTCTCAGGCAAGAATACACTTTAATAGGCAAAAAAACCTTGGCAGCTTAATAATTCCGAGTTGCAGATTTAAATATTTTACATATCATTAGACATTAAAAACAGAGATTTATGCCGCTCGTCCGCGAGGAGTGAGGGTGCCGTGGACTTCCCACGCAGCCGTGAATCTGCTGGAGGTTCATTAGCGGGGCGTCGGGGCCCCGGCCCCGTCCAGTGCCGGCCGCTCTAAATCACGACTTTGCTCTTCTCGCGGCTGTCGGGCGACCCTCGAGGAGCCCCTCCCCTGAGCAACGCCCCACGGTGGCCGGGACCTGCGTCGGGTCAGGACACCTGCCTCCGGGCTGACAGGAGCAGCCCCCTCTGTCTCCCGGCTCTCGCTGAGCTCGGGAGGCTGGGGTGGGGCCTGGAGGGGCTTCTTAGAGGCCGATGAACACATAACTGGGTCCCTGCCGGGGGGCTCAGGTGAGCAGGAGGAGGAGAGGCGAGGGAGCGGGCGGAGGGGAGGAAGACCCCCCACCACACAGGCCTTGTGCCTGTGGCCCTGCCCGGCTGAGCAGCCCCTGCTCCCAGCGGGCCCCCCTTCCCTCACCCACACTTGTTGAAAATCCCCACTTACCCTTCGAGTACCTCCGGGAAGGAGGTGCTCACAGCACCCAAGGGGAGCCCCTCGGTGGCCGAGCTGTCCTCTCTCCTGCAGCCCACAGAGCCACACCCAGCACCCACCCCCAGAACCAGAAGCACCTCAGGCCTGACAGCCCCCTGGGGCAGGGGAAACGGGGTCGGAGGGGCCTCTCCTTAGAGGAGAGCAAGGGCTGGTCGTGCTTCGGGGCTCGGAACCACAGCAGTGGGGGGGCATTACCGTGGCTGAAGGGGCGGCAGGCGCCCCCAGCGGGAGTGCAGTGCGGCCACATGGTGCCCTGGTGGCTGTGAGACGTCACTGCAGGGGTGGGGACACTCCCGTGTGCTCTGGGTCACACGCGCCCTGACACACTCACACACACACACAGCCTTACACGCCCGGGGGCCAGACTGCTCACCTGCGCCCACCTGGGCCCGTGCCCAGGTCTTCTGGCACAGGGCCCCCCGTGCCAGACAGAGGCCGTCCCTGGTCCCTGGGCCGCCTTGCATGCGGGATGCCCACAGGCCACGCACAGGGGCCTGGACAGGGCACGGCAGGAACCGGGGGGCTTCCTCCAGCCCCCAAGGCCCGGCGGTGTGCGGCCGGGGCCGGGCACTCGCACGCCCTGGCAGCCGGGTCCCCGAGGCCGACCCCTCCTGCCTCTGAAAGGCCCCGGCGCCCCTGCGGGCCAGGCCCAGGGACTTGGGGTGTAATTGCGGCGTTCATCCAGATGGGCCTGTTCACCGATAGTGATGTTCACTTAGAAATTTGCTGGGAGGGTCGGTTTCGTGTTACCGTGTTTTCAGCCACTTTTTTTTTTAAAAGAAAGAGGAAACGCCCACGAAGTTATCATTGACACTGCAGAGAGGCGAGGAAAGACACGACCCCTGGAAAGAGGGGCCAGAGACAGAAGGGACACCCGCTCTTTCAAGCCAGGAACTGGGGACCGGCAGCGAGGCTGGGAGGGAAAGGGACCGAGAGGACCGAGGAGAATCGGGAGCGAGCAGGTGAGCTGGAGCGCCAGCAGGGAGAGGGGCGGCAGGCCGTCCCCGCCCCCGGACCTGGGGCTGAGGGGACAGGGGTTCCCAGACGGAGGGGACGTCACAGGGAGCTCTCCGAAGCGCAGGAATACAGCTTTCGGAAGAACCCAGGTGGTGTCTGACAGGTGGGGCCCAGGGAAGGCCCCACGACCAGCCCTGGGTCTCCTCTAACGAGGCCCGGGCAGTTCCCAGCAGCCCCAGCGGGCACGTGAGGCCCCTCCAACCCTTTCCACCCGCCCGGGGGGCTGTCAGGCCCGGGGTGCTTCCCGTTCTGGAGCTTGGGGCTGCAGGAGAGAGCCTGCAGGTCAGCCAGCGGGAGCAGAGTGCAGGCAGCAGGTGCAGACAGCTCCGCCCAGCCTCCCTGGACGACATCGTCCTCAAGGCACCTCGGTGTCCTCTGAATTTGGGGGGCTGCACTCAAGTGGCCCATCCCCAAGGCCCTGGCCCTTCGGCTCCCCTGAAGCAGCAGCACCCCTCTGTTCTCCCTGAGCTCAGAAGCAGCTGGGGCCTGCTGGGAGAGGGTCCCCTCGTCCCTCCCAGTGACTGACACGGATGTGTTGGTCACCGAGTCCAGCGCCCTCTCATCATTGACCCAACACCTTCAAATAACGCCGTGCGGGCACTGACCAGGGCGCGCCCACCCCGACCCACCGGGGTCACACTCCTGGTGGAGGCGAGGAGCCCAGGCCCTAAAGGAGCCCCCAGCTCTGAGACCCCACAACACCACCACCTCCATCTCCTGTGAGGGCCCACAAAGGCTTGAGGGGGCCTCTGTCCCAGGACCCCACCCAGCCCCAGGGTCAGATGGGGGGAAGGGAAGGCACAGGAGAGAGGGCTTGGCAGGCACGGGGGGCCGCCGAGCGCGGGGAGCTGCTGAGACACCCGACAGCCCCCGCGCCGCCCCGCTGCCGATCACAAAGGGCCCACTTCTCATTCGCTCCCTATTCAACCATGTCCCTCCATTGTCAATAAAAGCCATTTTTAAGGCCAACTATCTCCCTCCATCAGCCGCCAACCCCACGCGGCCCCACCAGCCCCAGCCCCAGCACCACGCCACGAAATAAAAATTAAATTGTAGTTGGGCTTTTAAATCAACTCAATTAAAATAAAGAGATTCTTGGCTTGATATAGGGAAATATTTGTATTTCCAATTCTATTTGTTAATACATTGACATATGTGCTATTTTTTAAATGTAGCACTAAGTGCTCTCTCTGTCAATGCCATAGATTTTTTAATAGACTGAGAAAATGCATTTCATTTCTTCTTATTTTCCTTCAATACATCATTTGGTTCTGCTTTTTTGCCTGCATGAAATTCATTTTCTAATGGAAATATTTGTTTTGTAAATCAAATATGTATTATGCACAAAATGCAAAGCACAAATTAAATTATGTTAATGAAATGAAAGAGATATGAAATGCATATTTCATGGACAAAACATAACCTCAGCAAACAACCATTTCTTGATAAAATCTTTAAACACAATCTCCTTGTGTGACAGACATATTGTTAAAGTAGATAGCACCTCATTTAAAAGGTTTCCTTTAATATTAGTGCTCAGTATATAATTGTAAATAACTTTTGGGATGAAAAACCAATAATGAAATACTGTCTTTAATAGTTTGCTATTGATGTCAGCATAAAATCTGTTGTAGTTGAATATCGGAAATTGGGAAGCACACAGAAATATTCTCAAAAGCCGTAAATGATTGCATATTTAAATAGAGCTGACTAAGGCAAAGATGTTATAGATATTAGTAAGAGGCAGAAAATTATGCTGACCTATCATTATATTTGACAAACCCACTGTTTTAAATTATACATTGGTTACACTTAATGAATAATAGATTGTGTAGGTGTTGATTCCCCGATCTCAGTGCCGGCGATACGCTACGTCGGGCTGCGCCGTGGTCGTGGACGAAGAGCCGGCTGGCTCAGAGAGGCCGCTGGCCACTGGCCGGCCATTGCTCCCTGTGGGGCAGCACCACCCCATCGGGGGGCAGGGCCCCAGCGCCGGTCGACTGCCCACAGGGAGCCACCTCTGTCCCCACGTGGGGTGGGGTGGAGGCTCAACCCGGAGCCCGGCGCAGCCTGGACTAACGGAACTGGGAGTGACAGGCCTGGCTTGGAGTGGGGACAAGTCACCCAAGGACACACATCTTTCCCTGCGTCACCGATATCACCAACCTCACAGGAGACAGGAAGGGATGGCCTGTGAGTACACACTCACACTCAACACGCACACTCACACCCACACACACTCAGACGCCCTCTGCCTCCTACAGGGTAACGGGCTCTTTGTGGTTTGCAGCCGAGAAGCAGCTAGGGTCCAGCCTTCCAGGGCCACCGGAGCCACACAGGCCCCGCCCCTGTGTCCCGGGCGCTGCTCAAACCTCAGGTGTGTGCTGGCAGCTGTGGGAGAGGAGGCGGGCATGAGAGAGAAGGGGTGAGGAAGTCATTCCTCAGAGTTTTTCCAATTGCTTCTGAAAAGCGAGCCCGGAAGACCGGGGTTTAACGGAGGGGAAGAGGAGGAGACGGTCCCGAGCCCCCACTTCGCCCTCCCCCCCAGGGCTTCCCCCGCCCCTTCCCCAGCAGAGCAGCTGAGCCCCAAGCGCCCGCTCTGCCCCCGCTCTGCCCGCCAGCTGTGTGCCCCGGGGAAGCCTCTCCCCTCTCTGGGCCTCAGCGGCCTCACCCGCAGACTCGACACAGGGCAGACTCGGAGATCGCTGAGGCCCCGCCCATCTGGCAGCCGGAGATACGAAGGGAGCAAATCTGCCCACGACTAAGCGCCACCCGCCACGGTGTGCAAGGTGCCACAGCGTGGAAGGGAAATCTGCATCCAGGAACCAATGAAGGGCGTGGCCGTGACGCCCAGCGAGGGTGGTCGGCCGCCACGGCTGCCCCAAGGGCCTTGGTGAGGACGGACGAGGAGCGCCCACAGCCAAGGCCTGCACCCCCAGGGGGACCCCAAGCTCCCAGCTGTCCCCAGGTCTCCCCGGCTGCCACCTCACACACCCCCAGCATCCCAGAGCCCACGGGGAGGGCAAACACCGCCCCTCGGGGACAGGAGGGGCTGTTTGTCGGGGTAGGTCCCGCATACACGTGCCAGCTCCAGGCACCAAGCCTCCTCCATTTCCCGCAGAGACTCGAGGTGCCCGGCCATCGGTCCCGCAGTTACTCGGGGGGCACCTGCAATGTGCCAGGCGCCAGGCGTCCAGCAGGGTGGACAGATGGGTGCCGGACATGCCCCCCCATGGACTTCCCAAGCGGTCCCACCCAGCGTGTGACCACAGGGCGAGGAAAGAAACGTGCGGATCGGTGTGTCGGCCGCCGCAGCAAAGGACCACGGCGCTGCCTGAACAGCCGGCCTGCCTCTCTCCGGGCCCGGGGTCTGAGACCACGCGGCCGGAGCCTCCCTCTGGCACTAGGAGGGAGGGCCTGTGCCTGCCTGGCCTTTGGCCCGCTGGCCGTCATGGACCTCCCTCAGCTCACGGGCTCATCGCCCCAGTGACCACCCTCCCGTCCACGGGGCACCGCTGTGCGTCCCAGTGTCCCCCTTTTAGAAGGACGCTGTTGTAGCAGACCTCAGGCTCGCCCTACTCCAGCACGACCTCGTCCAGAGACTCCCGTCTGCTGTGGCCCCATTTGCCAGGGAGGCCGCACTCGGGTGCTGGGGGTCAGGACTAAGCCACAGGAATTTAGGGGGCGCAATCCAACATGTGGTGGTGTAGGAGCCCACGGGGGGGGGCGTGGCTCACGAGGAAGGGCTCGGAGCTGGGACCTGCAGAGGCTCTCAGGACACTGGACAAGGTGGGAGCGGGAGGCAGAGCCAGCGGCACCCCACACAGCTCAGGGTGTGAAAGAGACTCGGCCGACCTACAACAGAAAGGGGCACCCGGCGTGCAGTAGAAGGACGGAAGGCTGGGCCAGCAGTGCCTGAGGGCAAAGGGCGTGCTTGAGGCAGCATCTATTCGGGATCGGGGCCGTGCCCCACATTACCCAGAATCCCAAGCTCCTCCCCCATCCCGTTCCCCACTTTCCCAGTCCGCCCGGGAGGAAGGACAGGCCCCCCACTCCATCAGGCAGCTCCACGGGGGGCTTTCAGGGCCTCAGACAGCGGGTAGCAGCTGCCGTCTCTGCAAGGTCGGGCAGGAGCCGGGCCTTCGTGCTCCCGGCACTTGGGGCCCGGAGCCCGGCGGTGGGGCTCACGGCCCCTCCAGGCCAGCCCCGCAGCTCCGGCTCCCCGGCCTGCACTCCATCCCGGGGTCCGGCCCAGGCCCCTGTGACACTGACCTCGCAGCGGGCACCCCTTCCTCTCCCGTCCCTGAAATTAGCCCTCTCCGTTTTTCATTATTGAATTCCGAGCCGGCGCCAGCTGCCCCGCCGGCGTGCGGCTCTGGTTTACAGGGCCGAGATTAATATTAGGTGTTTGTAAAAGGCGAATATTAGCTTCTCCCTTATATCTGTCAGAATTAATAACTTCCCCATCACAGATAACTCCGGGTCAATATTAGATTCGCAGATGAGGCTGGGAAGAAAATGTATGGAAATATAACATCTCATTTGTGCGCATTCAAAGCGGCCCTTTCATTCACTGAAATTCCGCGGCAACTGTTCAAAGGTCAGAGGACTTTGTGGTCTGGAAAGACCCGCCATCTGGTCCTAGCGGTCTCCAGCGAGGACAAATTGCTGCCCTTCCGCGGGGAGCCTGGGGGCTGCGGGGCGGCCCTGCCAGGGCCTTTATAGGGCAGAGAGGGACAGAGGGCTTACCCGCCACCGCCCCAGGCTCACGCCGGGACGGGAGCCAGCGCCTGGCGCGGGCGCCCTGCCAGTGGCCGCCATCCATATGCCCTCGCCACCTCGGTGCCAAATCGGGGGCAAGCGGTCCCCTCCCTTCCCTCCAGCAGCCTCGTGCTGGAATGCAGGCGACCGGGGGTTAATAGCCCGGGCCACACGGGGTTCCGGTGGTCTCGGGAAGGCCAGGCCGCCCGCAGCCTCACCCACCCGGCAGCAGAGGCGGCGGAGGCCTCCGGCACAGGTGGGCCAGCTCCCCGGTGGGCCGTCGCTCATAAATCATAACTGACAAGCGGGAGTCTTCCGGGGAGCGGCCCGGGTGCCTCATCCAGTTCTTTCTGCTCTATCTGGTTGCAGGTGATGGCCCCCTCCTCACCAGCTTGGCTGTTTCCCATAACAAGAACAGTTTCCACGGAAGCCGATGCCACGAGCCCCCCGCTGCTCTGGTGAGGAGTCGGGTCCCTTGCCTGGGCAGGCCGGAGGAGCCGTTTACACAGACAAGGGGGGGCGAGACTCACCCGCCCACGGGCAGGGGGCCAGGGAGCCCTGAAGACACTTCTCTTCCTGCACTGTGGGGTGCCCACCCTCCAGCCCCCCACAGCGGGGCTGACAGACAGAGAGACCCTGGGTCACAGACAAAGGGACCTGGTGCCCCGAGCAGCGGGCCCAGGACAGGAACACCTGCCTGTCCCCTGCACAGACTTCGCACAGGGCTCTGACCCTGGGCCCCCTCTGGGAGGCCGAGTGGGGCCCGGACCCCTGGCCCACTTTGCCTGCAGGTTCCAGAAGGCAGAGGCCAGGCCCCTCCAGGGGCTGATGAAAAAGCCAAGGAAGGCCCTCAACCCAGCCCCGCCCCCAGGTGGGGGCCTTTCCTTCTGCCTGGAAACCCTCCTCGGGCTCCCGCCCGCCCGAAGCTCCTCCTGTGACCGCCCCTCCGGCTGGCCAGGCGGGGGCGGCTCGGGGGAGATGAGGGGAGTTCTCTTTCTTTCCCCCTAAGCCCCTCAAACTCACGGTGACCCACAGTTAAATCCCCCTAACAAGGCTCACTTCCGTGACCAGCCAGCTACGACTCTCCACAAATAAACAAGGCCTGGGCCGACTTTTCCTGCAGCTCCGGAGGCCGGGCTGGGGAGGAGGGGGAGCAGGACGGGACAATGCCCTCCAAGACGGGCGCCAGGCCCGGCCCCACAGCCCAGAACCCCCCTGAGAGCTGCGCCTCCGGGCTGGGAAGTGGCAGGAGCCTCGGCCACATGGGCACCCCCTCTGGCCCCCCCACTGCCCCCGCCCCCCACACCCCTGGCCCTGGGGCTCTCGCCCTGGTGACCAGAGTGGGCGGTGAGCCCCGCTGCCCGTGGTGTGAGCCTGGCCGGCGGCAGACGGGTCGCCCCACACCCGGCTGGGGGCCCTAGCGGGCCTGTGCGCCGGAGACCAGGGCGGCTGGGGTGAAGGGACTCCACACTCTGACCTCCCTCAAAGTCACACACCCCTTAACCCCTCTCTGTGCACACAAGCGGCGGCCACAGCCACCTGAGCTGCCCAGGCCAGCAGCCCCACTCAGAGGGGTGAGCCCCAGAGCCTCCCAGGGCTGGTGGGGGGCACTGTCCTGGGCTGGGCTCCCTGCCTGTCTGATAGTGACAGGGGGGTACCCTCCTACCCCCTCCCCCGCCCAAAGCTAAAGGGTGGGGACTGCGGGAAGGCCGAGGAGACCCAGGGCTTCGGCCTTGGACTTGGGGGAACCCCCTGCCCTGCCCCGGGCCTTGAGGGCAGCCACCTGCAGAGAAGCCCCCCACCCACAGGCTTGCTCTGCTCCAACCCGGGATGTATGCCCACCCATCTGTCCATCTGTCCATCTGTCCATCCCCATGCTGAGGATACAGCAGCCAACACAACAGGTGAAACAGGTGAGCCCCACAGCCCTCACTGTACTGCTGGAGGGAACCAGAGGGCAGGCCGCTGTCCCCGGCAGTCAGGGGTGGCTTCCTGGAGGAGGCAAGGTTTAGGCCAAGCTGGCCGGACAACAGGCTGAGGAAAGAACCTCAGGCCAGGAGACAGCAAGGACAAAGCCCAGAGTCCAAAGTACTTGGAGTGTTCTAGAAAAGAAAAGGATGGTAAGACTGACATTGGCTTAGAAGGTGGCCCGGGCCCACTTCCCACTGGAACCCGGAATGCCCCGGTGGGCTGCAGTGGGCGCTGAGCTGCCCCAGGGAAGCCCCCGCGGGGAGCCTTGGGGGGTGAGGGAGGAAGAAGAGGCCCTGGGGGCGGAGCCTCCCGACGTGGGCACCCCTGCTCCCAATGCACGGGCGCAGGCGCCCCCGAGGCTCCGGGTGCAGACCCCGAATGACAGGAGCCACAGCCCCCTGTGGCCGCCATGACAGCGGAGCCCAGGCCCCGCGGCCGAAACGGCAGACACATGTCATCCCCACACGGAGGCCGGAGGCCAAGGTGGAGCAGCCCGGGCTCCCACAGAGGCCGTGAGGGCGCCAGCTCCAGGTCCCACGCCTCAGCGTGCAGACGCCACCCTCCCCCTGCATCGTCGCCTCTGCACGTGTCTGTGTCCCCGCTGCCCCTCTGGACCAGGACCCCAGGCGCGCTGGCCTGGGGGCCACCGTCCTCCAGGAGGACCTCGCCGGACTCGCTCCATCTGCAAAGCCCCGGTTCCGAAGCAGGGCCTGACTAACCCACAGCACACCGGCTGCACTGGGCCCCGCTCTGGGGCCCAGCATCATTTGGTCCCGGTCACCCAGTCCCCTCGGAGTCTGCCAGTGAGCCGGCCCCGGAGAGCGGCACTAGGGGAGGTGGCTGCCACTGCTTCTGCCCCCGCTCCCAGCTGACGCCCGGCACAGCCTGTGTCTTACTCGCCCCCCACTGGATCCCGGGGATCCGACACGGAGAGGTGCCTGATAAACATCCGTCAGAGGGAGGGGGAGGCCAGCCCTGGGCCCGCCTGTCGCCCACAGCGCCGGGGCTCACACGCCTGGGCACCATCGCAAAACGCATCCAGGGGGGCTGACTGGGACCCCGCCCCCGCCCCGTCATCCAGCCTGGCGGGGTTTGGGTCTGTCTTCTCGCTGAGCCTGGCATGTCGGCCAGCGGGACTGAGAGAGCCGCTGTCTCCAGGAGGCGGGTCGGATGGAGCGCAACCCTCGGGTCAGACATGTCCGTCCCTCCCGCCAGAGGGAGGTGACAGAAGAGAAAAAGGCTCGGCTGTGCTTCGGCACTGCTGCCCACTCACCAGGGCCCTCGGGAGGTCACATCCCAGTGTGTGGATTCTCAGGAGGGTGGGAATTCTTGGGAGGGCTGGCAGGGATGGATGGTGGGTGGATGGATGGATGGATGGTGGATGGGTGGATGATGGTGGATGGTGGGTGGTGAGTGGATGGATGGATGGATGGTGGATGGGTGGATGATGGTGGATGGATGATGGTGGATGGTGGATGGATGGTGGATGGATGGATGGATGGTGGATGGTGGGTGGATGGGTGGTGGGTGGATGGGTGGTGGGTGGATGATGGTGGATGATGGTGGATGGTGGATGGTGGATGGTGAGTGGATGGATGGATGATGGATGGATGGATAAATGGATAGATGGATGGATGGATGGATGGATGGTGGATGGTGGATGGATGATGGATGGATGGATGATGGATGGATGGATAAATGGATAGATGGGTGGATGGGTGGATGGTGGATGGATGGATGGATGATGGTGGATGGATGATGGTGGATGGTGGATGGTGGATGGTGGGTGGATGGGTGGTGGGTGGATGATGGTGGGTGGATGGAGGAAGGATCAGAGGAATGGAGGGGTGGTGGGTAGTGGGGGGTGGGTGGAGAGAAGCAGGGAGCGAGGAGACTCGGCCAGACCCCTCGGGACCTCGCTCCCTCGCTGTGCGCTGCAGGGTGAAGGCCGCAGCTCCGCCCAGCATGGGGGCTCTCACCGGTCGGGCCCTGCCTCTGCAGCCTGTCCTCCCCCTGGCGTCCCCCAGCGTCCCCTGCCCGAGCTGGTCCGCCCGTCATCACTGTCCCCGCACACTCCCACGTCCTGCGGCACCGTCCGCCCCACGCACGGCACTCACACCCGGGCTTCTCTCCTCCCGGAAGCTGCTCTTCCCGGGGTCAGGGGACAGGTGCCCGTGCTCCACAGCCTGGGAGGCCTGCTCTGAAAGCCACCGAGGTCGCGGGGCTGCCGTTGGCAGGAAGTGAGGTTCTGGCCCTTCCTGCACGCACGGGTGGCGCTGGGAGCCTCTCCACCCTGACACGGGCAAGGCCAAGGCCCCTCCTGCCCCATCTCGGGGCGCCGAATGTGGAGGCTCGTGGAGGGCACAGCGCAGCTGCTGACTGCCAGCAGCACTCCCTGCAAACCCACCCTCCCGCCATCACCCCCCCGGGGGGCAAAGCTGCCTGCCACCTGCCCCGAGCCCCTGGGCCTCTGAGTCTGCTCCCCTCTGGGCCGTCACGGCGGCCACCGGGCCGCACCTGGGCTCCCGGCGAGGGTCCGAGCCAACGCTCTCCAGCCTGTGCAGGAGGGATGTTTGGGAAGGCTGATCACGGGGCTCTCCACCAAACTCCGCCTACGTCTCCGGGCCCCACCAGGACCCTGGCTCCCACCTCCTCCGGGAAGCCTGCCCCCACCCCTGCAGATGGCAGTGGCCCAGCCCCGCGCCTGCCCTTAGCTTTCTCCCGGTGCCGGGGTCACGCCGTGCCCCGTGGCTGGCTCTGCCCGCTCCGCCGTGCAGCTTCCCCAGGCTCAGCCGGCGTGAGGCTGGAGGACCCCAGCAGAACAGGGCGCTTGGGACTCGAGTGGGAGCTCAGGGGCGCGACAAGCGTGTGAGCTGCTTTGGGGGAGCCCCTTCCCCCAAGCCCACAGCTTCACACCGTGCCTCGCCTTCAGGTGAGAACCCACACTCTGGGGTTGGGAGGTGACCTGCCCCAGGAGGAGCCAACGAGAACACCGTGTCACCAGGGCCCGTGACTGGCTCAGGCAAGGGCTCCTGTGACTTTTATGGGCACGGTTGTCCTTGGGCTGCTGAGGTGACAGGAGCTGTCTTTGGTGAGAATGAAGCCAGTACAGAGAGGCAGAGCTAAGAACATTCAGAAGAAGCACAGCCTTCATTTTGCTGTTAAGAGCCTTGATCCAGCCATGCCTGAAAGCCGAAGTTGAGTGTGTGTCACTTGTAGCCAGACTTGTGGAACCAGGATAGACCCCAGCGCCAGCCTGGCTCCATCCTGTAGGATCTGCACCCCCGTCCCACCCCTGCCAACGGCCACAGACTTCCGTCCCCAGCACGGCGGCCAGTCCCACCAGAGGGCTGCCTGGCCTCCTCAGCCCTGCTGCCCCACCTTGTCCAGGGCAGCCGCACCCTGCCATGCAGGAGTGTGGTCTGTCCCCACGCGGCCAGGACAGAGCCGAGAGCTGGCCCCGTCACCTAACCGCGCAGACACGGCCGGCCTCCGCAGGACACACACACCTCCACCGCACACAGCCTGCGCCTCCGTGACCTTCCGGGCACATTTACTCGGGGCGTGCTGGCCAAATGTCAGGGCCGCCCTCGGAGACACGGGTCAATGCCCAGTATCGACGGCCCGCCGGCCCCTGCTCGGCCCCCACAGCCCCGGCTCGGGTTGGGGGTGCTCCTGCAGGCCCGCACCTCCCAGCACTCCGAGGGGAGGCAGCCCCCCCACCCCCCGCGGCCCAGCCCGGCCCCCACCTGGCCCACACAGCCTGCCGCCTCTTGGGGTGGGCTCGGCACAGCGGGCTTGGCGGGCCTCGGCCTCCCCGGCGGATGTGATGGCAAATAGCAGGCGCCTGGCACGTCCCCTGGATTTCTGAGCAGAACAGAAATGTCAGGCGGCCTTAATGAACGGCTGTGTGCTTCTGGGGCTGACGGGCCGACACAGAGCCCGGATCCACGGCTGGCTCGTCCTCGGGGCTTTGGGCTCCCAGGGCCAGAGCGTAGGGGAGCCCCCAAAGCCCCCAGGGAGGGGGCCGTCCCCGACATTCTCGGGGGCAGCCGCTCCCCCCGCCCCGGCCGACAAGCTTCCCTTCCCAGGTCTGGCCTCGGGGCTGAGGCCTGACTTAGAAGCCAAGTGACCAAACCCTCCCCACCCACAGTGCTGGACACCTGCCTTGGCCTACGCTTCCTGAGCTGCGTGCGTGTGGCAGAGGGGGCAGGTGCCACCAGGCAGGCGCCGGGCAGGGCAGCCCCAGGTGGCTGCAGTCACCCCCCTTCGAGGGAATCCCCGCTTTCCTGAGCAGCTCAGGGCTCCGGGGACCCTGACAAGGCCGGGAAGGGGCGGGCCGGCCCCCTCGGCCTGCGGGGTGACTGAGGGGCCGTGAGGGCGCCCCCTGGGCTCAGACCCTGGAGGCTGGGGACATACAGTGGGGGGTGGGGCATCAGGCCGGCTACAGGGGCCTGAGCCCCCCACTGCCACCAGCACCACCTGACGCTCGCTCAGCTGACTGCACAAATGCCACCTCAGGTCCCCTCCCCGCCACGCGACTGGAGACCACCCCTCATTCTCCCAGGAGGAAACCCTCTGGTCCCCGCTCCTGGGAGCTGCAGCCCTCAGGGGCAGAAACCACCGGGTGGTGGGCAGGGAGGGGAAACCGGGCTGGAGGGCTGAGAAGGCCCCCCAGGGCCTGCGGCGGTTCCCACGGGGGCTCGGCAGGGCTGCGGGGGGCCGTGAGCGGCGGCCTGGCCCGGGAGAGGAGGCCGCCCTCCCACAGCCTGCTGGCCCTTGGAGGGGCCACCCGAGTGGGGGACGCCAGGTGCTTCCCGGCCCTTCAGGCCTGGGCCGGCCCAGTTCCCTCGTTACCCCAGGGGCACGAATGGGCACCGACCCCTGAGCTTGGCGAGCCCGGGCACTGGAGAGCAAAGGAGGGGAGGCTGGTCTGCCAGCCAGGGACGGGCAGGGCACCACCCCTGCCCGCGGGCCTTGCGCTGGCCCTGACCCTCAGACCTGCGACCACCCGTGTCCAACCCCTTCCCTTGCACGGGCTGACCCAAAGCCCGGACCCACACCAGGACCCTCGAGCCTTACCGACAACCCTGGGCCGAGAGGGGCGCCCCTCTCCTGGGGTGGGGACCGGGGGTCCGGGAGGGCGTGTGGCAGCCCCACCCCAGGCTTGTCACCGCAGAGCCAGCTCCGACTCGTCCTCTCTGCCTCTCTTGAGGCCGGAACCACGGCTGAGGACGGACACACGGGAGGGAGCCCTTAACTCTCCCCTCGAGGAACGGCAGGCCCGACACATCCTCCCGGAAGTGAGGGCCCGAGGTCCGGAAATGCCAGTGCTGAACCCCTCCGATCCCTCCCGGACCCTGGACCGGGTCACAGGTGGGCCTCGCCATCAAAGCCTTCCCGTGTTTCAAAGCCGGTCCACAGCGTCGGCTCCTGCACCCGTCAGGCAGAGAGCCGCTGCTGGTGACAGCGTGCTCGAGGGGGCCGGGGTGGCTGGGCCTCCTTCCAGGGTGGGATCGGGGTGGAACGGGGGGGGGCCCCCAGTGCCAGGATGGCAGAAGGGGCATGGGAGCGGCTGCGGGGCAGTGAGTGTGGGCTGGGCCCCTGCAGGCTGGGGAGGGGCCTCTGACTCAGGAGACGCAAGGAACTCAGGCCAGTTCTGCGGGGTCACCCCCAAGGTGCCCCGGGGACGAGAGAACCGAGGGCTGGGTCCCGGTGTGGATGGTGGAGAGGCCCGGGATGGCAGAGGGACCCACCGAGTGTCCCCTGTGACGGCTCTGCTTCTGCAGTGGCCTCGGGTCCCCTGGGTGGCCCCAGGACCCCGACGCCCCCACCCGTTCCCGCCCGGGCCTTTCCCGCCCGGCCGCCCCCTGCCGCCCCCCTCCTGCCTGGCCTGGCGCGGGGGCGCCGCTGGGCTCCTGGAGTGCACTGGGCTCCTTCCCAGGCCGCTGCGCCCGCCAGGACTCTCGGCTGCCGTCCTGGCCGCCGGCCCTGCCGTCCTTGGAGCTCAGATGTGGCTTCGGCAGCAAGCTCTCGCTCCTGGGCGGTCAGAGCCCCTGCTGCCCGTTCTCAGGGTGCTCTGGGGTCCCCCGGGCCCCTCCCCACTTCGAGGCTGAGCCGCTGCCCCCGCCCCTGACCAGCCGTGAGCTCAGAGAAAGCCAGGAACGGGGGACTCCCAGCACACGGCCCAGGTCTGGCCCCAGGAGGCCGCACGGGGAAGGGGTGTGATGGGCACTTCCCACTGCGGGGAGGGGCCTCTGCCACAGGGGCGCCCCTCCGCCCGCCGGGCGCCCCAGGTCTGGCCCCTCCGTGTGTCTGGGGGACAAGCTCGTGGGCCGGTTGCCGGGCTGACAATGAATGAATGAAGCAGGAAGGAAGGAGGGTTGTGTGAGCGGCCCCCGCCTTGGGCCCCAGCCTCTGACCCCTCATCTGGGCTTCCTGGCGGAGGGGTGCAGGGTGCAGGGCAGAGAACCAGCCCGGAACCTGCTGCTGAGCCCCACAAAGAACCCCCAGGGGCGGGGGACATCCATGCCTGCCCAGGGGGCCACCCGCAGCCAGACGCAGACCCCTCGGGCTTCACCGCCTCGTCTCGGCTTTGTCAATAAGGGAACACCGCACAGTTGCCCCACTAAATCTGTCACCAGAGATTCTTTATTGCCGTGATAACGGCACACTCTGCATGAAGGAGGTTTGTGGCCGTGGTGAGACAGACAGCGGGGACAGAGGCTGGCGGCACCTGGGCCAGCACCCCCAGGCCCCGGGAGGACTAGCGTGGAGGGGGGGGGGTGCCCAGCGCTCACTTGCTGAAGAAGGCAATGGAATGAGCGACAGCTGGGAGACACGGAAACGCACGCCAGGCTCAGGAAGCGGGCGACAACCTCTGAGCACGCGGACGAGGCTGCCCGTCCGCGGTGGCTGCCGCTGGCCAGTCCGTCGGCGACAGAGCCGCCTCGCGCCTTCCCGGAGGATCGCGGCCCGGCTCCGGCAGCGCCTGTGCCGCGGAGGAACTGCGCAGGCGGCTGGGACTGGAGTGGCGAGCTGCTCTTGGCGTGTGCAGAGGCGCGGAGTGGAGGGCGCAGGAGGGCCTGCGGCGTGGGGGGCGCCGGTCTAACTGACAATCACGGGGGAGGGGGCAGCGTGAGGCGCAGGGTTATCGGCGGCCATGGAGGGAGGGCCGCGTCTCCAGGGCCGGGGGGGACTCTTTGGGGCGCAGGGATCCCGTTTCCTGGGCCGCCTGCGAGGGGAATCACATGTGCCCGCCCACCCACGGGCGGGGAAGTGGGCAGAAGGCACCGGGCGGCCGCGCTGGGACCCGGGCGGGTTTCCGCTCCGTCCTGGCAGCCGCCGCCGGCACGTCTTCCCCTTCCTGCGGTTTTGTCTCAGCGATTTGAGCATGTTCTAATTTTGTCATTCAAGCCATCTGACTTTCAGTGCTCTGAACAAACAAAACCCAATTTAGTCTGAGATGTTTCAAGTCATAACAATGACGGATGGCCAGGGTTCAGGTGTGGTGGGATATTTAAATACCTAGTCTCTATTTTTCTGATATAAAGACAGACAGCTTTTTGTACTCTGATTAATTATGATTTTGCATTTCAGGGGGGGAGGAATCGCCTTTCCTATTCTACATTATTAATTGGTTATTTAATTAGGAATTCTCCGAGCTTCAGATGCGGGGAAGCTACATCTGCGAGCGGGTTTGGGCAACAGCCGCGCTCCATCCGCCGCCTTTTCGTATCTGATGAAGGTCACAGCCAGACGTGACGGTTCGGCCCAGCCGCAGTGAGGGACGCCGCCCCGACCGGCGTTTAACCCGCACGCCTTCGCTCCGAGGGCGCCCCGCGGCGCGCGGAGTCTCCAAACCCCGCTCCACTGAAGGGGGCTCGGCACCGCAATGAACCGGGGCCGGGCGGCAGTCTTGCGCACGGAGAGGACTCCTAAGAGATGGTGGAATCGGTAGCAGGCGCTGCTCGAGACTGAGTGGCTGTGTGGGCGAGTCAGTCACTGCGGAGCCCGGAGTTGTCATAACACTCAGTACGCAGCAGCGAGGGTTCAGGTTCCACCAGGCGGGCTCCTGCCGGAAGCGGCCCTGAGCGCTCGCACAGCCCAGAGGGGCCGCCCTGGTGGGCTGGGGTCTGCCTGCATCCGCCCTAATTCTCGGGAGCTCCGTCCCAGCCCCGGGGCAGGGCCCGCGCCCACCGAGCCACCGAGCCCACCTCACCACCCCCGGAGACACTGTGCCGGCTGCCTTCTTAGTGCTGGGGAACCGCTTCCTTATTAATACAATAATTATCCCTGTCTGACAGCACCATTTATAACCATCTACTCTGCGTCCACCCAGCCCTGTTTCCATTAATCAATGGGCACGGAGGCGACTGTCACCGCCCTCTGGATGGTGACTTATCGGCTCCGGCAGCTCCTCGCGGGTGGACCTGGGTCAGGTGAGGACGGAGCCTCTTTGGCTCCAGGTGGGGAAGCTTCTCGCACGTGGGCCTGGGTGCTGCCCAAAGGCTCGGCGTCAGGGCGCCCCAAGCACCTCGGAGACGGCCCCACGGCGAGAAGTGCAACGGCCACCCCCCAGCAGGACGAGGGAGGCCAGATGTGCTGTGTCTGGGCGCGTCCCCACGGTTGGGGGCGTGAGAGAAACTCGGCCCCAAGACCACGGGCGTGTTAGAGGTGATGTCGGGGTACTCAGGCCGCCCCGGGATGGAGCTGGGACCCCAGCGGCTGCTGCACAGGGGGCCCGGCCCTCAGAGCCCGAAAGGGGCACAGTTCAGCCGTCCCCCACTTCTGTGCCCGCCGCACGCCGCCACTGTGAGGTCCAGGACACCACGACTCCGTCCCCGGGGGCTGGGGCGCCTGTTCCCAGCTGATCATCAGCCCAAATTTGCCTCGACACCTGCACACCTGTCCAGGACACTCTGAGGTCACCTTTCTCGGCTGGTTCACAGATAAAAGGAAAACTTCCTGGTGCAATTGTGGATGCCTGCAGGCCTTCTCCCCGGAGAGCTCACCTTTGAGCACCTCTGCCGATCAGCAACGAAGCGCTTTTTTTGACATAAAAGAAGGCTGTCCTGGGCCCCAGGCTCCCTTCCCGGCTCCCTTAGCCTGCGCCCCCGGGCTCCTCCCAAAGGGAGAGGGGTTGGCTCTGGCCGCAGGTGGGACAGACGCCTGTCCCCACAGCATCCCCCCTGCAGCTCCCCACGGTCTCAGCCTCAGTCTCCATGGCGGGGACGAGCTGCGAGAGCCAGACAGCAAAACCGTCCACGAACCTCGAGTCCCGACAGGAAGCGGGTCTCGGGAACGTTTGCAGTGCCTACAGGAACCATTATAGACTCAGCCCTCAAGGGCACCTGAGCTCAGGGAGAGAGAGACCATGCTCCTGGACGGGAAGCTTAACTTGTGCAGCTGTCAGACTGTCCCATCAGCGCCCCGCAGGGACGTCCAGGAAGCTCAGCTCACTCGGCGCCGTGAACGAACAGGAGCCGCAGGGCCCGCTGCGTCCCGGGCGGGAGAGAAAGGGCTGGCCCGCCTGCGCCAGGACCACGGCCAGGAAGTAATTAAGGAGCGCGGCGTGGGAGACCATGGGAGACAGAGCCCGAGACTCAGGGGTGCAGTGGTGAGGACAGAGTCGTCAGAACAGCCCGGCGGGGGGCGGGGGGCAGAGGGGCGATGCTCAGCCGTCTGGATGGACAGAGAAGAAATCGGATTTTCTCCTCACCCGGTATCGGAAGACAGAGTCCAGGCAGGTTCAAGACTTAAATGTTAAAAACACTACTTTAAACTTTTTCATAAAAAATAGGTCTAAATATCATTTAGACCTTGGGGTAGGAACACATTTCCTTGAAACGACTCGCCGATGACTACCAAGGAAAGCACGAATACATTGACTCTATCAAAAGTAAGAATTGTGTGCTCGTCCAGACGCGTTTGAAAGGAGAAAGACCGGCATTTGTAACAGAGGCCATCGACGACGACTACTATCCCCACCGCGCTGAGCGCAGACGGGAGCGTGAACGGCCCGGCGGACAGGGGGCTCGCGAGGACCGCGGGGGGCGGGGCGCCAGGCGGGCGCCGGAGGTCGGGGACCCTAGGACAGCTGGCTGTCAGGCTGCACTGGAAGCCCCCGCGGCTGGAAGATGACGTTGAGGAAAAGGGGGACGGCAAGGGCAGAACAGGCACGTCCCCGAGCAGCGAGGACACGGTGTCTGTTCCTATGAGAAGGTGCCACAGGCCGAAGGTCGGGCCCCTCCCAATTCTAAGGTTGAGCCCCAGAGCCTGATGGGTGGGTGTCGGGGCGGTGTCGGGAGGCGGAGCCTCTGGGAGGGGCTCCGGTCCTAGGGCGGGGCCCCGCGGATGGGCTCAGTGCCCTTGTGAGAAGGGCCAGGCAGACCCGCACCCACACGGCCCAGTGGGGCTTCTCGTGGGGACTCGCGCAGGCCCAGGGAGAGCGTCCCCACGGCGGGAAGCTCGGGGCAGCAGGGCGGGATCGCAGGCCCGAGTCTGGAAGCAGCAGAGCCGTGGGTCCCGCGGGGCTGGCCCCGCGCAGGTCTGTGCGTGAGGACGGCCGTGGGCCAGGGCCGGCGAGCACGGTGCTGGCGTCTGTGCCCCTGCACCCGAGAGCGTCACCTCCACCCGCAGCCCAGCCCCCACCCTGCCGTGTCTCCCATGCGCACACGGTGCAGAGTTCTGCAACGCAGAGTCAGCCCAGAGAAGTGGGGCCGCTTGTCCACGGGTCACCCAGCAGGAGGGGGCGGCGCCGGGCAGGAGCCAGGTCCCACACCACAGGGATGTGTCAGTAAGTGACCCACCTGCGTGTTCGGTTAAGGGGCCGGCCCGTGGCTCCAAAACCCAAAACCCCCTGGCACTGTCCTCTCCCACAGCCCTGGAGGCACAGGGAGGCCGAGATGTCCCCTGTGGACCTGAGGAACCACCCCCTTTTCTGAGGCAGCTGTCCGTCGCCTCCTCGGTCCCTTCTCCAGGTCCTGCTCCGAGTGAGACTCGTGGCACCGGCTCCTGAGAACTTCGGACCTGCCGAAGGGAGCCTTTCTTCCCGGGAAGACCCGGGGGCCCCACACGTCCCTCCCGATCGGCCCACCCGTCTGCAGGCAGGTCCAGGCTCTGCACCCCACGCCGCGCCCCACGTGCCTCTGCTGTCCACGTGTCCACGTGAGCCGGCCTTCATCACCAGGGGCAGCCCCAGGAACCCTATGACGAGGGCCACTCTTTATGAAATTTGCGAGACAGCACTGAGATGGACGGACAGCCTCCTTCCCCTCTGCGAGCGCACGGCCGGAGGGCCGGACCGGGCCTCTGCTACTTGGCTTCAGTGACCTCTCCTCGGTGTTGCTGAGTCATCAGCACGCAGGTCGTGGGGCGCAGGCGCGGCGGGGGACAGACAGCCGGGGACAGACGTGTCCGCCAGCTTCCGTGGGCGCCGTGGCACCCGACTCGGCCGCAGAACCTTCCCTGCACCTCCCCCGTGTGCCGTGAGTGACATGACCCCCCTTTTCCACCGGCCATTATATATGATAAATAAAACAACGCTCTGGAAACACAGAGGCGTCCCATCGCGGCCCCTGTGAGAGGGCCCAGATAAATGCGTGCGGGCATCAAAGGCGGAGGACACGGCTGACCATGTATCATCTCCGGGGACTGAACGCAGCCTTTGTGCCGCGCACACGGCCGTAAAAAGTGGCATTGTGCGCGCTGAAAGGCTGTGTGGGCCTGTGCATGACTAATCTGTCTTTCTGCATTATTTTATTCAATCTTCTCTGACTTTATGCCTTTGACATTTTTGCTACACTCAGTAAATTTGAGTGAATAGGCAATTTTAAAGAATTTTTATAGGGCTTCAGAGAAGTCAGAGGCAGGCTGTATCTTTGTTCGAACTTAGCAGTTTAAATATTTCCTTTGTCTGGGGTGCAGAGTAATTTTTAGACCCTCCCCCCCAAAAAAGAACGTGTTAACCTTAAGAGCAGGACCGTGTTCCCTGAAACAGTTCGATTATTTAAAAGAATGAGCTCATAATGGCAGCACTGCCCAACTCCGGCCGCTGCGCCGTTTTCCTCAGCAGGACACCGGCCGCTTCGTGGGAACTGGGCCACCCCTCAGCGCTCCAGGGTCCAGAGACGCGGGAGGTGCCCCCAGAAGGGATGACGTGGAATCCGGGCTTCCTTGCTGGGGGCCCCCCACCTTTTCTGACTCCACATTGAAGGGCAGTTGTCGCTGAGCAGACAACCCTCTGTCTCGAGCCTTTACTGGGTGACAAGTCCCCCAATGTTGTCTGGTCCACGGCACCGGTTCGGCCAAGCACCGCGGCCGAGATCAGATCATTCACACCGAGGAGGGTGCACGAGGAAAACATGCGACTTCCGAGGCTAGCTGGCGTGGACGGAGTCCTCCCCCGGCCACTCGAGCCACCCTGGCCAGGGCCCACGCCCTTCTCCTCGGAGGGAAGCTGGGATTGTGCGTACTCGGTGAAACTCCTGGGCCTGGCAGGGGCTGGCCTCCAGTGCGGCTCACACTTTCACCGGGTTATTAAATGGCTTACAGTAACCGGAGCCTTCGGAGGGGCCCGCCCTGGGGGATGCGTACAGGTGATTCCATCTGACGGTGCCTGTGAAGTCGGATCACCCCGTAAGCCCCCACCTGACAGGGTGCCTGGGAACGCGCGTGCAGCACCTGGGAGTGGTTTGGAGACACGGGACCTCGGGATCCCTGCAACTGCTGACGCCCACGCCCCCACGCGTGCTCCAGCCCCGGCAGCCACATTCGGCAGCAGGGTGGGGCTGGGACACCGGTGGAGGCAGCCGCCCCAGACCTGCACGGTGCTGGGGCACGGAGCTGCTCGCTGAGGCCTCCCTCCCCGCTGTGCCAGACTGCAGGCTCCCCACACCCCCACCCGCAGAGCCGGGGGCCAGCCAGGGACTGCTGAGGGCCCCCAAGGAGAAGCAGGGAGGTGGGGGACAGTTACCAGAGGGGGAGCCGATCACAGCAGGCGAGGACTGTGTGGGGACATGGGCGGACACTCCCCAGGAGCAAAAGCCTGAGCAACGGGGGCCCAGACGGTGCAGTCACCGGCCACCGCGCTTGGGTGCTGTCCCAGGCCCTGGGCACACGGAGGGGCAGAGTGCTCCGCCTCCCCGAGACCACTGGGGAGTCCGGGCAGGGTGGAAGCGAGGACCCAGAGGCCGGGGCCCAGACTCAGCAAATGGACCGGCACTTCCCACCTCCGGTGGGACGGAACCGTGAATCCCCGGCTTCCCCACGGCGGACAGAGGCTGCTCGCGACCCCCACAGGGCGTTGGGTCAGTTCACTCCCAGGGAAGGCCCGCAGGAGCCCCAACGTGGGGTGTGACGCGGGCACCCCGGTGGCAGGCGTGGTCCCGGGGTCCTGAGACCGGGGAAAGGACAGCCCTGCCCCTGCGCGGGGACCGCCGCCGTCCTCTCTGTGAAGCGCTTTCACAACACGGAGGCGACAGGCGTGCCCATGACGAGCAGCGGCAGGTCCCCATCGACGCATCCGACCCCGGCGCCGCAAAGCGGTCTGCTCTCGGCCCGTTCTTATTCCAGTAAAACTTAAAAACGCAGTGACCCACTGTTTCCAAGATGAACTGAAAATAGAGCGTCCTGCAACTCACAGCGATGGGCCGAGGGCGCCGAGCGGGATGGGGATTTGCATTTTCCGCGCCAGCTGCTTCCCCGGCGCGCCGGGCCGGCACGCTTGAGAGCACCTCGGGACGCTGCGACGAACCGCAGACCTGGAGCGGAGGGGGGCGCGAACCTCGGAACGCGGCAATGTCATGCTTTATAGGCCTTCTCTCGGCAACAGCGTGAATGAGGGGGGAAACCGGTTGCCTAGGAAACCCTCTCGTCCTGGTAATTATTACTGTAACTGACTGCACACCCCACCTATAACAGAAATGAATAATAATTTATAAGCGCTGACTGGCAGCTCTCGGTCCGGGGCCGCTGCTCGCCGCTGCCCCCTACTGGCGTACACGAGGGTTACGCGGCCGGAGGGGCTGGCAGGACACAAATCATCCCGCAGAAAGAACCGCCTCCCCCACTCTCCTCCCGGACTTCTGAATACAGTTCAAGCAAATCGCTGCCCGATCAATAGAGGGAAATGAAAAGTGCTCTGTGTCCTCGTCTACGGTGAGGGCTGGACAACCTAATGGCAGTCGGTCATCGCAATTAAAAGCCATTTCATATTGGGACATGAACCGGGCCCAGAAAAGGTACTTAATAAGGCGAACAGAAGCTGAATGACAGCGTGTATTGCAATGACCACCCCCCACCCCCGCCCGGCCACATTCGACTCCCGAGCCGTTCCGTAGGATAGAATTTGATGCTGAGCAAAATGGCTATAAATAAAACCCTATCTGGTAGTCTCGATCAATTAAACTGCGTAATTATCAAAGGCGGTCCGTCTGTCCTCGCCCGTCTGATCTGCAGAGTTGAAGTTCCCGTACTGGAAGACCAGTTTGTTTAGAAATGAGAACATTCGCAGTGATTTACTGGATTTGATTTAGAAGACACAGCAGGAGTTGGCAAAATTCACATATCATGGGGTTAATGTGGGTGAGAACACAGCTATTTGTAACACAGAAATATCGCATGCCAGAGACACACATCGGATCCCTCCTCACCCCGAGCCTCTCTGCGGAAGTCGGGCCTCAGCTGAAATGAACAGCGAGAGATGCCTTCGCCGCCATGGGGGCAGAGCGCGCCGCTTCCGGGCTGCAAGGCGGGACAAGGCCGCGTGGGCGGCGAGCCCAGCGCGGGGGACAGGAGGCCGGGGCTGCTCAGCCGGCACCCCACTCCAAGAGGACAGGTGTCTCCATGGAAGAGGTGGCGGCTGGTCCACAGCTCCACGCGCTCGGGCCCAACTCCCGGGTTCCATCCAGTGAGGACGTTGTGATCTGTCCGTTCCCGAGCTCAGAAGAAAGGACAGTACCCCAAAGGTCGCTGAAGCTATTAATGTCGCCCAGATGGAGGGTGTGAAGGGCAGTCGTGGGCACACAGCCTTTCCACGGTGGGGACCCTGGGGTTTCAGTCGCTGAAACCCGGGGCTTTGGGAACGTCCCCAGGTATATCCGATCAGCGTGGAAGTTCCCACCCAGCCCCTACTCAGTCGATTACCTTGTAATGTAAGGAATTTCCCAAAAACATTTTGGAAATCAGCAGATCTGTGTTCTCCTGCCTCCCGTCAGTGCCGGGTAGTATCACGGACTGCCTCTCCCCTTGCTTTTCAGAAACCGACACATCCCAGGCACGTGTCCTAATGCTCCAGAGACGCTGCGTGGCTCCAACGAAATGCCAGGAACGGACCCCTCCCCAGGGACTGCCTTCTGAACCTCGGCCCAGGACGGGACCCGAGCAGTCGCACTGGTGACAGTGGAGAAGCCGACCCACGGCATCGGGGAGTGGCCGGGAGGACCGTCACGACGTGACAAGAAAGGCACACACCTCTGTGACCCCATCCCCGAAACTCGCACGCCCAGGCCACCCCACGGCAATGCTGGGCAGACCCAAACCAAGAGGCACCCCATTAGGTCCCCGCCCCTCCTCGGCGAGACTCTCAGGGTCACCGATAAGAAACTGAGCGTCCCACGGAGTGACAGGAAGAGAGGGCAGGTGTGGGGGGCAGGGAGGGCAGGAGGGCCGCTGCTCTGGTCCTCCCTTCACGGAGCTGTGACCCTCACAACCTCGAGGACGCCGCCTCCTGACCGCCCAGGGACAACAGTGGCCTTACAGCGGAGAAACGCAGCAGGCTCCGCCCTGCGCCGGTGACCGAGAACGGAGTGACAGGGTCCGCAGGAGGACGCCAGGGTCGTCCCCGGCACGAGCCCCTGGACAGAGGTGCTGCTCCGGCCGGCCAACGGTGTTGGCGATCAGGACGCCCCAGGGTGAGACACAGCGTGCAGACCGCCTGGCCAGCGCTCCAGCCACGCCCGTCCTGGGAGCCAAGGGGCACGAGGAGCCATCGGGGGTCAGTGGGGACCGAGGTGGGGACCGAGGAGCGGCAGCACTCGCAGGCATGGGTAGCGGGGGAGGGGCCGCGGGGTAGCACGTGGGTGAAGTTCAGAGAAGGCCTGTGGCCCAGTGAGGAGCACCGCCCACAGAGGGGTTGCCGATGAGATGGACCCCGATGAGACGGACCCCGTCGTCCGTTGGAGGCGTCAGAGCGTGAGGGGAGCTGGAGGAGGAGGCGGCGGGCATGTGGGACCTCAGGGCTGACTGCGCACTTTTTCCGTAGGTCTAAAATGGGCTCAAAGTCTCTTCGCCTGCTGGTCCGTTTCAGCGACAGAGACGGGGTGCCGTACGCCCCACCGCGGGGCTCCGGCTGCAGCCGGCAGCTGCCCAGCAGCACGTGGTCTCCGGCAGCGCTGCCCGCTTCTCCTGCCAGCGAGAAGCAGCAAACTGCGCGCACAGCAGGCCGCGGACGAAGCTCAGGGACATGGAGCGTGACGTGGTGACCCCGCACGCCCATGACGCCCGCCGCGGCCGCCCCTCCCGGCGCGGTGACCGGCTCCCGGCGGGGCTGGGGTTTCGTGGGGGTGGGCTGAGCCAAAACCAGTCTCACACAAACACACGCACCGCTGACCAACGTGCTGAAGAGCACGCCCCCTGCCTTCTTTAGGGGCGATCTTTCGAAACCAGTCCTCGGCTCTGCTTTGTCCACAGACTTCGGGGGTTCAGGCTCACCCCGATCATGAAAACACGTCTTCACGGAACTCCAGTCGTGCTGCTCTAGCCGCAGAGAGCTCCCACTTGCCTAGGACACGACTCCGCTCCGTCTAAGCAAGGGCTCGTTAAAGAAGCTGAGAATCACCTCCTCCGGGTGCGTGGCCGTGAACGGGGCGGACGGGCACCGCCCGCCGCTTCCCGGAAGCTCCGTCTCCGCGTGCGTCAGGCCGTGCGTCAGGCCGGCGACCCACACTGGCGACGGGGAGATACCTGCTGTGCTTTACGGAGTTTGGCTATTTCAGCCAACGCGCTATTCCAGTTACTCACAGACAGGAGAGGAGCCTTAGAGAACGGAAGTGCCGGGAAGGTCAGAACACGAACTTCTCGTTTCAAGAATGTTTCTTTGAGGGTGAAGAGGGCCTCTCCCCCCCACCCACGGCAGCATGCGCGCTGAACCCGCACACCGGGAGGAAGTGCCGGCGGGGCCGCGCGGGTTCGAGGCTGCGTGCGCCGTGACGGCAAACACGCAAATCGCAGGCACTTCCTCGCTCAACCCTGAATCACGAAGTTCACATTTTCGAGAGCAAGTTTCATAAAATTTTTACTCGAAAAAAGCGTTTTACAAAATACCATTCTCCCAACCAAAGAAACCTCCCCACAGGCTCCACGGGGCCTCCTGCCTCGAGATCACAGAACGACAGACCAAGGGGACGGGGTTCGCACGGGCCACCGAGCCGAAGAACCTGCAAGAAGCCGACTTTTTAAAGTGCCTTTAAGATGCTAAAGCAAGCGATACAGCTCTCGAATCTATGTGAACTTCTAAGTTTCCTTACAACGGTCCGTGTGGTACGCGCAGCGTCACCGCTGGTGCGGAACTGCCCGCGTCAGTCCGAAACGTGGAAACCACGCGAACGACAGGGTTCTCTGCGAACCACTCGGAGAGGCCGCGCGCGCGCGCGCGCGGCCGACTGGGACGGCGTGCGGGCAGCGGGCGGAGCTGCGGGGCCGGCTGCGGGCACGGAGCCCAGCCGAACGCTCCCTTGGACTCGGGACGCCACCGGCAGGGATGGGGTGGAGAGGGGGGATCTGCTTCCGAGTCAGCCCGACCGCTGCCTCCTACCCAGGGAGCTCGGTGCGCGGGACACACGGACGCCGAGCCGGGCTTCAGGGCCCGCGCCCCCCTCTCCTAGGCAGGGCCTAGTTTTTCTGCTGCAACCTGGCAGCTTTGAACTTGGAAACCCTCTTTGCAACTTCTTCTGAGGCTTCCGACAGAAGTTCCTTCCGCTCGGGAATCGGGGGCAGCGGCGGGTGAGCCCCGGCCGGGCGAGGGGCCGGGCAGGGCGACAGCACGTCCTTTTCTATCACGGTCCCGGAGAAGGCCTAGAAGACAAGGGTCAGAGCGTCCTGATGACAAGCAAGCACGGCGCCCACAAACCCTCCACCCTGGGTGGCCAACTACATGTTTCCTTTCACTGAAAGTAAATGCAGCCCTGGCTGGGGTGGCTCAGTGGCCTGAGCACCAGCCTGCTAACGGAGGAGTCGCCAGTTCAGTTCCCAGTCAGGGCATATGCCTGGGTTGCAGGCCAGGTCTCCAGGTGGGGGCGCACGAGGGGCAACCGCACATCGATGTTTCTCTCCCTCTCCTCTCTCTTTCTCCCTTCCCCTCTCTCTAAAAAAATAAAAATCTTTTTTTAAAAAAGTAAATTCATAAGATTTTTGGATGAAAACAAAACATCAAAATACAAATTGTCCAGAGAAATCAAATACCATTAAATATCTTAATCACACCACCAAATTTGAGTCCGTTTTTCAGTGCACGCACAAGAAATTGGATGGAAAACACCTTCCATGTACCAAAAACGGGTAAACAGAGTCCTCAACTTTTACGCACGCCATCTGTGCCCAACCCCTACTGTGAAAAACAAGGTGTCACAACGAACACGTGACTCGGGGCCAGACAGCAGCTGGCGAGGGCGCGGCGCTGGGTGGGGGCCACGTGCCCACGCCACCGAGCGTCTCGCCGCCCTTTGCGAGTGGAGACTGAGAGAGGACAGGGCCGGCTCACAGGGCCACCGGACCCCAGTGACGGAGACAGAGGCGCCACGGCAGACGCTCTCCGGTCCCGGATGCGAGGTCTCTGGTCGAGCGGGCGTTTCCCTGGAGCGAAGCCACGCGTGCAGAGTGCTGGAGACAGAACCGGAGACGTGTCCGTGTCCGTGTCCACACATGCCACCTCACACAGAGGTCCACAGGACCACGGAGGTGTCATGATGTTCTTAAACGACTTCTGGTCTTCGGAACCCCCCCCTGCTACCTTCGAAGAGCCCACTACGCACCAACGAAAACCGGCGACGCCCGCTCTCGCCTCTGTGAACCAGGGCACGCAGCGCGCTGGGACGGTGTGCCCCGCACGGCTGGTTTATGAGTCGTTATCAGAAAGCGCAGGCCTAGAGCCCCTCAGGTCCCCGAACGTCTGAGAGTAAATGTGTGTGTGCGGTGAAGCCCCAGGGAAACGGTGCCATCGCCCAGCCGAGCAACTCCGAGAAACGATGAGGAAAGCAAAGTGCCTGGGAGACGAGTGGAGACGGCGCCTGGGAGACGAAGCCGCTGCGCTTTCTTTTTAAAGATTATATTTATTTTTAGAGATGGGAAGGGAGGGAGAAAGAGAGGGAGAGAGACATCAGTGTGTGGTTGCCTCTCATGGGCCCCCTACTGGGGACCTGGCCTGCAACCCAGGGGTGTGCCCTGACTGGGAATCCAACCAGCGACCCTTTGCTTCACAGGCCCGCACTCGATCCACTGAGCCACACCAGCCAGGGCAACCGCTGCACTTCTAACACAGGAGAGGAAGGCCTTGTGAAGAAGTGTCTTTTCTAATTTTGTCAACCAGTGTCACCCAATAAATGCAATGAAAACTTTCTTTTTTAAAAAAAGGAAACACCCTTCCAACACCAACCATCACCTGGAAAACGGGACCGTGGACGACAAACGCCCTCCAAGTGCGGGCCGCCAGCCTCCCACCCACGGGGCCCGTGACCAGGCCGGTAACGCACCTGCACCTCGGGCGGCCCCGCCAGGGGCGCCGGGCCCTGCGGCCGGCCCTCCCGCTCCTCCTCCGGAATGCTCTCGCCGGCGTCGCTGCACGCGGCCTCCTCCCAGCTGAGGCCCCGAGGCAGCCCTCGGCGCTCCTCCAGGTCGGCGGCGCTGCTCTCGCTGGTGTCGCTGCAGACGCTGTTCTCCCGGCTGCGAGACTTCAGGATGGACTTCCGAGGGACGTACTCCCCGTTCACGACGTCCACGAAGACCCTGCGGGCCGCAGAGGGTGCTCACGCGAGGGGCACGAACCGGGAGACACACGTGCGCCCTGCGGACGACCTTTCCCGAAACTGAGTCTGAACTGGTTCGCTCAGACTTCCGTCTGAGGTTTCCAGAGTGCCCCTGTGGCCTCAAACGGCCCACCGCGGACGCCGCTGGAAACCACAACAGGGGGGCAGTCAACCCGGCGCCCCATTCGCAGACATGCCCCGAGTGCCCGGAGCGCGATCTGCCCAAAGCCCCCTGACAAGCCAGACCTGCTCAGAAGACAGTTCGCGCTTTCCACGGTCTCAGCAAAGACGCGAGGCCTGGCGGGCCCCCCACCCAGCCCCCGGGACACGCCCCCGCCCCTCCCACGCTGACACAGGGCACCTCCGCCAGGACCAGGGCGGAAGGAGGAGAGAGCAGGGGAGCGAGCACGGAGCCACCCCCAGGGCTCCGGGCTGGGGGGCGGGGCCCGGCGGGCAGAGGCCCCGCCCTCACCTGTAGATGTCCGCAGGGGTCCTGATGTGGGGCAGCTCGGGGGCAGGGTGGCTGCCGCCGCAGCTGTTCTTCCGCTTCCGCTTGGCTTCTTCCTTCTTCTCACTGAACTTTAAAGTGGTGTTTTTTCCAGTATTTATTCGAACCTAAAAACGTGACAGCAAAGAATTACAGTCCTCCTGAGAAATGAAGCCCAAGCCAAAACTAAGCCCACCGCCCTCCCTAACTCGGGACACGACAGGGAGAACGCCCGCATCTCCGGCCGTGGGAGAGACGTGCGGGGCCTGGAGCCTCCTCCCCGCACCTCCGCGGACCGGACCGCCCCCAGCGGACCGTCCATTTGCCGTCACGGCCGGCTCCGGTGTCCGGTGACTTCGCTTCTCCCCAGACAGCAAAGCACAGCGGCCAGCGAACGGGGCGGGTTGACTGGGGCGGCGGCTCACACACGCACACTTCCGCGGCGCGCTGGGGCACCTGCAGGGGGCGCTGGCCGTGCGGCCCCGCAGCCGGAGGCGGCTCCTTCTCGGTTACTGACCAGGGCGTCAGTAACACGCACAGCGTCTGCGCTGTCTCGTTTCACACGACACGACACCCATGCAACGCTGACAGCCGCTTCCCCCCGGAACAGGGGACGTGACCTCCCGGCGGACCCCGAGGGTTTTCCCCCTCCCTGCAGGCTCCGGGAGCACCTTCCTTACCCCCGCAGTCCGCACCGCGAGAACGCAGCAGGCAGCGCGCGCGCACGCGCAGTGCACGCCACCCGGCTGTCGCGGGGTAGACCCTGCTCAAGGGAGCAAGTCCGGGGAGGGGCGGTTCCCACTGGGGGTTAGCCAGCCCCCGCCAGCCCCCCCCAGCCCCCACCCCGCTTGGATGCGGACTGCTGGCTCCCATCGTGCATTTTAAACAAATGGAATGACCTAAGTCATAAAAGCAGTATTACATAGTGCTTAACATTAAAAATTTTTAAACGCCTCTGATTTTGAGAGGCGGAACTGAACCCTAAACCCAGCCCTGCTGGCACCCGCACTGCCGCCTGTCCTGTCGGTGACAGGCCTCCCCGCGACAGTGCTGTGGACACGCCGACGCTTCCCGCCTCGTCTCACTGAAGGGGGAAATTCACAGCCCAGAGAATCAAGAAACAAACTTTTCCCCTGACTAAATTCGTTTTTTCCACATTATTCACAAGAGGCTCCCTTTCGTCTTAATAACTAAAATATTCTAAAAACCATACAACCGCCTCACTTCACACTAGAGCAGGGACAACTTAGGGGCCCTGAGAAATACCCACGGTGTTGCAAACACGTCTCAGGGAACATACCCCAAGGCCCCAGGACCGAACCAGCAGCGCCCCGAGGGGCGCCCCGCGGGACGCCCCGCGGGGAAGGAGCGCTGGCCGGACGAGGGCCCTCGGACCGGACCTGGACAGCTCCGCGGCCCGCAGGCCCCGCGCTGCTCCGGGAAAGGCGATGAGAAAGAGGCCCGCGGGGCCCCTGAGCCGGCAGAGGGCGGGGACGGGTCTGGGTGGCCGTCCTTCCTCCCCGCCCAGGCCCCCCGCATCCGCCAATGCTGAACACCCCACAGAGAGTCCGAGAGGGACCAGCGTGGCCGAGGAGCAGCTCAAAGCCCCGCCTGGGAAGACCCTCCAGTCGCCGGCACTGAAGTACCAACTTCAAGTCATGGTGGCCCGCAGATGTCTACATTCGCTGTCAGAGAAAAGGCTGATTTCTACTTCCTCCTAAATTTCCCTCCCTGTTCAGGATGCTCCTGCTCAGTCTCCGCCCACACAGAAACAGCAGCCCGCGGTGATTAAAAGTTGAACTGATGCAGTGGCTGTCCAACGCCCCGAACACACCCGGGGGCCCACAACAGAGTCAACCTGGAATTCCTAAGAAAACTCTGGGAAAGGAGGACAGGCAAAGCCAAAACAGTTCCACTGGAATCCGATCCCCTTGCCCTGACTGATGTGGCTCAGTGGGCTGAACGCCCACCTGTGAAGCAAAGGGTCGCAGGTTCGATTCCCAGTCAGGGCACAGGCCTGGGTTGCAGGCCAGGTCCCCGGTAAGGGGTGCTCAAGAGGCAACCACATACTGATGTTTCTCTCCACCTTTTTCTCCCTCCCTTCCAATCTCTCTAAATAAATAAATAAAATCTTTTAAAAAAAATAGAAAAAAAAGAAAAGAAATCTGAAACCCTTCCAGACCCCACACAACTCCAACCCCAGTGTAGCTGCCAAGAACAAGGGCCCAACACCAGTTAACTTTTTAGACTATTTTTTCCCTCTTTCTTTTTAAGTAAAATGGTCAGAAAAAGAGGCAAAGATGGTTTTCTGTTGCCATGTTAATCACCGTTAATGCTGTTCCTTTAAAAAGTATCGTAGGTGTTGTGCAATGTTCAAATTACATGCCAAATCAGTGAAGTGAACAGTATACAAACCCTCTTAGGCTCCACAGTGTGAGAAAAATATATCGTTGGTACGGAACTGAGCCCAGCCCCTGCAGCACGGTGGGCAAGTTCACTTTCATCGCCACCATCCTCATCGTCATCCTCGTCTTCGTCACTGTGGTAAGAATGCGACCCATTCACTGAGCCGTCGGCGTGACCGTTCACTCGACCGCTGAGCGGCCCGGGGTCTGCGGCGTCCCCGCCACAGCAGCCGGGAGGCGCGGCCGCTGGGGGCGGCCCGTCCGCAGCTCTGCTCGGCTCCTCCGCCTCCTCTTCGGAAGACGTGGCATCTTGTCCGTTTGCAATCACAGTATCAGGCTTGCTGGTGAAGAAAAGGGGAAAGAGAGGAAAATCAAACACAGAATCTCATGTTTTCTAATTTGCAGCTCATTTCCTTGGGGAAAAATGAAGACTTTGAACAGGCCACTTTTGAAACTAGAATTCTAGGTGAGTAGAAATTTTCTGACATGAACAGAAAAGCCCCGTCCCTACGCTGATTCCGTGTGTCGTGGTCACGTGGGGCGAGCGGAGCGCCAAGCAGGAGATGTCGTCACCTTCCCCGGGAGGACTCGGGCCCGCCAGACGCCAGTGCGGCACACACCGAGACCAGAAACGTGGGAGAGAGCCACGGGACGTTACGATCTTCTTACGTGCTATCTGTTTCCACATTCGGAACACTTTACAGGCTCGCAGGACTGCAATTTGTTTAGGTGGAGGGTGTGCACCCACGCACACGAATGTGTCGGGCTGGTAAGGAAGTCCGTCTGGTGTCAGCAGCGCTGAGCTGTCTTTAATGTCATTGCAAACAGTTCGTTAGATTGTATTGTGACAGCTGTCACATCAGTGTGCATTAAAAAAATTTATCAGATTGGTGAATTTTTGTGTAGCTATTTTATTATTGAAGATGGAAGAAAATAAGCAACACTTTCGGCATATTATGCTTTATTATTTCAAGAAAGATAAAAATGCAACTGAAATGCAAAAAAAAAGCTGTGTGCAGTGTGTGGAGAAGGTGCTGTGACCGATCGAACGTGCCGGAAGTGATTGCGAAGTTTCGTGCTGGAGATTCCTCACTGGACGATGCTCCACGGTCGGGTAGACCAGCTGAAGTCGACAGCGACCAAATCGAGACATTAACTGAGAACAATCAACGTTCTAGCACAAGGCAGACGGCCGGCATGCCACAATATTCCAACCAATCAAGTGACTGGTGAACATGAAAAATGCGTCTTTTATTTTATGGGAAAAACTATACGGACTTTTTGGCCCACCCAGTAATTTGCTTATATACACACAGACACGCAGATTTCTCATGCTTCATTTTATAAAGGATCTGAGCACCTTATAAAAATGAGAAAACCAAAAGTGCAACAGAACCGAAATACCATCACACAAAAAAAGAGAGAGCGCATGACCGAGAAAATCACAAGCCTCAAAACCGACTCTGGAAAGTAACTAGCGTCCGTCAGTCTACTGGACCCGGGAAGGCGCAGGCCGCGTGGCAGGAAGCATGCACGCCCGTGCTGCGCGGACGCCGAGGGCTGCGCGAGGCATGTCCCGGAAGCCCACACACGGACCCCATGGGGCACGGGGCTCCCCGCATGAGTGCAGGCGTGCACGGCCCACAGCGGCCCAGGAAGGGCCCTGAGGCTCGCGCCCGCTCTGCACGGAGCACGGAGCACGGAGCGGTGCACGAAGGAGGCGAGGACGTGTCGCAGGTGCAGACGGGCTCCCCGCAGGTCTTCTTCCGGCAAGCTCATCAAACACACAACTTCTCAACTAGGGCACGGACACCGCTCACCAGAAAGGCGGTGTGCAGGGCACCGCAGTCACTGCCAGCCGACGGCCCGTCCGTCTCCGCGCTGCCACGACCGTGACCGTGACCGGCAGACGGGAGACACCACCGCGGCGCACGCGTGCAGGGGCGCACACGCCGGCACGGCCCGAGGAAGCCCTCCAGAGCGCCAGCTCTCCTTCCAGGGCGGCAGGACCACGCGCATTTTAACGCGCTGCGCTTCTCCACCTCCCCTCAGGACGCCCAGATCGCTCCGCTGCCCAGGGAGCCCCTCTCGGGAGGACGGCGGCCCAGTTACCTGTCGAGCTCGCCCAGCAGCGCCTCGCGCCTCTCCAGCTCCTCCAGCCGCGCCCACAGCGCCTCGTCAGCCAGCGGGGCCTCGGCCTGCGCGCCATCGGAGAACACTGCTTCGAAGCTATCTGAGGTTTTGGGCTTCGAGTGAGGTTTATGAGCGATTCGGTGTCTTGCTGTTTGAAGAGGAAAGACAAGGGTGTTACTAGGCAGCCTCAAAAAGGCACAAACCTCGACTTAGTGAGACCTTCTGAGGTGGGGCGGGGGGGGACTCGGGGACACGGGGACACGGGGACACAGGGGTGTGACTTCCCAGCCAAACGGGAGAGCTCCAAGGGACCTGCGGGCTCAGCAGCGATGCTGACGAGCCCCCCGAGGACTCCCAGGCACGCTGACACCGTGACGAGCCACTCGAGAGCTTCCCACACACCCTCGTCGCAACACAGAGTCCATTGCCGGTGACACGGGCCGACCCTCCTTGCCCGGGATCCACAGCACACGACAGCGGGTCACAGGACAACGCCCACTCGGGGCACTGCCGGGCACCAAGCCCGGAGGATCCGTGCAGGACAACCCCCGGAGCCCCCACCCCCACTCCGCACGGACCGGCTCTGCTCCCGGCACTGCTTCACCTGCTCTGTGGCCGTCTGTGCGGGCAGCAGGCAGACCAAGCCCGAACTCAGCCTACCTTCCGCTTGAAAGCCAGTTCATCATTAGCACACGGCCCCTGGGAGGGGCCGGAGGGAAGGAGTCTAATGCTGTTACGAACAGGACTAACAGACGACCTCCCCACACGCGCAAGCTCACAGCACTTTCCCGAGTCCGAAAACGTCGGAAGGACGCCGCGCAGCCGCCCTCCGTCACCGTCACCGAGGAGCCGGCGCCCACGGCCCTCATGCCCCAGGCCTGCACACACACCGCTCCCTCGCGGGCACCGCGGCTCGCCCACCACCTCCCGTTCAACAGTTACCTTGAGTGTTAATGGCTAACCTATAAACTTCATCAAAGTAAATGTTAAAAGTAACAGTTTTCTACAGCGGCAAAGCAGAAAACCGTAGTAGTGGTACCGTTCCTGAACCACGTGAAAACAGTCCCCTCCCGGGACAGCGGACAGCGGACGGGGCGCCGCAGGCCGCCGCGAGCTCAGACCACGCTCTCCTCCAAACAGAGCGTCTGCAGCCACGGCTTTGGGAGGAGAACCACCAGCCAGAGATGGACAATGGCCTAAGGTCGAAGGTCACGCTAGGACAGGCCTGAGCCTGGAACACGCATCCCCGAGGTCGGACGCGTGCGGGTCAAGGCACGGCCCTGAAGAAAGAGCCCGGCAGGGACCGAGCGTCTCATCGAAAAGTCACTGACCCATCGATGTTTCCTATATTTAAAGTACATTAAAATATTAACAATCTACATCAATTATAAAAATGAATGGATAAATGGAACAAATGTTTGCCATCTTATAAATTAAAAAGTACGAAAAAGTCCCAAATATCTCACAGAACAGTCCGTGAACTCCAACGCAATTGGCAAATAGTTAAATAACTATGTAAAAACAATCTTATCGCTTACCTTTAAATTCAAAGTCACTTTTAACTTCTTCTCTTATGTCAACAATGTCACCGGCAGCCTAGTTTTTTAAACAGAAAAAGCACATCACAGTCTGACTGTCAGCGTGTCAGAGAGACCAAAGCACACCCGTGCAGCCTGACAAAGGGGTCGGAAAGCACTTGAAAGCTCGGCTGACTTGTTCCGGGGCTGTAAGACTTTTTCAATGTGAAATTTTCCTTCAAACAAACTAGAAGCTGAAAACCATACTCACATCACTCATTTTCTGCAAATCTTCTGTAAATTCAACTCTGGATTCAAAGTTTTTCATCACTCTCTTCAAATCGTCTATTGTCCTCCTCACGTCTGCAACGACAACACAGCCCTCGTGTGAGACGCGGCACTCGGCAGATCTCAGTGGCATCTCCCCTGCGGAACTGGCCCACCCTGGACTCGACGGCTTGCTCGCACCCCTCGGGAAGAGTGCCGCCTTTTACTTTCATTTCAGATGCATTTCTTGGAAGTGCCCCCACCCTGTACTCTCCCCTGGGAGATGCACACCACATCACTCCAGTGCTAATCAAAGGCCTGGCCTCCGGTTCCTGTGGGCAGCAGAGCGCAGCCCACCATGCCAGACGGCCCGGTGCCGGCCCCCGAGCCCCGCCCCCTGGCCCCCTGAGCCCCGCCCCCTCGGGCCAGTGCACGCGGGGCGGCGCACAGTCCCTGTCCAGCTGGGCAACAGACGAGCAGTGACGATTACAGTCAGTTATTTTGTTCCTGTACAGAAATATTTCTGATCAGACGACTGAAAACACAACATGTATTTTTTATGGCATATTATCTATCATTCACTTTCCAAGTTTAAACGTTAGTAACTGCACAATAATACAATCTATATACACTCTCAATTTCTCCTAACATCACCCTCCACGAATTTATCGGGAGACGAAACTTCCATCTGGGGACTGACATGACGAGACGTTTCCCCACCCGACGCCGGGTCAGTGCAACAAGTGACGCGGGTTCCCGTGACGGAGCAGCCCCCCAAGCGCGCAGCGCGGGCGGTGCCCCCTTCTCCCCAGGTGCAGGGCCGGCGCAGGGCGGGCGCTGATGGAGTGATGGAGAGCGCTCGGGCCTCCTCCCCCGGCGCCCCGCGATTCCTGCGGTTCACGACAGGCACTCCATCAGGAGGCCGACCAGGAGAGGGTGGAGCAGAGTCTGCCGCTCCTTCCAGGCCGGTGATGGATGTGGGGCTGGCAAAGGTCTAAGCAGTTAAAATATCCTTTAAAAGAATGAGAATAAGGAAGTGTGTTCAAAGTGAAATATCGCCCCGTATTAAGGGCGCCTCAAACGGTGGCCCATTTTATGACACAGCTTTCCCGACCGGCAACGACGTTCTAAATAGAACACAACCGCTCTGCTCTAGCCAGGAATGGGTTACAAAAAAAGACTGCATTAACAAAATGAAAATTACGGTGTAAACAGTTCATAAAATCTCACAGCCCTGATGTCGCTCTAGATCATTAAATTTCTGCAACAATTAGACCTTTTCTCACGGCAGCAAATTGGACCGGTTGCCATGGCAAATCTGAGCCCTTAAGTCATATATCTTTGATTGCAGAAAGGTCAGACGCAGACAGCCTAATAACTCAAGGAGCTGTTTGACAGATTTCATCCGGGCACGGTCGCAGAGCAGCGCGGAGCCATGTCGGCAGTTGTTAAAAGCAGGGGTCAGGGAAAAGGTTAGGGTCATGGAATGTTTTTGCTTCAGTAAACTCAGTCAGATAATGTGTCTAACCAGCTAAAGAACATTATTTTAGGTAGGAGGTCAAATCAATAACTTTTTTCAAGAAGACTGGAAAATATTAAAAATGGCAGGTAGGTAAGCTATGTGCACGTTTAGAAGTCCGTCCACGCAGAGGCCCTGAGCGGCTCGGGCCGGCACCGGGGGGCGCCCGGGCCGCCCACGCGGGGCACCGCAGACCCCGAGGCCACCGTCCGCCGGCCGCCGCTGATTTCAAAGGAAATTCATCCTAAGTCATGCGTGAAAAAAAAGTTGTGTGAATATTCCATCTAAGAAGCTAAAGAACGCCTGCAGAAAGGACGATTATGGAAAAGGGTGTGTGACGGCACACTCCCCTCTGTAAATGCACGCGAAGCTCTTCCAGTCATACACGGACACGAACCACGGCCACCAAGTGAGGGATCAGACCTCAGGTCCACACACTTTACATCAGCTTCACGGAAGTGGCGCCCTGCTGACGACCACTGCACGTCCCTGAGACACACCGAGGTACGTCTCAGCCCTAGGAGATACCCCAGGTTCTACGTTCGGAACCAGGAAGAGATCAGATGACCCCAGAAATTTTAAAAGAAAGCTGGACCAATTATAAACAACCACAAAAAAACCGGTGTTCAGAGTAAGAGTGAAATATGGCAGGATAACACCTGTTTTGATTTTGTATAAAATAAAATTCACATTAACAGACTGATTCAAAAGAATCAGAATAATTTATTCTGGTTTCTTTCTGTAACTTTGAGACTTAACATTAGTAACCACAATCTTTGTTACATGTTTTATGGAGCTTTTTGGACTCCTTCTCCGAAACTCACCGTGTCCCCAGAGGGAGCGACGCAGGCCCACGGTGGACGCTGCACGCTGCACGCTGCACACAAGCAAGTCGGGACCCAGCTAGGTGAAGTCTCGAATCGCAGTGAACAAAACCCGGCTGAGAGAACAGGAAGTAGCTTTTTGACATGGACAGTATCTGTATTACTTCTAACCTCACACAAATGCTTCAATTATCAATTGCTGCAAAAGAACACCGAGGTTCACTTGCATCAGATGCACAGCTGTGAAAATGTACAAAACAGTAACCCACATATACCAGAAATATGTAAAACTGGAAACAACTAAAATTGGAGAAAGAAAGGAATAATTTGGAGGAAAGAAGAACAAAAGATGGATTTCAAACATGATCACTGGAACTGAAAATTAGGAGCTGCGTCCCACAGGATGGATTTCACAAATGCAGAGTCTGGTCTAATCACCGCTCCGGCCGAGGAAAGCAGGCTGCGTGTTACCTCCGCAGCAGGCGTGACCTAATAACGCCCTCACCGCTACGTCAGACCCGGGACACGATGGCCCAGAACCAGCGGACCCTCCGCACTGGACAAGGGGGCAGCCCAGGTCCCCACGGCCCCCCGAACCACCGAGAACAGACCAGACCTCGTCTGCAACATGCAAGCCAGTCGGGGGCGCCTGGGCAGCTGATGGCAGCTGTCCCGCCTGAGCCTTCTGCAGCGCGGGCTCTGACCGTGAAAGTCCCCAGGCACCTGGGCCAGGAGACTGGGGGGCCACACAAACACAGTCTGAGGCCGCACAGAGAAACTGAGGTGAGAGTCTCTGCGAAATCAAAACATCCAAAATCAGCCCTGGCCGATATGGCTCAGCTGGCTGGAGCATCGTCCCATAACCAGAAGTCTATGGGTTCGATTCCTGGTCAGGGCACTTAGCTAGGTTGCAGGCTCCTGTTCTTGTTCCTGTTCGATTCCTGTTCCGGGCGCACGGTCCCCAGTCTGGGCGCACAGAAGCAACCAATTGATGTCTCTCCCTCACATCGATGTTTCTCTCTCTCTCCCTTCCTCTCTCCCTCTAAAAGCAATGAAAAAATGTCCTCAGGTGAGAATTAAAACAAAAGAAGACATTCAAAATCAGCCGTGTGCACAGGAAACGAAAACGCACACACCGGTGCAGGAAAGAGAGGCACGGGCCCAGAAAACAGAAGAGAAAGCTCGCGCTCCGGGCTGATGCAGAGGCTCGGGGTCATCGGTGAGCCCCCCTCCCCCGTCTGCAAGGACTGGGGCAGGTGGCTGTTTTTGCAGATGTCCAATTTCCATAAAAAAAATCAGTATGTGAACAATGAACAGAAAAACAAGGCCCATTCAAAGGAACAAAACCTCCAGAAACCGTGCCTAAGGGAAGGCAGGCATCGGAGGGAATCTCAGAAAGAAAAAAAAATAAGTGGCAAAAGATTTGAAAAAACAATGGCAAACAAGCGCCCCGATTCAACGAAAGACTTGAACCTACGGACCCGAAAGGCCCGCCGACTGCAGGCAGAATGAGCCCCAGGGAGCACACCCCCCACCGGGAGCCGACTCTGAACGGCAGGGACTGACGCGCAGCGGGACCAGGACCAGGCAGAGGCGGGGCGCAGCCACGAAGGGAGCCGGGAGGCGGGGCTGCGGGGCGACCCGGCGTCCTCACCGACCCTGGCGGGGGTGCCGGGGAGACACCTCGATATGCTTGGCCCACTCGCAGAACAGTGCGCCCGGTCAGCCAACTGCACACTCAGCGCCTTAAAGACCAAACGGGGGTAAAAGACTGGTCATGTTCACGTTCGGTGGCCAAGAGGCGAGCTGGGGGTACAGAGGCGGACACTCGCAGAGGCCGTGCCCCTCAGAGCCCCTCCCCCGAGGCCTCCTGCTGTCCCTGAGCTCCATGTCTCTGCACTGGACCCATGTTGCCGGTTTTGACTCCTTTTCAAACACGCCTGTCAACAGGGAGGAAGTATGCTTAACTTGTTGTATATCTTCCGCCTTAAGAAAAATAAAGTACCTGTTGTTAGTAAATGTCAAGTACTACAAGATGCCTAAACATTTTCTTCAGTTATTATAAATTATTATAAAGCTGGGTGAATGAAACTTTTTACAATTAATTTACTATGATAGGTTCTCGAATATACTTTATATGTACATACTCTGAAAACTGTCTTAGATAAGTACTGATGCCATAGTCATTACGTCTGGTCATTCACAGAACCATATTTAACACTGGAAGGTGATTCACCAAAAAACAGCCCTGCATCCTACAGCTCTAGTCTACTGAAAGTATTCTCCCGTTAACACATTAAGTCATAACTGAGTCTAAAGATTTCTTTCCAGACACATCCGTACAAAGATCAAAATAAAAACCCTGGAACAGACTGTGACCTGACTCCCTGTCAGCAGAGCCCCCACCCCCGTGGACAAAGACCCCCATGAGAAAAGGCCTTCAGGCGAGAACTGTGCCCGCCCCCTCCCCTCTAACGCGCGCACGGCTGACTCGGAGGCCGCAACGCCAAAAGAATCACCACGGCCAGGAGTCACACACAGACCTGACAATAAGGTTCTGATTGGCGTCACAAAGATCAAAATACGTATCCATTATAAACTTACAGGAGTTGATCTGCAATTAGAACCTCCAAATATAGACCCCAGAATTTCACTGAGTGAATGAGTTCTCTAACTAGTACCCACTCGTGTAAAAGAGAAGCAATTTCAGCTTTAGAAATCTCAGCTGTTTTCTGTCAGTCTGACCTCATTTGTGCGGAGGGCCCTCAACCATCTATCCCCAGATGCGCATTTCACTAGGAGGTCACAGAGCGGGTTGGGGCGGCATTACACAGCGCCACCACCTCAAGTGTGCTAGTGCGGAAACAGGGACGCACACTAACGAACCTCATTCTTAATGCACTCAGGCGAGGACCCAGCCCAGCCCAGCCAACCACTACGAAGTGTGTGCGTGTGGACGTGCGCACACCGCCAGGCGAGTCACAGGCCATCGCAACTCAAGCGCCAGCTCCGGCAGACGGGCCCGCGAACCACTGACCGAGCTGCGGGGTGCGTCCCAGGCAGCGCCTCTCCACACCCGGCCGCCCCCCGAGAAAAGGAAAGGCGTCCCCTCTCCCAAACCAAAGAGCACTCAAGGCGGCTCCTGCTCCGCGAGGGGGGTCTCGGTCAAGTGAGGTGGCGAGCCCACCCCGCTGTGCACACCTACGTCAGCACAGGCACCTCCAGCACACCGGTCACAAAGCCCAGGACGACCCCATTCCCACAGCTGCCCCACCCCACCCACAAAGCCACCTGGGTGACACTTCCACGTCGTCGCTTCCAGAAACACACTAAGACAGGTGCTCCTGTGCCCCGGGGGTGCGGCTGCCCGGCTCTCCCCCCGCCCCGCCGCTGCCCACAGTGACCCAGTGGCAGACAGTCCGGACCACCTTCCCCTGCCGCTGCCCACAGTGACCCAGTGGCAGACGGCCCGGACCGCCAGGTGGCGGGGGTGCTCTCCGTCACGGCCGGCCCGCCTGGCGCCCCACGCCCTCGCGGGGGGTACCTACGTGCTTTCCGGTGCTCGGCGAGGCCCACAGCCTGCTTTGCTGAACACTTGGCGAACCAATTGTCCCCAAGCAAAACGGTGACTTCGTTAGTGTGGATCAGTCTTCCTGGCATGAAGGCAAAGGGGCCAAACGGCACCTATTGAAGAAAAGGAAAAACACTAAGAAATGCACTGTTTTCGGAACAACCAGCATCGAAAGCTCTCACGGAGGCCTTTTGATCTTTACGCTAAGAAAACAAATGTCAGCGGCACGGAAGTCTGACTTCAGACTGACGTTTCCGGAGGCCCGCCAGCCCGTGCCGGGGAGGGGGCGGCGCGTCCCCCGCGGCTGTCGGAGGGAGGAGTGCTGTCTCCGAGCGCCCGCGCCCTGGGTTCGCGCGTGAACCTCAGCGAGGGCAAACGTGTAAGGAAACACCAGGTTAGTAAACACCTTGAACATCCGTGCTGTGTCTGTCAGTCACTGTAGTGCAGTGATTTAGTATCAGTCTGGGAAAAAGGGAAGAGGTAACCACCACCTAGTACCGTAACTGGTGTGTTATTCAGAAGTCAAACCAACCGACCTGCCTGCCAGGGTGGCTGCCCCTGGCGCAGGCCCCCTGCTGAGCAGGCGCGCCCCATACACACAGGGAGAGCGGCACCGGCCACTCGCCATGGCCGGCGCCCGCACAGGAGGCCGAGGGCCGCACGGGCCGCACACCAAGGACGTACCATGACGCTGTAGGACAGCTTGTCGGGCAGCGCGCCGAGCCTCTCCTGCAGGGCGCGGTAGTCATCATCCACCTTCTTCCTGCCGACAGAAGACACCAACACTCCGTGAACACACAAAGCAGCTCCTCAGGTGGGCTGCGTCTCATCATACGTGACAATGGAAACCCTAATGTGAGCAATTTGAAGATTAAAGTTTGCTGTCGTGTAAAAATCCCGTCTAGACAAGGCTCAAAGAATGAGGTCGCTGGGGGCCTCTACCTTTCAGAAGCGCCCTCTCGTCCTCTGGACCCCGCCCTGAGGCAGAGGGCCACCTGGCTACGGCAGCAGGAGCCCAGGCGGACGGACGGGGAGGGCGGCCTCGAGTGCAGAGAGCCCGACCCAGCTGCCCAGGCAGCCCAGAGTGGCTGCAGCGTGGAAACCGGCAGAGCAAGGGCCCCACGCTCCAGTCCTCCGAACCCTGGGAGCTGAAAGGGAGGCCTCGCCAACCCTTCGTGGTTCTTCCCAACACGGTCAGGGTGAGACTCACTCCCCCGGGGGTAGGAGCGACCAGGCGGAAATCACAAAAAAGGCACTCGGACCTGGCTCTGGATCTGGCTCCTCACGTCACACCAAAGCTGCCGATGTACTAATTCGAACAGCCCGAAGGTGTGACCCCGCAGGAGCGGAGGTGGCCCTGCACCCCGGTCCCTGCGGTGAGCCCTGCTCAGGTCCCACTCCAGCAGGGGGACAGCCCAGGCCGAGAGGAGATCAGCATCGGCCCCAGGCAAAGCCAGGGCAGCACAGTTTTTACAGCAGAAGAATGCCGTCAGTTTTTAAAATAACAAACACCCACCAATTCAGGGAGTCATTTTAAAGAACATGTAGATAGTGTCAAACTGAAATTAGGACAAATTGCAACGTGGATAATTGCTCTCCAGATAATAAAAACGACTGCTCTACAGACACCATGGGGCTGGTTTCCGTTCACTCCTTGGCTCCCCTAAAGCTACAGTAGCATAATTAGTAAAAATTATCTCATTTAGTCTGAGAGTATTAAGGAGCTTCACATATATGTTACTCGCCCTAAAAATACTCCGGTAGTAAACCTCACCGATCCCCGTTTCCGCTTACAAAGCAGGGGGGCGGGGAGAAGGCCTTCAGGAGAAGGCCACGCCTGGAATGCTCACCACTGGTCCCCCAGGGGAAGAGCCCTTCAGAGGGGCAGCAGGCCGTGCGCACCAGCAGAGGCCACGGGCACGTCTGGGCGCCCACACTGGGCGCTTCCCTCACGGCACGGGCGTCACCCACCAGGAAGGGGCGCCCGCGCTGGGCAGCAGGGGCTGGGCTCCGGGCCCACAGCGCACAGCACTGCGGCCAGCCCCCGCCCAGTGGGGGTCCTCCAGAGCAGGGCCTCCCCATCCCACCCAGCGGCATCGGGGCAGTAAGGGAGCCCCTGGCCAACGGAGGACTCGGCCACTGTTTGCGCCACTCGGGGTGACAGCGTCAGGGGCTCCGCAGCGCTCCAGGCACGCTGGCTGCACGTCCCTCACGCAGGACGTCAGCGGGCTCCCTGGGCACGCAGACTCCAGACTGTCAGGCCCTCGTTAGAAAGCAGACAGGAGAGTCTGTTTCCTGAGCCACGTTAGAAATGATTCCGAGGAAAAAGCAAATTTTCACTGGAAAACATTATTTCGGTTGCTCAACGCACAGGTATGTAGAGGCAAGCACGCTAAGCTTCTCCAGTGTGGGGTGCGTTGGAAAACTGGACCAGAGATGGGGTCCAGTGGGGGCTGCCCGTGCTCCCAGGCAGGGCGCCCCCGCGGCATCGGCAGCCGCGACGCTCTGCGTGCCAGAGCTGCGCCGCAGCCTGCATCTGCTCAGACCGCACCGGTCCTGTGCGTGCCAGCGCGGACCCAGGTGTGGGGTGCCGAGGAGACCACAGGCCCCCCATCTAAGGGGGAAAGAGTCTCAGCAACAAACCAGAAGCGAGCTGTTACTCACACACTGGTGTAAATGAGCATCTGTTCTCACTGAATCCAACCTTTTGCTAACTTCTTGAATTCCTTACCAAAACTAACAGAGAGAAAGCCAACATTAATAAAACTTCCTCTAAGAATCATTGGTAAAATGGTTCACTTGGACCAACTTAGCTGGGGGCCGGGGGGCGGAATTAATTCTTCGGCAGAGGCCCAGGTCTAACCGGGACAGTGTCTGCTGACGGCGGACAGTCCCCTGCAGAAGGCTGCCGGCAGACCCCACCACGGACGCAACGCCCGGCACACGCAGTGCTCGCAGGGCGGGCGCGGCGCAGCTCAGGCGGCTTTCGGTGCCGAGTGCAGCCTGCGCCGGCCCCCTCTTCCCCCTGCCTGCGGCCCACGGGCGCTGGAACCAGGACTCGCTTGACGTGCACGAACTATAAATTATTCCCTTGGAGGTCTCTCAGGCGGGAAGACAAAGCCTCTTAAAATAAATTTAAAATATGACGCTGGCTGGCGTCTAAGCAGAGGTTTACTCTCCGCACCAAAGGGCCGTCAGCAGACCCTCCTGGCCGACAGGCAGCAGGGTGCCGGGGAAGCCTCCGCAGGCACCGCGTGGGTGTCCTGTGACCTCCGGCCTGTGAGGTCGGCAGCTGGACCTCAGGACAACCCCCCCCCCCGCAAGATTCTGGTCACTGCGAGCCAAGCGTTTCCCCAGAGGACAGAGCAGGGTGCGGTGTTTATGGAGCACCATCCCCGAGACTGAGGACGAGCGCAGCCCGCATGGCAAGCGGGAGACGCGGGGAACTGACCGGCTTTTCAAACTTGAGGAGGGCGTGCATGTTTCCACCCTTACTTCAAAACAACCGGTTCCAATTATTATCCTAGTATAAAGACAAGAAATACTCCCCAACAGAACTACGATTGGGCTGGTTCAAAAATGTCTGTCCCCACTTCATAATCGTATTATTCTTACTTAAAAAAAAGAAAAAGGAAAAAGAACGGCAATTAGAATAAACACAAGCGGTGACACAGCTTCAGGAAACCAGGGAGCATGTAAGTCAGAAAACGGGGAAAGACAACATGAATTGCGGGCAGAGGCACCGGAAAGGGAGAGTGCTGGAGGAGCTCAACTACGGGCACCGAGACAAGCAGTGCACCCTGCACTCCAGCCCACACAGCGACCCGCCAGCGATTCAGAAGCGCGCCGAGGCCGTCGTCACTCACCAGTGCTGGATGCTCTCGCGGCAGCTCGCGACCACCTGTCGTGGAAACAGACAACTGGTCGTGAAAAGCGGCCCGCACAAAGGCACGGCGTCAGAGCGGTGGGGGGCCGAGCGCGGCTTCACGGGCTCCGCAGCCTCACGGCCTCCATTCTTACTTGTCAAAGGCACAGCCACGGGAGCCGGGCTCTGAGCAGCTCACTTCATCACAGCCCTTCAGTGCGGGCTGATAACCGCAGGACAAATGACAGCTCTCCGACGCTCGCCTGGTGCAAAGCCCGCTTCACAACCATTAGATGGCACACGATGTAAGATAGCTAGTATTCTGTACAATCTACAGGCCTGTTCCCGATGTTACGTGTTTTGTAGGGTGCACAAATGTTATAAATAACGAAACAGCCAACGTAACATCCATGTTTCATCAGCAAAAAAGAAATGACAGCAGTGAAAACACTTTATATTATTGTCAGTATATCTCCAAACATTTTCACCTGTAATTTTCATCCTGACGCATTAAAAATGAGTTCGGTGAATATTTTTCTACTACGTTTTCAAAAAGAAACACTTGGGATAAGGAGGTGCTCTGAACAGCCCACTTGTTCCCCTGGTGAATTAGGATAAACTTTTAAGCACTTCCTAGCCAGCTGAAGTTACGTTTGTGACACTAAAACAATAAAATCAACTGTTATTTGTTTCCCTTAGAGATATTTCAGTAGATTCTTAAAGTGCTCAGAAAACATGTAACACTAACCAGTACGGGGAAAACGAACAGCAATTTAAAAGTAGCGCTGTTTTCCAAGATTACTAATCGCCTGTTTCTAAGCGGTCCACTGGTGAACATTTTCAACAGTAACCGCAAATACGGCCGCAGCAGCATTTCAGAGGCAGCGAGACTGAGGAATAAAGGCTGCCTGGTGGGAGGGGCACGGCGCAGGCCCGCACTGCACTCCGAGCACTGGACCCCCAGCGCGCACTCCCACACAGTGGGGTGGGCCGTCACCAGACTCCTCATCACAGCATTTAACTCCCGGAACTCCTTCAACGTCCTCCTCTGAGGCTCCGTAAGGTCCAAGGCGGCGGTCCTGGACCACGAGGCGAGCTGTGGCCCAGCACCCAGCCTTCCACCCGCTCGCCAGGCGCTTTCGGAGGAAGCCCTCCCTGTGAGCACGCGCGCAGTGCCGCACTCCGCACCGCCGCACTCCGCACTGCGTCTGGGCCGGCGGCCGGCCCAGCACCGCACCAAGCCACGGGGCAGTTTCCGATTCGGGGATCATCATAACACGCACAAGCAGAATTAAATGCGAACTGAAAAGGAAGCTGACATGACGAGACCCTCTTTCCAAAGCTCCTGTGTAACAGCTCCATCCGGAGAGGAGACCCGACGCGGGGAGGAGGCTCTGCAATCCGGCGCGTGCGCCACAGCGCAAAGTGGGCCAGACCGCAGGCGGGAGAGCCCCGCGCCCGAGCAGGGTGTTCATTAACCTCTGCACCGTCGTCCCGCTGCAGCTGCATATTAACTAGTTACACATTCCTAATCAGGTACCTTATTTAAAGGACCTTCGACGAGATTTTCTATGCAATATCCATTAGTGACAGTGCTAAAGGTTACAGAAGATCGTCTACCCAGTGTTTCCAGGAAGCCTTTTTAATTAGTGAATATGCAAATCTGGCACGCATGCGTTTCATGGTTGAGAACCAAGTCCCTGGGGGAGTCCCGGGGTCCCTGCCATCACCCCCCACCCCGCCTGCTCCCTGCTGGGTTGTGGCTACCCTCCACCCCGCCCCGCCGGGCCCTTCTGTTCCCCAGAACGGTTTCCCAGGAGCAGCTCCCAAGGGTAAACCACCACCAAGGCTGCTCCCAGCGCACAAGGCAAGCGCTCGCTGCCAAGACACCGTGCGACACTGCAGCCGCATCGGCGACACGCAGGGCTGGCCCAGTGCCGCCCTGGCGCCACCCCGACACAGGGAAGCTGTGTTGAGACCCGCGGAAACACGGCGCAGGAGAAAAGGTGGGCGCAGAGGCGGGCGGCGCTCCGAGGGGGCGCGCGCTCATCCCGTCGCAGACTCAGGGGCCCTGCAGCTGCGCTCACACTGTGAGGGGCAGCCGTCCTTCTCCAGGCAGCAAACGACTTCTCAAATTTGGTAAATGTCTACAACTTAGCTATGGAGGAAAATTTTAAAAGGAAGAAAGTCTCATAATTCAAACTTGAATCTACAGGGGGTAAAAAGAACTACCTTATATTTCCTGTTAAGTAGTTCCAAATAACCACACGTACTCTGAAAATGAACTCAGGTTAATTCCTTTAACTATTAAATACATAAAGCAACTATAAGACACTGAGCCTGGCTCTATTATAGCAACTCTTGAAAAACAAACCAAAACAACATAAAACCCTCTGTGGCTTTCTGGTCCTTCACCAAAGTTTTTTTTTTTTTTTAAGTAAGATGGCTATGGAGGACCAATTCTAGCTTTTACATTAAACTTGCCAAAACACACAACTACCACTCCTGAAGAAAAGAAAGCCCCACTGATTCAGCCCCGCAGAAACAATCGGCTAGCAGGCTTCGACAACTGGAACGAGTGACCTGGTGACTCCTGACCACAGCCACACCTGCAGCCAGGGGTCCGCAGCTGCGAGACGCACTCGCGGAGCCGCGCGGCGCCGGGCGCGCAGTGTGGACCCCGCTGGCTGCGCGGTGGCCTCCACCCTCCCAGACCCCACTCTCGGTGGCAGCCTTCACCGCCAGCCGGCGGTCCGCCGGGCGCCTGGCGTGCTTGATGGCCCGACGCGGCCCCCACGGGCACGGGTGCCAGGGTCCTGCTCCCGGCTCGTAACTGGTCGAGGAAGAGGGACAGGGCGACCTGACAGACACCGGCCGACGCGCGCTCTCCGTGAGGTCAGCACCCGGGGACGCGGGGTTGCGTCTGAGAGGCAACCACACATGGACATTTCTCTCCCTCTCCTTCTCCCTGCTCTCTCTAAAAATAAATAAGTAAAATTTGGGGGAAAACCACACAGAATTTAAAATGCACGGAGCAATACTGCCGGCGCTGGGACGGACACACGACTGCATGCTGCACACCCCAGGAAGACGACCCTAGTGAGCAAGAAGAAAGTGCACAGAGTGCAGTGTGAGTGTATCTAGTGCTGACACACAGGATGAGGCACAAGCAGGTTCACAGTTGTGAGCATGCGAAAGCTTATTATTACTTATGAATTACTGTAGTACTTTGCACACGAACCACGGCCGTGAAGTACTACAGCACCACAGTGAAAATGCGTGTGTCGTGAGGCAGTTAACCGAGGGGAGAAAATACAACAAAGTGCGTACGAGCGAGTCGAAGGCAGGCCCCGAAGAGCAGAGGAAAAAGAAGGTAAGAGCCGGTCCAACAGCGCTGTGCGCTGTCGCGTCACTCGTAGGAGGACAGCTGCAGACACAGTGCTAAGTGACGCCGAGTGCGTGAAGGGACTCGAGCCCGTGCCCACTGTGGGCAGAAAGGGAGCGCCGTGCTCTCGGGCGGCAGACGGCCAGGCGGTCCCTACAAACACAGACGCACGGCTGCTTGCGGTCCGGCGATCCCGCCGCCGGCTGTGTGCCCAGCAAGGGACACAGCGTACTGGGAAAGTGGGCGCTCGGCGGTTCCCCGAGATTCGGGCAGCACCGGTCACGACGGTCGCAAGGTCAAGGGAGGAAGGAGAAGTGCAGCGTGGTGGGTGCACACACACAACGGCGCACCGCCTGGCCTGTGCGGGGAAGGAAATCCCGGTTCCTGCACAGCACGAACCACCGTGGGGACGTCCTGGGGACCGGGCCGTCTTGACGGTCAGGCATGAGTGGCCGCACTCACAGACGACGTCGGGAGCGACCCGCATCGCAGGGGAAGAACAGGAGGCACCACGGGGGGGGGGGAGCCGGGGCTCGGAG
>CM052550.1:1359150-1442125 GCA_028533065.1 Trachops cirrhosus
GGCGGGGAATGAGGAGATGAGGAGGTACTGATCAGCGGCAGAGTTCGGTTTTGCAAGACGAGAAAGTTCTCGAGACGGGTGGAGGTGAAGGCCGCGCAACAGTGCGAACGTCCTTGATGCCCCTGAAATACACACCTCAGAATGAGTAAGGTGTTAACTTCCCTTTCCCCGTGTTTCACTGCGATCTTCAGAGTAAGCAGTCAAGAGTCAGGCGGAAGGCTGACAGAGCTGGGCCAGACGTGCCGGCGAGTCCGTCCCGCACAGACTGAGCAAACGGCCCGGACGAAAGGCGGGCATCCGGGCGGGTGCCGAACACGGCGCCTACACGTGCGGCTTCCGAGGCACACGCTCTGGACACAAACAGGTTAAAACTGCAGAAAAAGAAAAAAATGAAGGACAGAAAGAAAAGACAGAAAAAGACGTACCATGAAAAGGCGCAGAAACAAACGAGCTGACGTAACCACCCTGATACTCGACAAGGGGGACGCGAAGGCAAGCAGCGCACACGGGGCCATATGGCGAGACGGGTCCGCAGAACGCGCTCTTGGACCAGAATAGAATTCACTATGACAACAGAAAGCCAAAAATACCTGATGTGTGCCAACTAACTAACCTTTATTTAGAAAGTTAGCTTTTGCACAAATCGCAGTGGAAACCGCAACGTACTGTAAGTGACTGATAACACACACGTAACGTGTGGGCAGCTCAGGTAATGAGGAGAGAAATGCGGGAAAACTCAAAACCACGCGTCACAGAGAAGCTGAAAACTGGCAGCTCCCATCTCAAGAAGCCAGAAGAAAACAGCAGGCCAACAGCAAATTTCTAAAAGGAAGAAAAAGATAAAAGCAGAAATCAGTGAAGTAGAAAGCCGACTTACAAAGAACACGATAATTAATTGGTTCTTCGAAAATGTCAATGAGCCCTGGCTGGTGTGGCTCAGTGGACTGCGCACCAGCCTGCGAACCAAAGGGTCGCTGGTTCAATTCCCCGTCAGGAAACACGCCTGAGATGTGGGCCAGGTCCCCAGTGGGGGGCGCTCCAGAGGCAACCACACACTGATGTTTCTCTCCTCTTTCTCCCTCCCTTCCCTCTCTAAAAATAAGTAAATACATAAATTTTTTAAGTCAAAGACTGATAAAACCCTCGGAAGACAAATCAAAGGGAAAACGACACAGACTGCCAATAACAGACATTGAAGGACATCACCACCAAACCTACAGGCGGTAAAGAGACAGGAGGTAATTACGACTAACTCGAGGTCAGCCAGTTTTAACTTAGATAAAAATGAACAATCCTTGAAAATCCCATTACAAAACTGACACCACTAGAAATAGAAACTCAGAATAGCCCTTCAGCGGACACAGAAATTGAGTCCGTAGTTTAAAATGCCCAGACAGGAAAAGACTAGGCCACAGCGGTCTGACGACGATCACCCAGACACGAGGTCGGGGCGCCACCGACAGCACCGACGCTGTGCCGGAACCCACAGAACCGGCAGCTGCTCCGTGAGGCCACTGCGCCCCTGAAACCAAACCTAGCAGGGCCACTAGGGGGGAGCAACCCACAGACCTGCGTCTGTCCTGGCGCCGACTGGAGCAGGCTGACTGGGCTCCAAGGTGCCGGCGGTGGAGCAGCCACCACCGCACCGGGGCCTCTCGGGGGGCTGCCTCCTGCACTGCCCGCCACCAACCCCCGCCTCAAACCGAGGTCCCACGCTGGTAACCCAACCATCACCCAACCCAAAGGCTGCAGACATGCCCCCGACCGGGCTGCGCCTCTATATCCTTTCTCGCTTCCTCGCATCCGACCAGTCGCGGTGACGTCATTCCAACCAATCAGGATGCCACCATTCAGCCAGAGCCCTCATTTACATAGGAACGAACCAATCAGGGACTGCGGCGGGCGGTCTTCCCCACATCAGCCAGTCGGAACAGAGCTCCGTTCCGCGTAAAACTCCGTGTAGCAAGATCCACGTGATGAGGGAAACACAGAAGCAGGAGGTTCTCTCTAGGAACGCAACCGTGTTTCGGCACTCTGAAAGCTCAGGTTAACTCACCGCATAAATATCTCAATGAACGCAGACAGAGCCTTTGATGAACTTCAACATCCTTTCGCGATAAAGCCGGCAAACCAGGAACGAGAGAACATTTCCTCATTTCCCTGAAGGACCAAGCCCTGCGGCAGACACCGCCCGCAACGGCGGAACAGCAAAGCCTTTCCCGGACTCCCCGCACAGGACGTGGAGGCTCCCTCCAGCTCTCCCAGCCAGCGTTACACTGACGGGCAGGGTGTTCGCTAAGGCAGCAGAATAACACCACCACCAAGGCGTGAGAACCTCAAAGCGCACAGCCACGGCTCAGACACACGCCCACGTGTCACACACACACTAACACGGCACGCGAACGAGAGTCCGCAATCGAGCAGACTGCACGGACGTCCCACGAAACCCAGCATCCGGTCGGCCAAGAAGCTCCTTAGGTTCCCTCCACAGGACGGCTCTACCAGGGCTTAGCTGTCTCTGCCGCACCCGGAACTGCGTTAGGTTGTGTCCTGACGGCTGACCTAACAGTGTGCATGTACAAAAGTCAAAGTCAGTGAATTTCTATGTAGCAACTTTAACATTGAAGATGGAAGACAATACGCAACATTTTCAGCATCTTATGCTTTATTATTTCAAGAAAGGTAACAACTGCGAAAGAAGACGTGTGCAGTGTGTGGGTGTGGGGAAGGCGCCGTGACTGATGGAACGTGTGGGAATTGGTTGCAAAGTTTCGTGCTGGACATTTCTCATCGGAGGATGCTCCACAGTCGGGCAGACCAGCTGACTGATAGCCATCAAATGGAGACATTAACTGAGAACAGTCAACGCTCTCCCACACAGGGGAGAGCCGACATACTCAGAATATCCAAATCAATGAAGTTATTGGTGAACATGAAAAATGTGTCTTATCTTGCAGAAAAAACATGGACTTTTTGGCCAACCGAATATATGTCCACATACCAGCAAAAAATAAACAGCAAATAAATTAAAAATGCAATAAAAAATAAATATCTAGAGATAAGTCTAAAACAATGAAAGATGTATACACTAAAAAAGCCAATACTGAAAAAAGTTATGGAAAAACTCAATTAATGGAAATCATACCATGTTCACGGATTGGAAAGCTTAATGTTATAAACGTGTCAATTTTCCCCAAATCGATCACAGATCTGACACACCCCAAGCAAAACCCCAGTAGGTTATTCTGTGAGTACTGAAAAGCTAATTCTAAACAGCCCTGAAAAAGCAAAGCGTCAAGGAAAGCAAAGGCAATCTTGAACAGGAACAAGGCCTGAGGGTTTTACTACAAGGTAGCAGAGCCGCGCGACAAGGGTGGGCCTGCTGCAGGCGCAGGGAGTGCCCAACAGCTCAGAACCGGAGAGAGACAGAGCACACACACGCCATCGTGTCATTCATGAGATTCATCGTGTCATTCATGAGACAGAAAGTCGCACTGCCTGTGGAGCCGGAGCGCCGCCTCGGAAGTGAGGGTCACAGGCCAGGAGTCGGAGCCAAACTCCGACAGGCCAGCCCTCACGAAACCCGGAGCCAGCTCTCCCCTGCGCCGTCACGCCGGCCCTCTCGTCCTCCGGACGCTGCCATAAAACTCACCCCCTGCGAAGGAGGGTAACCTCACCAAGGTCCCTACGATTTTCCACCTACAATGTCTGGCATCAAATAAAAAATTACTAAGCAGTCTATGAAAACAGAAGCAGCTAAAAAAAAAAAAAGGAAAAAATAAACAGAAACAGACCCTAACTTGGCTCAAACACCACAGACGCTCTACAATTAACGCCCTGTGAAAACAGAGGGAGGCTGGAGATAGCAGCAGAGGCAGAATCCACTTAAAACGTCAAACCGCAAGCCCTAAAGACAGAAGAGAGAGTGACCGCCATTAGGCAGTCGGTAGATGGCGGCGCCCGCCCACTAAACAGGTAAGAGCTGAGGGTTAGTGAACACAGTACAGGTCGCGGAAGGGACCCAAACGGCATCGGAGCAGCAGGAGTCCGAAAGTGGAGGGAGGGCAGGCAAGGGAGAGGCGAGACGGTCAAATGTCTGATCGCGCGTCCCCAGAGTGCCACAGGTAGAGGAGGGACAATGACGCAAGTCATTATTTGAAGAGTGGGTAAGAATTTCCTAAACTCACAGAAGCCACCAAATTACAGATCCAGGAAAGTGTGCATAGTTAAAGCCGCTGAACACGAGGAAAACCCCATCTAGGCACATCGTAATCAAACGCCGAAAAACCAAAGATGAAGGGAATGAGACAGAGGGGGAAACACACCGAAATTCTTCTGGGCAAAAACAGCAAGACCGACGGAGAACGGACAGAAGGGAAGGAAGGCAGAGCTGGAATGGCATCCTTGAAGTGTCGCCGCAAAGGAAGGTCACAGCCGATCACAGAGGAATCACCACAGGGCAGCACTGCCGAGTTTCCAGGTGACTCGCAAAGCGGCCAAAATTAGTGTAGGTTTGGGGCAAGAATGGACAAACAGGCCAATGGGACAGAGTCAAGAAAGAGACCCAGGGGACAGCCACCCGACTGATGACAAACATGACAACGCAGCACAGAGAGGCCCATCCTCCCAACAAGTCACGGTGACGGGGCGGCTGGCTGTCCTTCTGGAAAAAACCGAAGCGTGCCTCTGCCCCACACACACGAACCCCCTTCCAGGGAGACGCAGACGGAGACGCAGACGCGAAGGCAGAACAGCAAAGCCTCTGGAAGACAGCCGGGAGGCCGGGGAGGCCGCCCGTCCCCGGGCAGGAAAGGCCTCGGAAACCAAGGCAGAGACGCTGGCCGTGGCGGAAGCGCCCGTCCGACTCAGGAGCCCTGCTCGTGACAGGGCACCGCCGCGGGGGGTCGGGCCAGGCCGCAGACTCGGGGAAAACCGCCAGAACGTGCCCGGAACAGCACTCGCATCACAAGTACACGAAGAATCACGACAAATCAGTCCGAACACGGCAAACAGGCCAACGGGAAACGGGCGAGAGACGAGCAGGTGTTTTGCCAAAGAGCAACACAAATACCCAATAAATGTTAACAAAGGCGACCAGCTTCATCAGTTGTGACTAGGACGGCCAGCAGATGTGACGAGGACAGCCAGTGCCAGCCGTGGCAAGGGCGTGGGGCCGCCGGAGCCCTCACCCACTGCGGACAGGGGCGCCACGTGCTGTGGCCCCCACACAAGCAGAACTGAAGACTCAAACACTCATGAGAGCGCTCAGGGCCAGGGACACACAGAGAATAAATGGTAATCGATAAAATATATGATAAAGATTACATTTTTCAAAAAATCTTAAAAGCTAAAAAAAAGAAAAGAATGTTCAGGGCGAAACCCAGAAACAACCCAATTGTCCCCTGAAAAAGTGAGAGCTAATGAAGACTCTCGCCCACACCCCAAACGCCTGTCACAGCACCCCGCACACGCAGGACTCGCCCACCCAGTGCCGTCCTAAGTGTCCCTTCCCCACACGTGACAAGTGGACACTTATCACTTGAGATCAGTGTGATCTCAAAGTGCATCCCAGTGCCCCTCACCTAACAGACACCAAACCCAAACCCTCCTGCTGCCTCGACCCAGCCCGGCCCCCACATCCTGATGGGGGGGCCCTGACCGCAATGCTCCCTCCCATACCTGCCCCCCGACCTTCCACCCCTGCGCAAATGCACCACACAGACAAGGCACCCCTCCTCCATCCCCTGCTCAGACCCCCGCGCGCTGCGGCACCCTCCCCGGACTTTCTCTGCCCAGCCCTGCAGAGCACACCCCACGGGACATTTTTAGGGGGCCTGCTCTGTGTCTCCACCGCCAGCACGTGATCCCCACTAAAGCAAGCGCTTCCTCTGCTTTGTTCATGGCTGGCCCCCCCGCAGAACACGGCTGGCAGGTGACAGGCACTCGGTAAGCATCTGTCGGAATTAGATGGCTCGGACTCAGGGCTGGGAGAGAGGAGCTATCGTGCGGGACCGTGGCCGGCGGTTCCTCACCATGAGAAATACAGAAGCCTCCACCACTGAGTCTTGCTTCATGCACATTCTGAAATACGTGCTCAATGCATTTACTTCCCTAGGTTCTACATCAAGAAAGTGCAAGTTATTCCAAAACTCTGCGTAAGAATTACATGAGCCACTCAGTAACAATTATAATGAATAAATAATATTATGCTCATGAGTTTTTCCAGAAGTTACTATTTTCCTGCAAGTAAACTTACAAAAACAATAGTATACAGTTCTTTTCCCACATTACAGTAAAATCTCAGTAATTCTGCTACTGAAAGATAACTGATTCTGGAGATATAAAATACTGACATTACAGAAATATCACCTCAGCCAAGAAACCAAAATTTCAGCAGAACGTAATTCGAAGGCAGGAGCAGATGTAACAAGCCCTCGGCGGGAGGAAACCTCCCGAACAGCCCGAGACGCCGCACTGCGGTCCCGGGTCCTGACTTCTCCGGCCCCTAAGAAGCTTCATTTTCGCACCCAGTGTTTTACTGTTAGCAAAAACAGACTTGGTTAAAAGAAAAGGTGTTAATCCAAGTTCCCTCTTGTCCCTGTATCTTTTGACAGAGAATTAAGAGCAAACAAAACCTCCAAGGAAAAAAGAAAACGGAAACAAAAACAAATGGAGAGCCGACGTTTGGATAAACTGTATCCGTCAGCTCTGGAAGCACCAAGAAATAAACCTGCCCAGCGGGCCTCCCAACCAGCCAAGGGCCACTGCTCAGGCACAGAGAGCATTTAGCAGTTAAAGACACACCATCCCAGTTTTTGCTAGAACTAATGAACTGTTACCAACACCCTTTACTGAAAAAACAAAAATCCCACCCGATTTCATCCGCTGGTAGGTAGACTGAGAAAGCAAACCGTGCTTTGGAAACCGCGGCGGCGTGCCCTCTGCGTGAAGGGGTGACACTCGCATGCGCAGACCGAACCGCGACCACATGTCACACCCCCTCCTCCCTTCCCCAGCCGCACAAGGGCCCTCCTCCCCGACGTGGGCCCTCCTCCCCGACGTGACTTACGTGGCCAAGCCCCAACGCTGGGTTTTCAGTTTCTTCTCTACGATGAGCAAAGCCGCGAAGAACTGCTGCACGGGGCCTTAACCAGATCAAAAAGGAGTGCGCGGAAGGCCCGGCATGGGTGTGATGGGTGAAAACCACGTTTACGTCTCTCCCACTGTCCGCTCGCTAGACACGGTCACAGTGGGGGTCGTGGCCCACTCACGCCCCTCCTGCCTTTCCCCTTGGGTTGCCGATTTATCGTCCCTGCTGTGCGTGCTCCAAGGGCGAACAGGGACGACACAGCGAGGGACCGAGGCGAAACCTGCTACCATCCTCAGCACAACTCATCAGAAACCCACAAAGAGCAGACTGAGGAGCGACACTCACCCGCCCCACCTCGGCCCCTCTCCTCGGAGGCTGCAGGGGACCGGTGCCCTGACCGGGCTGCGGCCCTGCCTGTGATACCACCCTGGGGGCAGGACAAACGGCCCCGAGCTCCCCCTCCCCAGGTTCCCTCCTCTCGCAGAGCCCTGGGAGGGCCAGGCCAGGCCCTGCCGCACCGCTGTCTGGAACTGCACACGGAACACCGAGTGCCACGCTAACACGGGGTCGCGTGCCATCTGTCCCTTTCCTCTCCAGCCACGTCCCCGCACTCCGACCTCACTCCAGCTCACTCAGCTCCTGCCAGTGGACCGGGCCGAGAGCCTGAATAAGGTCCCTCACAACAACGCAGGACACTGACCGGGGGAAGTTTTCCAACACCAAAGCATTAGGACACAGCTGCCTCTCGGGTCTCCGGTCCACTGGCACGGAGCCTTTAAAACGCAGCCTCCTCTGTTCCTGGAGGGGCCGTATCCTGACGGGAGTGACCGCACACAGCATGACAGACACACGCACACACTTAAGGTGTGTGCCCGCACTGACACGAAGACACGGGACAGGGACCTGGGCGCAGGGTCCACTCAAACCAGCCACCCGGGCTCCCACAGGACCAAACCCGGGAGGCCGTTTTCGGGTGTAACTGGACACCACACAGAGGGCTGTTCAGAGCACCCCACAAGGATCCCGCGTGTTCCAGACACACTGGCGTCAGAGTGAAACCCAGAACGTCTGTTTAATGCGCCAGGTCGGCACGCTGCAGGCTGACACCTCGACCTGGGCGGCCACCACTCGGGAGCACCGGCGTCTGGGGGTCGGCTTCACAGTTTCCACAAGAACAGGGTAAAGAGCTTCGCCAAAAATGGGCAAGCTGGTTTCAGAAAGAGCCATCTCTTCACTGTTCTTTTATTTTTCTCTTCAAGAAAATGAAGATCCATTAATGTCTTACAGCTTAAAATGCCAAACTGCGTGAATTTTTAAACCCCCATGGAGAAAAAAGCCGGGCTTAAAACCCAACAGTTGCATCTCTCGTTAGAGAAAAACGGCTCTCAGAAGTGCCACCGGGCACACCGATGGAGGCCAGGCAGCACAAGTAGGAAAACGACCACGACAGACAGGTGGCTCCCGAGCCATCGAGGGCTGGGCGTGTTTTATTTCGTGTTTCAGGTGCTGTGAAACCTCCCTCTCCCGCTGACCTGACTGCACCAGGGTGCCGCACCTGGGTGCCGCGCCTGTGAGGAGGGGACATTTCTGCACAGGGACGTTCAACAGAAACAGGCAGGGGCTCTCCCCTTGGGGTTGAGAAACAACTTCCTCGCCCTTTCCACCAGGATCCTGTCTCGCAACGTGCCACAGGGCATTTTAAGTAAATTAAATGTTGCTTTTCAGAGTCAGGATTTCAAACTTTCTGGAGGTGATACCTGGAATGCTCCAGAATCCAAAGGGAAAAATCTGAGGTTAAGCAGTAACGCTGTGTTGCTTCAGTGGGGTGGGGGCGTCTTCACAATCCCCTTAAGAAATGCGAACTTGCCTCCCCCCTCGCCCACGGATCACCCGACTGAAGTTAAAACGCAGGGGAGAGCATCTACGCGGCCCTGCGCTCCACCGCAGGCGCTGTAAGTGCGCCCGCGGCTGCGTTACAAACCGGATAAAACGTTTAGGGGCGAGGATACAGAGTATACACTTCTGCAACCACTTCCGTTGACAGCGTGACCCCCTTTCACACGTAAGTGACGCGAAGGGTCGCAGCCTTCTCCGCATCCCCGCCCCCTCGGAGGTCAAAGGGCTGCAGACAAAAGACAACATGAGCACGTGACAAAAGTTTCTCCCGTCACTTTCTCCCTCGCGGCCTGGAGGCTGAGCGCTTCCCCTGTGCGGGGTGGGAGCGGGCCCGGCCGCGACCGCGAGGCTGGGCCGGGGGGCGGGCCCGGGGCGGAGACGCGGGCGCCCCCCCGGAGACTCGGCGGGAGCGCGGGCCGGGCCGCGGCCTGTTACCTTTTCCTGCTCCTCGCGGAGCCGCGCCACCTCCGGGGCGCGCAGCGGGGTCGGGGCCGGCGCCGGGGCCGAGGCGGCGGCAAGGGGCGCGGGGTCCGGCGGGGCCTCCATGGCGGCGCCGGGGCCTCAGCGAGGCGAACGAGTCCTAAACAAGTGTTTATGGAGGCGGCGTGGCCGGCGGCTGCCCGGCGCCCGCGTGCTCGCCCTCATGCACTGCGCGCCCCGCTCTGAGGAGGCCTCGCCCGCCTGCTCCGCCGCGGCTCGCGTCCCGGCTGCCCGCCGCCGCATCTCACACGCGCATGCCGCCCGCCGCCTGCCCCCCGCCGCCGCCGCCGCCGGCTCCGAGCAGCAGGGAACCCGGGAGAACGCGAGGCGCAGTCCGGTGGCCCAGTCGAGCCTGGCGTCCCGCGGCGACGAACTCCCGCGTAGCCCCGCCCCTCGCCCCGCCCCGCGCGGCACGCCGGGAAGCGCGCGCGGCCCCTCCCTCGCCCCGCCCCCTGCGGTCACGTGGTGCGCGGCTGCCAGAGGCCAAGGCTGTGCGCAGCCCTCCCGTAAAGCTTTGGTTCTATTCGGTATCCTCGCACCGTGAGCGTTCCCGGAGCGGGGCGCAGACTGAGCCTCGCGCCCCACATTCCCGCCTTCCCCCACCCCGGGCGTTCAGGGCTGCATCTCATGCACTTCATTCCTGCATTCAAGCTGGCGCTTCAGCCCTTCAACTGTAGCAAGTGCAAACCGTTCCTGTTTAATGAATTAAAAGATGCGATTCTATTTGCATGTGTATTAATTACTGCACACATTCTAATGGTTCCTTGTTTAAAGCTATGGTACTCATATTAATATATTGCTGTGTGTGAACAAAACTTTTTCTCTCGTTCTAGTATTCCTGCGCTCTCTGTCCTGCGGCCACTGGTCCCAGTAGGCGCCCATGAACGCGTACTGCCTGGAGGTGGCCTTGCACTAACAACCATCCCTAACGGGAGCGGTGGCCCCGTTCCTTCGTTCCTTCGTCGTGTGCAGAGGGGAGTGCGCCCGCAGGCAGCTGCACCTGACACCCTGGGGTGTCTGCCCGCCCTCCTGGCGAGCGCCCATCCTGATACACCCTTTTTCCCTGTGCTCCAAACAGAGGAAGGAGGGCAACTTGGTGGGAGAGGATCCATGTTGACGGCTCCCTTCCTCCCTGCGGGTCCCACCTCGACACCGCTGAAACAGCACTGAGCACCTTCTCCGCCATCATCTCTCCATCCTCAGCCACCTCAGGAGCTTCTCCTCTGGTCTCCTTCCTTCCACTCGTCCCCCCGCCCCCGCGCCGTGATAAGTATTGGCTGCTGCCCACCCCCGCCCGACCACCCTCATGCAGGTGATCAGCCCTGGCCATCCCAGCTCCTGTGACTGTGGGAAGCTGGCGGCCCCCAGCCCCAGTCTAAGGGGGACGCATTTTCCCTATGCCTGGTTAGTTCAGGAAGGGGCATGTGACACCCCACAAATACAGGTTTTCTGGAGGCTTCTGCAAAAGTTCTTCCTCATGCTTTGCAGACGCTTCCATAAGAAACCTACCGGTCCCTTGGCGGGAAGTACTGAGCAGGTAGCCTTGCGTGTTTCGTCTAGGAAGACCACGCAGACCACCTCCAAACCTCAGAGGAAGTTGAATCTGTGGCCGGCAGAGCCTGAGCGCTGCTTCCCAGGCTGAAGCCCCCAACGCCGGAGCTCCAGACTTCTGGTTAAAGACACCAGTGAATTTCCTGACTGGTTACAGCAGTTTGCATCAGGATTTCCACTGCTGGCAGCCAGAGACACGTGGCTCACACACCCCCAGTCTATTCTCCGCTCCACAGCCGGAGTGAGCTGCTGGTAAGGACCCAGATCTCACTGCGGCCAGGAAGCCCAGGGGCCCCACTGGAGTTCGGCGTTATCTGCCGACGTTCCCACCTCCTGCGAGCCCCTTGCCTCTCAGTCTCTTCTTCAGACACTTCCCACCAATGTCAGCCTCAGGGGCCTTGCACTGGCCTGTCCTTCCACCCTTCAGACTTCCTCCAGGTCTGTGCAAAACAACTCATTTGCATCACTCCAGCCTCCATTTAAATCACCAGGCCTTCCTGCTTTCCAGTCCCTAGAAGCCCCTCCCTGCTCCTCGGGCACCCACAAGGGCCTCACACTTTAAATTTTCCTCCTAGCAGAACAGCAGAGTACTGAACTCCACCTTTCCAGGGCCCATCTTTACCAATCACCAGCTCATGGCCCATCGCATTTCATTCCAACCTCCCCACCTCCTTGTTCAGAAGCAAATTTGCTACTTTGTATCATTCCACTTGTAACTCTTTCAGCAGAGGTCTCTAAAAGGTAAATACTTTTTGTAAAAATATAACCAGAATATCATGATCAAACCTAAGAAAAATAATTACAGTTACAATGATTCCTTTTTTATTTTGCCGTGATGTTTAACGCATCTACCCTCTTGACAGGTGTTTAAGTCACAATATCCTGAGCTGTGTTATACAACAGGTCCCTAGAGCTTACTCATCTCGTGCAGTTGAGACTTTGTATCTGATGAGTCACTGCTCCCCACTTCCGCTTCCCCCAGCCCCTGGCAACCACCTTGTCCTCCGCTTCTGACTTCGCTTTCAATTCCTCCTGTAAGGGGCTCTGGCAGTATTTGCCCTTCTGTGACTGGCTTCATTCACTTAGCATAATGTCCTCGAGGTTCATCCAGTTGTCAGTACGTCTGACAGTATTTCCTTACTTTTTTTTCAGAGCTGAACATTTCATTGTATGTTACACCACGTTGTCTTTATCCCCGGATGGACACGCAGGTTGCTCACGCATCTTGACTCTTGGTGACACCACCGCAGTGGACAAGGGGTTGCAGACATCTGAGACCCGATCTCAGCTCTTCCGGATAAATAACCGGAAGTGGAATTGCTGGGTCCTGTGGCAGTTTTATCTTTATTTTTAAGGTGGGGGCGCCACTGGTTTCCACAGTAGCTGTGCATTTTACACCTCTACCCACAATGCACAGGGGTTCGACTTCTCCAAGTCCTTGACACCATCTGTTAGCATTCGGTATTTTGGGGTACGATGGCCACCCTAACAAGTACCAGGTTATATTTGCTGTGGTTTCAGTTTGCATTTTTCTGATGATTAGTGAGGTGAGCATCTTTGTACATATCATTTGGACATTAATAGTGCCTTAACATCATTCAGTGAAGTTTCAAATTTGGGGGAAATTAGAAAAAAATGTCCTAGGTCCCCTCCAGACCTGCTGAACCATGACCTCTGTATTTCAACGGAGTCTGGGGTGGTTCTTCCAGGGCCCGGCTGGGGGCACCTGCCACATCCAGCCCCTCCCGCTGGGCACATCTCCAGTGGCCGGGAACTTCCTTTAGGAGACAGTTGTCACTGTAGAAAATGCCTCCTTTTACAATTGTGTTGCTCTTAGTAGAGGCAAACCTGAATATCTTTTCCTTTGAAATAAGGAATTCAAACCGTCAGATAAGGCCGAAGTGTCCTTGGACCACAACCCCCAGCGCGGGTTCCCACGGGTTACCCTCAGAAGCATCACGGTTTGGTCAGACTCTTTCCACACTGTTTTCTGTGCCTTCAGCGTTCTCCCTCAGGCTGTGCCCCTAGTTTGTCTCCCCGGCGTTCCTGAGCTTTTACACTGCTCTGCTCCTGAATCGCTTGGCCAAAATTTGAAGATGGTTCTGGTGGCCTCTCAAGTTTCTCCTTCTCCAGCCCGGTGTCCCTTTTTTCCCTTTTCCTTGACAAGGCCACAGTCTTCAGGCCTGGCTCCCTGGGCCCCGGAGTCTTGCACAGGGCTGGAGTTCTCGCCAGGGCTCCCGGCTCCCACACCCATGGGTGTGTGAAGAGGAGGGGGTGCAGGTAGAGATGAAGCAAGACTGACCATGAGCTGGTGATATTGCGGCTGGGGGAGGAGGAAGGGGAGGAGGGTGCGTGTTTCTATTTTCCATGATAAAAAGTGGCAGGTAAAACGACAATGAGACACCACCGCACGCCTAGCAGAACAGCCAAAATCTGGAACACTGACACCGCCGCACGCTGCCGCAGCTGTGGACCGACGGGAACGCTCATTCCCGGCTGGTGGGGATGCGAAAGGGTGCGGCCGCTCCCCGGGAGACAGTTTGGCAGCTTCTTACAAAACTCGACACATTTTTACAATACAATCCAGCGGCCATGCTCCTTGGTGTTTACCCAAAGGAGCCGAGAACTGTGTCCACCAAAAACCCAGGTGTGGCTGTTGACAGCAGCTTAATCGTCGAAACCCAGGAGCAGCCAGGATGTCCTCGTGTAGGTGAATGAATAAATAAACTGTGGTGCATCCAGACCGTGGAATGTTATTCAGCACTAAAAAGATAAATAAATAAAGAGCGATCGAGCCTCGACAAGGCACGGAGGGAACGTGAATGCACGTTACCAAGCGAAAGAAGCCCATCTGGGAACCCCGCCTGCTGTGGGATGCCAGCCCCATCCACGACTTCCTGGAAAAGGCAGCACCGCGGAGAGAGGAGGGGGACCGGTGCTTGCCAGGGCTTCGGGGGCAGGGGGAGGGGGAGCAGGCATTGCACGGAGGGGGTTTAGGGCAAGGAAACTTCTCTACACCATAATGATGGCCACATGGCATTATTACAGAGACCCATCGGAGGTACCACCCCAGGAATGACCGCTGACGTGAACTATGGGCTTTGGTGACAAGGACGAGTCGACGCAGGTCCGTCGTTGTAACACATGTCCCACCCTGATGGGGGTGGTCGGTGATGGGAAATCTCTGTCCCTTCCTTTCCACAGAGCTGTGAGCCGAAACCTGGTCAGGGAAAAAAAAAAAAAAAAAGATCGTCTTAATTACAAAAGAAGCTCAGGGGTGGGCGAGAACCAGGGGAGCACGTGGGGGTGGTCCAGCCCCCTGCCCAGCACGGGAGTCAGCTGCTGTGCCCGCCAGCCCGGGCCCTGCCCTTGAGGAGGCCCGTGGAACTCAGGCCGAGCTCGCCGGGCAGACGCGGGTTCCAGGCGCAGGAGGACGGCCTGCCTCCCCGCTCACACCCCCGCAGCCTCCTTTCGGGTCACGACCTCTGTCATCGGCTCCTGGGGTCCAGGGCGAGTGCCTGGCGCGGCGCCAAGTGTGACAGGCTCCGTCGCCAGCCGCTGTGATCCCAGCATCGCTCTTCCTCCCGAGAAACATTCAGTATTTTCCATTGCTAGATGATAATCATACCAAGATTTCTGTTTTACCCCGGTCCAGAAACACCGCAGCCCTGTGCCCCTGTCCGGAGCCAGCCAACTGCCCGGATGAATTACCCTCCCCCGCGCAGACCCATGGGCGGTGCCCTCGCATTTTTCTAATGTGTGGTCCTCGGGCCTGTTTCACTGTCCTCAGCGCCGCCGAGAGGCCAGGCGGGGCTGCGGCTCGTTATTTACACGCGAGCCGGGGCTCCAGGGTCCCGGGCGTCTGCCCTCCGGAGGAAACCGGGTCGATGTCCTCCGTGTTATTGCCGCAGCCGCCTCCTGTCTGCCCTCCCTCGGGCGTCCGGGGCACCGGAGCGGCCTGTGCCGTAGATCATCATCTTGCAGGAACAACCTCGGGGCCAGGGGGCAGCCCTTCCGCAGCCGCCCTCGGACTCCTCCTGCCTGGGCAGGGGCTCGGCGGAGGCCAGGAGCTCAGCACCAGGAGCGAAGGCAGCCGCGTCCTCCCGGGACCCGGAAGGGCCAGAGGCAGGAACAGCGCAGAGGGCGCACCGAGCCTCTAACGCTGGGACAGCCGGTCACCCAGAGACGCGAGTCACCTCCCTCCCTGGCCGCTCGTAAGGTACACTGTTTTCTCTTTCTCATTTAGTTTTTTATTGATTTGAGGGAGAGAGAGAAAAAAAGCACTGATAGGTTATTCCACTTACTGATGCATCACTGGCTGATTCCTATATGTGCCCTGACCCGGGATCGAACCCACAACCTTGGTGCATCGGGAGGTCGCTCCAAACCAACTGAGCCCCCGCCAGGGCCAGTTTTCTCTTTTTTAAGTTGACAAATAGTATATGAGTCACACCCTATGGTGCTCTTTCTTTCATTGTGGTTTTCTTCTTTGCCCAAGTGAAAATCATCCTTTTTTTTAAGTATTAACACAAGATAATACGCTATCACAAAGAAAAAATTTAAAAAATACAGCAAAGCAGAAAGAACTTAAGAAAATCACAGTTCCACACACTCAGGGAAAAGACACCTGTCCTCTCTGTGTTGGCCCTTCAATATCACTTTATTTCACTCATTCATTCATTCATTCATTCATTCATCCTGCAAAGGTGTTTTGAGCTGTTAGTATGTGTCAGATATTAGATGCAAAGTAATCGGAATACAGCGCCCGCCCTGAGAGACATCAACCGGTGGAGACGGAGAAGACAGGCACTTATACTCAAAGGTGTGCGGTACCCACGGGTGCCGCACGTGCAGGTGTGTTCTGTACGAGAAATGTAATCACGTCGCAGAAACTGTATCCCTGGGTGTCGGCCTAATAGAGCAGAAAAAAATTCATGTCCATAGATTCACTTCAGCACAACAAAAACAAAGTCTGGAACTCAACCTAATGAGAACTGTGAAGACCAAACAATCTTTCCTGCAGATCCTTCAAATAAAGATTTCTAACAATCAAGACATAAACCGCGTGCAATGACTTGGGGCTGTCCGACGGGGATTCTGCACAAATTAATCTCTGTACTTCATGCAACTCCACACAGCGTCCACGTAGGTTGTGTTGTGAGCGTGTTAATGTTCTCAAGTTCATCCGAAGTGTAAATGCCACGAATAAAACACTTGTACGGAGAGCGGCTGGGAGTACTGGGCCCGAGAATTCCTAAACGCGGTTTAAGAAGCAGCAGGCGGACAGCACGGTGTTGACATAAGGCCCTGAGAGGTCAGTGGAGCAGGACAGGAATTCCAGAAACCGCTCCTAAAGAGAAGTCGGGTTTCATCTGGTCTTCCAAATGAAAGAGGAAGGAGGGAGGCGTGGAGCATTTCTCTGATAAACACCGTTGGAATAATCACCTATTGTTTTGAAAAAGAATCTTATACCTAATTCAGTAACTGCAAACTAATGCCTGATGATTTAAAGATTCAAAACAATAAAAAGCATTATAAACATAATAGAAGAAAACATGGTAGACTTTTTAAATGCTTTTTGGATGGGAAAAGCATTGTTAGGCAAATCTAGTAGACAGAAGAAAAAAATAACAGATTTGACTGCATTAAACTTCTGTCTGCAAAGATACTACAAACTTTAAAAACAGGCCTCAGAATAAAAATATTTGCTATATGTTTAATAGATAAAAGATTAATAGACAGAGTATATAAGAATCTTCTACAAATAATCGGGAAAGGCAAAATACGCCCTGGCTGATGTGGCTCAGTGGATTGAGTGGATTTCCATGCCGGCCTGTGCATGGAAAGGTCACCGGTTCGATTCCCAGTCAGGGCACGGGCCTGGGTTGCAGGCCAGGTCCCCAGATGGGGGGACAGGTGAGAGGCAACCAATCTATGTATTTCTCGTACATCAAAGTTTCTCTTCCTCCCTTCCCCTCTAAAAGTAAATAAATAAAATCTTTTTTAAAAAAAGACAAAATACGTACTATAAAAATGAACAGAGCCCCGGCCGGTGTGGCTCAGTGGACTGAGCACCGGCCTGCGAACCGAAAGGCTGCTGGTTCCATTCCCAGTCAGGACACCTGCCTGGGCTTGGGGGCCAGGTCCCTGGTTGGAGGTGTGACGCTTCTCTCTCACATGGATGTTTCTTTCCCTCTCTTTCTCCCTCCCTTCTCCTCTCTCTGAAAATAAGTGAATAAAGCCTTTTTTTAAAAAACGAACAAAGAAGAAGAAGGCGCAGTTCAGAGAAGAGGAATATAAACGGCCGAAACACTCAAGGAAAATGACTAAGCCTCTCTAACGCCTGGGAAATGCCAATCTAAATAGATATTATAGTTTATTTATTAGATCGATGAAAATTAAATATTTTCACCTCTGGCATGGGAAACCGCGAGGAAAAATAGAGGCTCAGAAACAGCAAGTGGAGTAAGCGTGGCTGAGGGGAGCGTGATCCCGGAAAACCGTCTCCCATGCTCCCACGTGCAAACCCTCGGACTCTGCAATTCCTCTAGAAACAAATCCTCTAGGAAAGGGAGCACTGCGACTCCTTCCCATCAGCGACGGCCGCCTGGAAAGACGGTGTCGGCTGGCCGGGCGGGCCACGCAGGGCGGCCCGCGCCCCGTGTGTGCCCACGTGCCTTTCTGAAGCACTCTTTTTGTTACCCAAACCGTGAAACTGAGTATTACGATGAAATGAAACCAGACCGGGCTTCTAAATTGCTACATCACAAACTGTTAATCAAGATTTTCAGAAATAATGAAGCCCATTTAATCACATCGCCACTCACCAAGAATATCATAATTAATATTTGGGTGAGAGCGAAAAGGTGTGTTGTTAATAAATGTTATTTTAAATACTGCTTATTTTATCTCTAGCTTATCGTCTTAAAAGGTGTACTGGTGTGTGCTTCATTGTAATAAACAAGGGGAGGTGACGTCATAGCATCCAGCAGACCCTGGGGGCAGGGGTCCCGCAGAACTGAGACAGGGACGGGGGTGCAGGTGGTCTATTTGGAAGGTGATTCGGGGAAGCTGGCGGGGGTGCAGGAGGGGGAGAGGGAGAGTGCAGAAAGGATGGGGTCCCCCACTCCACAGAGGTCGACAGGATGACATGCAGACGGCTGTCCACCTGCCCCCTGAAGAGAGGGGTCTGGGCTGGACACCAGAGGACACGAGCCAGTGAAGGGAACGGTGAGGCTGCAGCCGCCTGACGAAGGTGACACGGAGGCCCAGGCATTCCTGCAGGCCGGAGTCTGGGACCATCCGCTGGGGGGCTGAGAAGAATCTGGGAGGTCTCTGCAGGGGGTCTCCCAGATCAGGTGCTACCTGCCTCCTGTGGCCTCCCTCTGAGGCCTGGAATCTCCCACCAAGACCCCTCACCGGCCTCTGCCAGGACTCCCCACAGCCCTGCAGTCCCCTTCTCTAAGGCCCCATCTGTGAGAGGAAGAGGTTGACCAGCCAGGTCGAGCCTGACTCTGCCCCGGGGTGGCGGGGGGAGGCCCCGTGGACAACACGTCCCCAGACCCGGGACACTCTGCCCACCCCTCCATCTACTTCCCCAAGGCCTGGGGACCTCAGACCTACATTTCCACCAGGCCTTGAACGAGTCAGAAAACGAAAGACCGAGAAGCGTCTGTGGTTGCAAGAGTCATATCCTGGGTCACGGATATGGGGAGCCCCCTCATGAGGATTTGCTGATTGATTGATTGATTGATTGATTATAGGCATGATCATCTCCCGGATTCCCATGACCCTGAAGACTGAGGGAAAACTTGTGAATTCTTGTCAAATATGGTAGGGGACTGCCTATCTTGTTTTCTTCAAAGTGACTTACCCCATCATTTTCGCCTTTAAACGCTACACGAAAGCTCCATGAATATCCCATAGGTTCACTATTTTAACAATTTTACATCATAGCTACAGCACCGTCGTACCTGACTTGTATATTTATGTGACTATTGTTAGAAGTGACTAATTGGGTTTGATTAGCTCCACCATTAATATTCTGTCCATAATTTAACGTGCTTCAATAAAATACCCTAAAGCAGTGTAATGATTAGATTTCAGGAATATGTGTTTTGCAATTAAGTTCTTCTTGATTTTGATATGCAGATGAAGAAATGGTGGTCTCATTTTTTTTTTAAAAATGCCCTTATTAACTCAGCAGTATACTCTGAAGATTAGGTAAGAAATCCAAGATTTTCTCTTTGTATATGCTAGTTAAAATGTATTTCAATCAAGCCTATGTGGGCAAATCAGATTTGATTAGTTTAAGTTCACAGTCATTCTATCTAAATGAATAATGTGTCACCTAACATTGCAAAAATTTGATTAATAGTTTATCAGTTAATTAAAAACGGGTTTAATTTTTCTTTTTTAGGAAAATGCAAGGTAGATATTCCTTGTCTTCATCATAAATGCAAATTGTTTCCGTTTAAATCTATTGTTCCTTTTTGCTCCTTAGCCAAACTGGCAGAAAAGGAGCGCTCCCAGAAACCCCCGCTCCTGGGCGGGAGGAACAGGAGAGCCCCCTCTGCTCCCGCCTCACCCTCGAGTCCCTGGCTGCAGAGTTGGCTCTGGGGGCAGCTGGCCCCCGGCCTGGGCTTCTCCAGGGACTTCCCTGTCTCGCCCTCGTCCCCCTCTGCCCATTCCCTCCACACGCTTTGGCCACAGACTCTTCCAAATGGCAACTGTAGTCACCCCTTTCCACAGGACCCCAGACCAGAGGTAACTCCCGCCTCCTTTGGGCAGGTCACCGGGAGCAGTGGTTAGGCCCCTAGGGCGCTGCAGATCAAAGAGTGAGCGCTGGATGGTGTCTCCAGGATCTGCTGAGGTCGGGGGGGCGGGGCATGGCGTGAGGCAGGGCGAGGCAGGGTAGGGAGGGAAGCCAGCTCCTGCTGCAGGCGGCCCACTGCCAGAACCCGGACCCAGCGCTGAACCGCCTGGCCCCGGCCCTCCTAGGGGCAAGGGAGCGGGACCATCTGTCCACGGCTTCTCTTGTCGCTTCCTGGAGGCTGTTCCCTGGGGCCCTACCCTGAGGCACATCCCAGGGGGAACTGACGCCAGGCTCCACGCCCACACCCCCTCCAGCCAGAACCAGCCTCCTGCGTGTCAGACAGGGACGACCGAGGGGGACTTGCTCCTTCGCTGTGTGGCATCGGGCTGGGTCGGTGCCACATGGACTGCTGAGCAGCCCTGCCCGCCCCACTCACCCAGCCCCCAGGCTGAGCCCTGCACAGGGGACACTTGGCCCTTACGGAGATGCCACCTATGTACTCACTGGTCATCTCTGTGGGTGACGATGTGTCCAGCCTGCACACGGGACACTTCGCACCCGGGCCTCTCACCACCCGGGCCTCTCACCAAGGGTGGGAGACCTGGGCACGCCGCCCAGCCGCCCCGCCCAGCTCCCCAGCCCCCAGAGCCTGCCTGGGAGCAGGCTGGCTGCTGGCCCCTGTGCCTCTGCTGGAGACTGCTGCAGGCTGGGGACCCGCCTCGAGCTCCCTCGGCCACAGGCAGGTGGAAGGGTCCCCAGCTACGTTGCAGGGACACTTAGGGGACAGAAAGACAAATCTGTCTGCAAAGTCCAGCAGCCCCGGACCCAGGGCCCAAACAGGACACCGGGTCCCAGGGTCTCACCAGAGGTTCAACTGTCCTGGGAGCTGGCTTCTGGCTTCTTTCTCAAAACAGCTTCTCCCCCGTGATGGCCCAGGCCCGGCTCGGAGGACACTCCCCGGAGCAGTTCCTGAGCCTCATTCTGATTGCCCTGGCTTCCCCTCTCCTCGCCCCACCTCTCACACAGGTTAGCTCCACCTGAAATGCACAGACTCCTGGTGACAGGCGGGTCCCCAAGGGAAGAGCAGGACCCAGGAAACAACAGGGCTGCCGTCGAAGCAGGGACCAGAATGACTAAAGGGGAGACACTTGCCGCTGCAGGAAGGGCAAGCCCCGGAGGGAGGAGGCAGGGCAGCCCCGGAAGGTCCAGGAGGGTGTCCTGTGGGGGGACACTGGGTGGCGTGAAGGACAAGGGAGTTCCTGAGAAGACCACCCACTGGGCTGTTTGTACCCTGTTCCCCCTCTCCCCTGCGGGGTGCCTTTCTCTTAATCACCCCCAGAGGGCACAGGACGGTGGGCACCAGTGACGTCACTGCCCTGCTCGGAGCCTGGCACAGCGACCCAGTGGGGGCATCTCTCTCAATGAGGGAGGGAGACGGTCAGGACGGAGATCGGCTGCAGCGCACCCAGCAGACTGGGGAATGAGCAGAAATTACACGAACACTCGGGTTGCGTTCGCTGGCCGGGCACACCACCCCCAGGTTGGGAGAGTGGTGTGGAGAGCCCGGCCACTGCCACACAGGCGGGACAGTCCTTCTGGGAACCACTTTGTCCCATTTCAACCCAGAGCTGAGGGTGGAGGCCCAGCTGCACCCCGCCGTCTGAGGTCCACACCTCCCCAGCCGCCACCTGGGAGATGTACCTTCTCACCTTTGATGTTCGGGGGGGGAGGGGGATGTCCCTGCCACTGAACAACAGCAGTGCCCCGTGGACGCACTTCCCCCCTAAGCTCACCTGCGAGGTAGGGACTGTCCCCCTAGTTAACAGAAGAGGAAGCTGAGCTTACACCGACTCGTCCACACCCTGCCCTCTGAGCTGTCAAGAGCGGACATTAAACCTTTCCTGGCCACATCGACACCCAAGGCGTGGCCTGGAACCCATGCCCTGGGGGTCCTTTGTCAGTGACCACGTGGGCGTGGGGTGGTCCTGCCCCCACCTGGACTGCACGCTCGGACCTCAGACACCCGAGTCTCTCACGGGGGCTGGGCTGGGCACACAGTAGGAGCCTCAGGAGGCCTTGCTGGTGGCCAGAGGCGCTGTGAGATCAGAGAACTCCTCCTCACCAATTCTGCCAAGGCAGCAAGGAGGGGGAAAGGAAGGGGCTCGAGACGTCCTTGAGCAACAGAATGAAAGCAGTGCTGGTGGGCCTCATTCAGAGCAGTTCAGAGAAGGAAGAGCCCAGAGTCATGGCCACCTGTCCCCAGGGCCTGGCGTTCCCCCCCCCAGCAGTGAAGGTCACGTGAGAAGAGCAGCCCCCCCCCACCAGCCCCCACCGTCTTCAAGGCATGGGAATGGGGAGAACACAGCTGAGGGAGACCAGGAGAAGGTGAGTCGGTGAGAGGGACGGTGGTCCTGACACGGAGGGACGGAAAGGGGGTGGCATGCAGGAGGGGTCGCAAGGAAGGGACAGGAGGCTGAACACGTCCCCCACTGCGCCTCCTCCACAGGACACAGCGCGCTGCCTTCCGGGTGGGTCAGACCCAGGGGACCGCAGCAGGAGCCTGCAGGTGCAGGAGAGCCACCCGGTGGTCTGTGCCCCTCCTGGGGCCGCCTCCTGCCAGACGGCACTCTCCACATGGCCACCTTGGTCCCCAGATTCAGGTGGCTTCTCCCTCCCCAGCCCCAGGAGCCCGGGTGTGTCTTGCCCACGCACACCCCCTTGTAAAGAAGTCCCTTCCTAAACGCTCCCCGAATGGCCAGAGCACGCATGCCACCTGCTTCCTGCCAGGTCCCGGCTGACGCAGACGCACCCTAGGCTGCTACCTTGGAGGGAGAAGGGTCGGATGTGGGGGGAAAGGCCTGGGCGTCCCAGGTGAGAGGCTTGCATCCCCCTCAGAGGTCAAGGACCAGGCTGGGGGGGTGGAAAGAGGGATGGGGGGAGCCTTGGGAGCAGGTGCACCCCCTTTAGGAAGGCAGCAGCCAGCAGGACGGCTCAGGAGGCCCAGCCTCCGGTCCTGCGTGCACCTGGGCTCCCCGGGCCAGCTGTCTCCTCCGGGCTCCGCCACAGCTGTCCCAGAGGACAGCCCTCCAGACAGACAAAAGCTCTGCTGACGGCCGCAGGTGTCCGGCTCCGGCGCCTATTCTTGGAATGTAGGACAACTTTCTCCCAGAATAGAGGAGACGCGCTAATCCAGGAGGGAGGCCTGGGAGAGATGAAGACGTCGAGTCTCGATATGAATTAGCCACGAGTATATTATTTGAAGAAATGTTGAACAGCTAGGCAAATATTTGATACCTTTGAATCGCAGCCGGCGTTTTCCTAGGTGGAGTGGCAGCAGCTGCCAGAGACGCCCCACCCCCAACCCCCGCGCCGGCGTACCTGGCTATCGCGCCTGTTCCCAGCCCCCTCTGGCAGCATGCTGAAAAGTAATTAAGGCGAGAATTGTGTGCAAGACACAGCGTGCACGCGCACCAGACCCCGGGCTCTGGGACAGGGCTCCGTGCATGAATAGATCCACACAGCCTTGTCTTTCTTTCTTCCTTTTTTGTTTTGTTTTAAGATTTTACTTATTTATTTTTAGACAGAGGGAAAGGGAGGGAGAAAGAGGGAGAGAAACATCAGTGTGTCGTTGCCTCTCGCGCGCCCCCTACTGGGGACCCGGCCTGCAACTCAGGCGAGTGCCCCGACTGGGGATTCAACTGGTGACCCACTGGTTCACAGGCTTGTACCCAATCCACTTACCCACACCAGCCAGGCCAGCCTTTTCTTTCCTAAGGAAACTTTATTTTCCTTCAATCGCCCACCATATTATCAGAGGGATGAGCCATCTGCTTCAGCGGGTCCCCTGATTTGGACCCCCTGGTCTGTGACCCTGGGGAGGGGTTTGCAGGAAAGGCGCTTAGCCCAGAAAGCAGCCCCCATCTATGAGCCCCGGGGCAGAGCCTCCAGGTTCAGACAGCAGCCGAGAGAGTCTTTTTGTTCTGGAAAAGGATTCGCGGCTGGGACATTAGAGGCAGCGCGCCCCAAAGCCTAGCGTGGCAAGCGCTGGTGTCCTCGGAAAGGCGGAGCCCTCCCCACACCGTCGCCTCTTCCGGAGCGGGAGGCCACATCGCGTACCCAGTTCGCAGACGGAGAAACGGGGAATCCAGACACGGCCATCACTGCGCCCCGCTGAGTGGCGGGCGGAGAGAGAGTCTGGGACTCTACAAAAGCAACGGCTCATACTGATCGAGCTCTTACCCGGGTCTGGGGCTTTCCGAGCCTCCGCCCGGGCAATCCTTGCACTGGCTCTGCGGGCGCGCGATTCTGTCAGCCCGCTTCCCAGCTGAGAAAGCCGGGTTTGGAGGGAAGGGCCCTGCTGCGCGTCACCCAACAGTCGGGCGCGGGCCACTGCACCGTGCCGCCCCTCTCCGGATACCACTGGGCTTGGGCGATGCTGAGCAGCACAGAGGCCTGGGGTTTCCCGGCCCTGCGGCGCAGCGGGGGAGCTTTGGGTGGGGGACCTGCGAACCCGGCGCGCTACCCCTCCCCGGCCTGCGCCGCAGCTGCCCCCGCGCCGCCACCAGATGGCAGCAGACGCTGTGCGATCGCTGCGCCGGGAGGGAGCTCACGGCCAGGCCGAGGCCGGAGCGGGGTCCACAGGGCCCACCTGCAGCGCGCCCCCGGAAGCGGGCCGCCCGTCCGGGCTGCGCCATACCCCGCAGGTGGCGCAGGCCGCGGGGGAGTGGGCCAGGACCCGCAGCTGGTCCTCCAGCGACCGCCTCACGCCGCTCCAGGCGCGCGTGCTGATTGGCTGAGGCGGAGGCCCGGATGCTCGAGGAGCAATCACTCCCGCGGGCGGGCAGCGGCCGCAGGAGAGGGCCGGAGGCCCCGAGCGCCCTCTAGCCGTTCACACTTCTCTCGCTCTGCTGCTGCCCCAACCCCATGAGGGGACTGTCACCTCACTGGACCCCCGAGGGAAGTGTGGCGCCGACAGGCCTAGGGCCTTGCTGAGAACGCGATGCCAGATGGCCCCGCGGGACCCTGCCCAGGGTCTCCACGCCCGGAGGCCCAGGCCGGGCCTCACACTCGACGATGCCCTGAGCCTGGCTGGAGAGCGGGCAACAATGATGCCCCCGGCCAGGAGTGGGCGCAGGCCCCGGGGCAAGCCCTGGGCATTTTCTGAGCTGGCTGGAGGCGGGGAGCTTTAGGGGAGGGGCGGCAGAGAAGAGGGAAGGGGCTGGTTCCCACCTCCAAGCATCTGGGGAGTGTTCGTCTTCAGAGAGAGGTGGAGGGGGTGTGCGCGCGGAGCGGAGTGGAAAGGGCTATGGGCTCGGCTCAGCCAGGGGGCGATGACAGACCCAGGGGCTGGCATCCTCTGCGCCCCGCGGGGGGGGGGGTCTGCGTTGGTGCACAGGGAGCCCCCAGGCAGAGTGCGCCCTCTGCAGACTGAAGCTGAAGCCGCGGTGCGGGCAGGCAGGCCCGGTGGCTGAGCCCGCGGCCCACCCCCGGCCTCCTGCTGTCTCACTTCCAGCCCCGTCCAACAGCCGCGGTCTAGAGCAGGGACCCAACCGAGCCAGCGGTGGCAACGCCCAGCCAGCAGAGTCTCTGGGACCCACTGTGTGCGCAGTGCTGCCCCACACACTCACTCGGGAGCCCTGTGAAAAAGAAGGGCTAAAAACACATAAAACAAAACACAATGGACGAAAATAAGAAAAAAACCTTAAAAGACAAGATGTGGCACCAAGTCAACAGCCTCAAGTCCCATTCCTGGCTCCATCCCCCACGCCCTCTGTACTGGGGACGAGTCACCTCACCTCCGGGCCTCCCTGCTTACCGCAGAGTGCGCACAGTCATGTGCGTGCCTGTGCCTGAGGAGGTGTGGGGGCCCGAGGGCCATCTCAAGGTGCCTGGGCCCCACCTTCGTCCCCAGGGTCTTGCCCCAGGGCGTCACCGCCTCTGACTCTGATTTCACTTTCATTTCTCCTGCATTCTGCTTCTCTCACATCCCTGCTTTTACTCCCCTGTGTCCCCAAGCCTACCGTCACCCTGGTGCAGCCACACCCCTGTCCTCGCCCTGTCCAGCTGTGAGCTTGGGGGTGTCGGCACCTCAGCCCAGGCCCTCTGGCAAGCCCCTTGGAAGAAGCACCCAACAGCCCAGCTGTCCCTGCCCACACCGGCCCCCACACGTCCCAGGCCGCCTTGACTTCTAAACAAAAGTCCCTTCAAGTGGACAAGGAAAAAAGCAAAAGACCCACTGAAAACTGGGCAAAGGTAGGAGCAGCGCCATGTCCCATAACCGTGTGTGAAGAGACCCTCTGCGTCTCTAAGTGTAAGGACATTCCGTGAGGACAGCGCCCACGAGGTGACAGAGACCCAGAGAACAGGGCACGGGCGGCTGGTGAGGCCGGAGGAGACCGCTGCCTGCTCTCCACTGTGCATCGTATTGTATAAGGTGGACGTGTGTGCGGCAGCATTTCGACATGTTATCCCGTTTCCTTTCTCTTCACCTGTGAACACCCCCACCCTAAGCAGGCGGCTGGGCCGTTCTTGGCTCCCGGCCCCAGGACAGAGGTGGCAGGCGGGGGCTGCAGGCTCTTTTCAGCTCTGGTTCCCCACCTCAGGCAGGCCCTGAGCTGACGGACAAGACCGTGGGCCCACGGGGAGCGTTTGGGGAGACAACGGGAGAGGAGAAGGGGATTTAGGGAGAACGAAGCTCCCCTCCCCCTCCCCGCCCTCCACCCTGCCCTTCAGAAAAGATTCCTCTGGTGTGGGGTCCAGGTGGGTGGCCTTCCTAGGGACACAGAAAATGGCAGGAAGTGGCCCCAAGAAAGCAGGGAAGGGCTGCTAAGTGGTGTGCAGGCCCTGCCCTGAGATGCTGGGCTCTGGCAGCTGGGCGGCAATAAGGTCCCTGGGTAACCCACACCCCAACCGCACACCCCGGAACCAGGAGAGACATGCTGGGACTGAAGGGTCCCAGAGCCCATGGTGTCACTGAAGGTGGAGAATCACCCACGCCCACCACCACCACCACCACCCCCAATGCCTGGGCATCTGGGGGACGGGAGCCTAGACTCCAGCCCGGAAGGAGAACCCACATTCATTAGATCAGCTGTGTATCTGAAACTGAAATAGCATCTCAGCAGAAAGGCACCTTTCCGTCGTCCTGCGCATCCAAGGTTGCAGCTCCGGCACAGATGCCTTCTGGACCCCGCAGCCCACTCCCCGGGCCCCGCTGGAGGCATCTGGGCCAGGCTGCGTCCTGCGGCTCGTGTGTAAGGAAGGCAGCAAAACCGGAAGCACCCCAAATGCCCATCGACGTGGGGAAAGCACGCATGGAGAGATAAAGAATCATCTTTACATCTAGATGCTAAAAACACGTACAACTGAAGATTTTCAGAGATCCCAGCTTCCCGCCTGTCCCCTGGGGTTGACTGTCTAAACCGGGAGATCATTTTATTTCTGCAGCTCCTGAGAGTCCACCCCCGCCCGCTAATCGCAGGACTGTGAGCCCCTGGTGACACTCCCTGGCTTCCCCAGGAGGCCGCTGTCCCTGTCCCCTGCCCCCACCCCCCAAAGACTCCTCCCCGAGGCTCCTGCATTCTAGAAGAGGGGTGCCAATTTTCCTGGCTCTGCGGGGCTGGGGGTCCCTGGACACTGGCAGACACTGTCCACTACCACACTCAACCCAGGCCCCCCGAACTCATCGGACCGGAGTTCGCCTTTCGGACTGCCCTGTTCGTCTCTGCATTGTCCAGATTTAGCAAGAATCCGGCTCTGTTGCTTTCACCGGAACCCCCACCTTCCCTATCTGATCGCCTTCCACATCTAATCAGATTCCTCATCTGACCCCAGCCCAGCCCCGCCCCGCCCTTGTGGGCTCACCCAGACTGCCCTCCGCAAGAATCCTGTCCTGTGGGTTCGGCCAGAATCTCCCTCGCCCCTCCTTTTCCTCACAGCAATTTTCCACCCACTGACCCCCGCCTGCTCCTGGGCTACAAATTCCCACTTTGGTCTTCAGAGTCAAGGCCAATGTCTCTGCTGAAGTTCACGACCTGGCGGTGGGCACACCTGTCTGCCTGCCTGCCCCCAGGATGGCTTTTCCGTAACAACCACACCCATGTGGGTTGGGCTGTGTGGGCAGCTCGGTGTGAACTGGGACGTTTGGACCTGTCCCCGGGTGCCACTGTCCCCCAGGCCCACAGGTACCAGCCCACCAGGTTCCCAGAGGCCGGCAAAGATGCACAGACAGCCCTGGAGACAGGAGGGACTGCGGGCCTGGGGCACAGTGAGTGGGAGGCTGCACCCTGGTTCCTGTGGCTCTGCTTCCAAAGAGGAGGGGTGTCCCGGAGGGGACATCAAAGAGGAAGGGGCTGGGCCCCACGTCTGAGTGGGTGCCCGGCTGGAGCCAAGAGGGGAGCGGGAATCCAGCCGGGAGTCCGCACGGGAGGGCCCAGGGCAGGTCAGAACCTCCTGGGGCGCTTCCACCCCAGGCTTCCGCAAAGGAAGCCCCGGCTGCACTGCAGACCGGCCTCCATGCAGGCGGGTTCTGCTGGACCGCCGTGTGCAGCACCTCCCGCCGAAGCTTGTGTGAGCCCCTCTTCCCTCCTCACACGGTCACATTCACCTGTCCGTCGTGACCAGCTGTGACCATCTGAACGGCACGGAGTGAGCTGGGCCAGTCCGGGGCCACCTTTGACTGGGGTCCCCGGGAGCCCAGGGTGCGATGTGAGGATTCCAATGTCCCCGCCCAGAAAGGAGCCCCGACACCCTCAGCCGCTCCAGCCGACAGCTAGTCCAACGGCAGTGCCCAGGGCGAGGGGTGCGCTGCGCCTCAGAGTCGGGCTGCAGGCTGGGGTCTTCCCATCAGGCACCAGGCCTGGCTGCACTGTCAGAAGGGGGTGGAGAGCCCGGGAGGGTGAGGCAGAGTGGAGTGGAGCATCGCCGTGGCTTTGACAGTGTTTCATGAACTATTGGCCACATTTAATTAAATATTTAAAAGTTAACTGTATCCCTGGCTGGTGTGGCTCAGTGGATTGAGCACCAGCCTGCAAACCAAAGGGTCACCAGTTCGATTCCCAGTCAGGGCACACGCCTGGGTTGCAGGCCAGGTCCCCAGCAGGAGGCACACAAGAGGCAACCACACTCGGATGTTTCTCTCCCTCTCTTTCTCCCTCCCTTCCCCTTTCTCTAAAAATAAATAAATACGATCTCTAAAAAAATTAAAAAACAAACATTAACTACAGAGCCAGATGGGACTCAATGGACATTGTGTCACAACAGCCACCAGCCTGTCACCAGCCCCTGGGACAGGTCTGTATGGCCTCAGCCTCCCTCGCCTGCCACAGAAAGGCTCAGGAGACACTGGGCAGCACCCACCGGGCTGTGCCGTCTTGAAATGCCGCATGTCCCCTAGGCAGGAGTCTCCCGGTTGGGTCTCGGGGAGGTAGAAGGGGGAGGAGCCAAATTCCCACATGCCAAAATCTACGGACACGCCCAGCGGCCCATGCTGCCACCTCCTCTCTCTCCAAAAACAGGCCCAGTGCCCCCACCTCCACCGGGAGAGACAGCCCAGCATGTCAGCCATGCGCCCTTTCCTTGGCCTGCCACCACCCGGGGGCCGGGAGCTCCCGACAGCCTCACAAGGGGACACAGTTCCTCCAAACAGCCCAGCATGTGGGGGGGTGACCCTCGGGTCCCTTTCCTTAGTGCTCAACAACCCCTGTCCCCCCACCACCAAAGCCACAGCAGGCAGGGCGGGGTGACACCTGAAGAAGGCCTTGTGGGGGGGAGGGCCACTGGGGGGGTTCTTCATTGCCCTCAAGATAGAGTCCAGACCCTTCACTCGGGGTGCCCGCACCCCGCTGCCTCCACCAGTGTCAGACGTCGCCCTGACTCCCCAGTCAGTCCCACCCCAATCGTCTGCGTTCCAGCCACACCAGCTGCCTGTGAGTTCCTGAGCGACCCCGGGTGGGTGCCCTCTGGATCCTGGCATACTTCTTTCCTGCTGCCTGAAATCTTTACTGTCCTTCAGCTCTCGCCTAAGATGTCAACTCCTCCAGGAAGTCCACCTGCCTTGCACAGGTACCCAGACACAGGAGGGTGGATGGCCGGTCCCAGGCAGGGGCCACTGGACATCACTGGGCTGCTCCCTCTAGCCTCTCTCCACATCCCAGGGCCCGCCCGCTGGGCACCTGGGCCAAGAGCTCTGTGGAGCGAGAGGCTCAGAGCTGCCACCTACTGGCCACTGAGAAGAAAGGACCTGCCACGGAACAGCTGGCGGGCAGGGTCCCTGAGCCCCTCCCCAGCCACCCCTGCCTGGCTCCCCTGAGGGGTATGGCAAGGGGGTAGGCCGCGGCACCCCAAGACCCCGGGGAAAGTCTGTGAAAAGAGGGGGAAGAAATGCCACAAGCAGGTTACAAGGGCCACCCCCTATTTAAGATGTTTACGATGAGCAATCTAACACGTACTAATACCAAAACACACACAGCACGATACCATTTTGCTTTTCACAAGAAAACGGAAGGATTTGTCCGGAAAAAATTTGCTCAGAGAACAGTGCGCGATGGACGTCTGCAGCCGTCCCTCCTCTACTGCCACCTCATTTGGAGATGGCAGTCCTCTGGGGACCCTGAGGCCTGGGCCGGGGGGCCAGAGCGGGGAGGAGGCTGCCCGGGCCCCAGCAGCTCCTTCCGCGGGGATCCACAGCGCTCCGCCCCCGCTCCCAGCCCCAGCCCGAGCCAGGCCTCTGGGGCTTCAGGGTCCGGCCACGCCTTCCAGCGCCCTGGGCTCCTCCCCCCATCCAGCCTCCTCCTTGCCCTTTATAAATATGTATCGGCCCGAGAGATGCGGGGGCGGGAGGGGGCTCTTTTTTGAAGGAAAATTAACCGCAGTGACAAACTCAGTGGTTCATGCACACCATCAGCCTGCTACTCCTGATTATGCAGGACGCAAACTGCGAGTGTGAGCGTGGGGCGGAGCGCCGATCAAAGGCGCCCCGGGCAGCGGCCGGCCCACCTCGGCGCCGGCGCCCCTTGATCCACGCACCCCCGCCGGTGCGGGCCCAGGGGCCGCCTCCCTCGGACAGCGCCGCGCCCCGCCCGCCGGCCGCGCCGCACCGTAAAGGGTGCAGTAACCTTGCGAGCCTGGCGGGGAAGGCTTCGCCTGGCTGCCTGCTCACGGACGCATCCGCTCACCAGAGTATTTTAAGCTCACAGCGCAGACCATATGGTGTTTCGAAGAACAGAAGTTGAAAGTACAGTACATATTTATTCCTTCCACAGAGAGCGTACAAGGGGTTGAGGATTTCAGTAAAGCCTATATGTGCGTGTGCGTGCTCGCGAAGCCAGTGGAAATATACGCGACGCACAGAAAAAAAAAAGGAATGCCACAGACTGATCTCACCTCTCTGCCAACCCACCCCCTCGCAGCAGTGAAAACTTGGTCTACGTAAACTCGAGAAAACAAGAAATATTTTATCAAGTCGTCTGCACCCGGGGCTATTGCCAAGGCTTCCTCCCGCTTTTTGCAACGACAGCGGGCTCCTTGGTGTCAAGACTGCGGGTGGCGGAGGGGAAGGAGGGGCGCCCACCGGGGGGTCCTGCGTCTGCGGTTGGGAGACCCCCTTGGGCGAGTCTGTTGACCACATCCTCACCTAGCGTCCGGGCTCCCAGCTCTGCGGACCAGCCCCGGCCTTTTCCTGGGAAGCCCCCTTCAGTCTCTCAGTCCAGGTGACCGTGGGGTGGCCAGTGGCCAATCAGAGCCCTGCCCCTTGTGCTGGCCTCAGTGACTGGTTCAGGGATGGTCACATGACCCAAGACAGCCCGATGAGGCTCAGTCCTGAGACTTTTGGTGGAATTACTGGGAAGGAGGTTCTCTCGTCCCAAAGGATTTGCTTGGCCGGGAGCTTAACGCTCACTCTTTGGGCAGAAACCTAGGGATAAAAGAGTCTAGGGCGGTCCCAGGCTTTCTCCGGCACTCGGTGCTTTGTTCAGCGATTCCAGATTTCAGCTCTCAATTTAGATGGCCCCCCACCTGAGTTTCAGGGGCTCCCAGAGTCACGGCAGTGGGGACATCAGCAGGAAGAGGGTTCTGACTCTCCAGGGTCATTCCTCAGAGGTTCTGCTCTGGTCGGGGCCGAATAACTCCTATCTGACCGACCTCCTGCAGGTAACGAGCACGCACCGTCACACTGGCCAACCGCAGGCCCTGGAGAGGGGCTGAAGGCGGCCGCGGGGGGAGGCACGCTCTCAGGACACAGCTGCCCGTGTGCGTGGCTTTAGGTCTGAGGGCGGGCTCCCGTCTGCCCCACACAGGGCAAGTGAAACCTGGAGAGGACTCTTCCGATGCCAGACTCCCACTGCCTTGGAGAACCAGGGGCTGGGGCAGTAACAGCAAACAGGCAGTGACCGTGGGGTTGAGAGAGAGAGAGAGAGAGAGAGAGAGAGAGAGAGAGAGAGAGCGCACCACAGAAGGAGGCCCAGACAGACATCCCCCCCCCCAACACGAATGCAGCAGCTGGAACGCCATTTTAGCCAATCAAACCCAGAAATGCGTGAGAGTGGGCTCTATCTCAGGAATTCTGGGTTTGTTTAAGATTCAAAAATCATTATAATCCCAGAAAGGAGAAACACGACATGGTCACCTGGACAGCAGCAGAAACCACGTTGGAAAAACCCACCACCTGCTCATAATTTTAAAAGAAGAGACTCTCTCAATGAGGGGCAGGAGGGAAGTCCCTCGAGCTGGCAAAAGGCGTCTTTGGCCAGCCCGTGTCTAGCACGGCCCTCGGTGGGGGAGGCTGAGTGCTCTCCTTCCCAGGCCAGGACACCCGCAGAGGGTCCCCTCGCAGGCTCCCATTCAGCAGGGCCTGGAAGTCCTGGCCAACAGAGTAAGGCGGGGAGGCGCGCGAAGTGCAGAGGGAGACCGAGAACTAACTCTGTTCACAGGAGACGTGATCGTCTTTGCAGAAGATCCCCAAGAACACACCCCCCCCCAAAAATGAGAAGCTGTGATTCTCTAATCAATACTATTTAAAGTGGCATTAAAAATGAGATACTTAGGGGTGAATCTAAAAACAAATATGCCGGAGGTTCGTCGGCTCGACTCCGTAAACCTCGTTGAATGACACCGGACGGCCCTAAGTAAATAGAGATGCTGTGGTCACAGCCCAGGAGCCTCAACACTGCTAACACGTCGGTTCCTCCCAAATGGATCGGCAGAGTCAGTGCGGCCCCAGCTTATGTTCCGCTGGGCTTTTCCGCGTGACAAGCTGATTTTATTTTTTAAAAGGTTTTATTTATTTATTTTTAGAGAAAGGGAGGGAGAAAGAGGAGAGAAACATCCATGTGTGGTTGCCTCTCGCGTGCCCCCAGCCGGGGACCTGGACCACAACCCGGGCGTGTGCCCTGACTGGGAATCGTGCCTGCCACCCTTTGGTTCGCAGGCTGGCGCTCAATCCACCGAGCCACACCAGCCAGGGCAACGATCTGATTTTAAATTTTACATACAAATGAGAAAGATTTAAAATGGCTACAGTAGCTTTAAAAAAAGAAGGCAAATTTGGAGGGGTTTCACAACCTGATTTCAAGACACGTACAGCTGCAGCAATCGAGAGGGTGTGGCATCGGTGCGCGGGTGTCAGAGCCACTGACTGGGGTGAGGGGCCCCCACGCCGCCCACCTCCCTCAGGAGGCTGCCCCAAAGCCTCCATGCCTGGGCAGCCTGACAGTACTGACTCAAAGGGCCATCTCACACCCGGGCCAGAAGGGGTTGGGACTCGAAAGAACTGGCTCAGATGGGTGACTTCCTTGGCCACTTACAAAGGGCATTCCCTGGCCCTGAGCCTCTCCTGAAAGGCCTCCAGCCCGCCATCTGGTGATTAGAAAAATGTGCGAAGACCCGCAAAGCACCAGGGTCTCCACTGGTCCACGCTGTTAGAAAGAGAGGCAGTGACAGGGACACAGGGAGGGAGAGAGCGGTTTCCCACACCGCCTCCGCCTCCTGACCCCGCCCTCTAAGTTCCACCTTATTTTAATACCCATCTCACTGGGAAGAGAACCCGGGTTTACTGTGACGGGGCTTCCTGCCCGAGTTCGTGTCGTGTGCCTAGAAAGTAGGGAAGGGACGAGGACCCATGTGTGCACGCTCCAAAGTCCAAGCCTGGCCCTCCGAACCCTTCCTGCTTTGACACTGAGGCAAGATCTTGAACCCTCTGACCCCTGCCTCCTTATGTCAAAGTGAGAACAGGCCTAATCCCTTACAGGTAACCCCGGGGCCACCTGCCGCCTTCCTCCCCTGCCCAGTCCAAATGCACCGCTGGTGGGAGGGGCAGCAGGATCCGTGACAAAGGCTCAGAAACCTACGGAGCACCCCAGGCAGACCCAGCTGCAGCCCCTGGTGGTGACTCACTCCGGGAAGAGGGATGGAGGTCTCTTCAGCCTCATTCACCGGGTTCCCACCTGCCTTCTCATTACTTTAATTACTTCACGTTCTTTTAAGTCCTATGGTTTTGTAATCTGTTTAAATTTTTTATTTTTTTAAAGATTTCGTTTATTTATTTATTTATTATTTCTTTTAGAGACAGGGGAAGGGAGGGAGAAAGAGAGGAAGAGAAACATCAATGTGTGGTTGCCTCTCACGCGCCCCCTACTGGAGACCTGGCCTGCAACCCAGGCATGCACCCTGACTGGGAATGGAACCTGCGACCCTTGGGTTCGAAGGCCGGCGCTCAGTCCACTGAGCCACACAAGCCAGGGCTGTAATCTGTTTTAGTGCCTGTAGAGCAAGACCTTCCTTTTGTTCTTTTTCAGAACTACCTGAACACTCTGTGGACTTTTTTATTCTTCCATGTACACTGGAGAATCAGTTTCCCAAGTTCCGATGCCATTGGGCTAGGATTTTTTACAGGAATTGCATTGAATATAGAGGTCATTTGGTGGACAAGTTACATTGCTTCAAGGTTAAGATATTATCCCATTAGTTACCTCTGCCGTGGGTCTTTTTCTGAGTTTTAGATTTAGCTCCTTAAAGATCTGCTGCATTTTTTCATTAGGTTAACGCCTAAATACTTCAGTATTGTGCAGGATATCTTATTTTTATTAATATTTTCAAGAGATGTATCACCCTGGCCGGGTAGCTCAGTCTGTTGGGGCGTCATCCCAGCACCCCAGGCTGCAGGTTCCATCCCTGGTCAAGGGCACATAAAAAGATTCAACCAATGAGCGCATCAATAAGTGGAACAACAAATCAGTGTTTCTCTCTCTCCCTAAACAAAGATGAAGATGAAGAAGAAGGGAAGCCCCTGGCCTGTATAGCTCAGTGGACTGAGCGCCGGCTACCAACCAAAGGGTTCCCAGTTCAATTCCCAGACAGGGCTCATGCCTGGGTTGCCGGCCAGGTCCCCAGTAGGGGGCGCATGAGAGGCAACCACACATTTCTATTTCTCTCCCTCTTTTTCTCCCTCCCTTCCCCTCTATAAATAAATAAATGAATAAATAAAATCTTAAAATAAAAAATAAGAAGGGAAGCAAGGAAGGAAGGGGAAAAGAAGGAAGGAACGCATCATTATTGCGGGGGAATCCATCAGACTCTCTATTCTGATCTTATAGGAAGCACCCCGTGGACTCTGTCATTAGGTTAGTTTGCTGGTTCTCTTGTTCACCCTGTTTGACAATAACGATGCTGCCTCCTCGCTCCCGATGCTTCTGTCTCACTCTTTTCCTCCCGCTGCCTGGGCCGGACTGTCAGGGGCCACACCGAGTAGGGGCAGAGCAGGGGACTTTCAGAAGGGCGAAGAGACTCGGGTTTTAGCCCAGACCTGGAAGCAGGCGCCCGCAGTCACTGGAACTTCGCCCTTGAGGAGACCCCCACCCCCCGCAGCCGTCCACGAAGGCTGGCCTGAGACAGGACGGGGGCCCTCTAGATACGGTTTGGGGGTCCCGGTGTGAAGAATGACGTGGCCCAAACTGGGGCCACAGACAGGGTGCAGCAGAGAGATGGGGGGAGAACAGAGGGGACTGCGGGGCAGGTTCGCTTCGGAGTGAGGAGTCAAGACGGAAGCCCTGTTTGGGGGCACGCGGCCGGGCTGGGGGGGGCGTCATTCGCTGGGGGCAGAGCAGCGGGGAACCGGGTTTGCGGAGGGAGGTGGGTTCCACCACAGTCAGTCTGCTCCGCCCGGCCAGCGGTGTAGCGGGCGTCGGGGCGGAAGACCGCGAGTCAGGGGACCCAGATCACGGCGGAGCAGAGGAGTGTCGGCTCACGTGGGCTCGCTGTTGGTAGAGCTGCAAGGACCGTCCGCACGGGGGCGGGAGTCAAGTGAGGGGCGGACCCCGGGCGACACCAGCGCCGGAGGCGCAGGACGCGGAGTGCTGACCACGGGAAGGACCAGAGGACCAGCGCCAGGGAGGAAGCGGCCCCGCCCAGAAGGCAGAGGAACTTGGACGTGCACGTGCCCTTGCGTGAACGCCCGAGAGTGGTCGGGCTCTGTCTCCCGGGACAGGGACTGACACGCCGCTTCCTGCCTACCCGACTACAGCGGCTCCAAAGAGCTCGAGACGGGCAGCGGGGACCACGCTGGCCACGCCCCCCGGGCCTACCCGCTGGAGCGCCTGCGCAGGCCACGCCACGCCCCCAGCCCTGGCCCCGCCCCCTCCGCGGGGCGCTCTCAGAGGCGGGACGGGTCCTAGTCGGCGGGCGGGGCGAGACGGGGTCACGTGGGTAAACACGCGCACGTGGAGCGGTGGCCAGGCTGGGAGGGCGGTGCCGGCTCGCGGCTGGCGGTGGGAAGCTGGTGGCTGCGGCGCACGGCCGGCGCTCGCGGGGGAAGCCCAAGGAGAGCGGCTGGGAAGCGGCGGCCCCGCAGAGCCTCAGCGCCCCGTTCCGCTCAAGGCACCGATGCAAAGGCAAACAGCGAGGTCGGGCTGGGCCGTGCGGGCGGTGCCCTAAGAGACGTCACAGCTACCACGGGTTGGTGAAGCGAGCTCCGGCCCGTCTCCCTGCGGGGGACAGAGGAGCCAGGAGCGGCTAGGAAATGCGCCAGAGCCACGTGTCCAGGAAGGGCCGCGCGCCTGGTCCGAATCCGGGCATTCTGGCTCCTCCCTGCCGGGGTCGGGGTCCTGACCAGGCGTCCTGCCCCCGCCCCTCGGGGCTGGGCCTGGCCTGGGGCTCGCAGGAAGGCCTGTGTTGCCGGAGTGTTCGGTGGGGTGACCGTGGTGCCCGCCTCCCGAGGAGGCTCAGAGGCGGCGCTCGTACAAACGTCGCGATAGCTTCCCCCGGGCGTGGCGGGGATGGAGCTGGAGGGGCTCCTGGCTCAGGGCCGCTGCTCACCGGATGGCCTCTCCTCCGAGACCCACCTGTGTCTTCCCGGAGCCCTGGCTCAGCAGCGACCCCGCAGCGGGGCGCCCGGGACACTCACGGCTCCTCCGAGCCACCATCCCCCCAGACCGCCCCCCTCCTCCGCTTCCTCCTCCTCCCCTCTGTCGTGACCGGGAGGCGCGCGCGGCAGCGGAGTCGGCAGGGTGGTCGGGGCGCGTGGGGCAGGACGCTCGGGAGGCACGGGAAGAGGTGTCCCGCGCACTGGAGCCGAGCTGCCCGGCCGGGGGTAAAGCGCCCTGTTTGTAGGCCCATGTGGCCCGGCCGCCCTAGGGACGCAGTCCCGGAGAGCGATGGCCGGGGCCCGGCCAGCCCTCAGTTGGGTGTGGGGGTTGGTAACTGGGCTTCTCATGCAGTGTGACCATGGGCCCTGAAGCCAGCCCCTCCCCGCCCGTGTGACCTTGGGCAAGTTTCCAAACCTCCTTGTGTCTCGGTTTCCTCTCTTCTAAAATGGGGTTGGGGCGACTTAAATGACTAGACTGAAACCGGGACAGCGGAGCGGTGCGCACGCAGGGGAGCGCACGCGGAGCCGGGACTGCCCCTTCCTGCGGCCGAGCCCAGCCGCAGCCCCGACCGCAGTCCCTCCCTCCGGCTCTCTTTCATGGAAGTTTCCACGTGGGCACCTTCAAAGTGACTTACCCTGATGCATTCGCTGAGACAGGTCAGGGCAGGGACACAGGCCAGTGTGGTGGCCCCCGAAGCTTCTCTTACCTCCTTCCTAGCTCACTTACCTGCGGGCTGGCCTCAGCATGTCTCTCTCTGATAGTGCCGCTTCCCTGCCCCACCCCCATCCGGGGACCCATGGCCACACCTGTTGGGAGCTTCCCTGAACTGCAGTGCCATGTTGGACTGGACGCCCTCATTCCACTGAAGAGGACAAGTGGACGTCGAGTGGTCGTCTGGGTGACAAACAGAGAGGCTTTGTGTCCGAGGGGCTCGGGCCTGGGGCTTTGGGGGTGAGGACCCGGTCTCTCCTCCTCCTCCAGAGCAGGTTTCGAGATGGCAGGTGCTGGTCTCAGGGAGAGACGGGTGGAAGCGAGAAGGCAGGGAGAGCTGGGGGGCACCAGAGAGGAAGCTTGGGGGCACAGGGTGAGGCAGACCTCAGTGCGGAACTGCCCCCCTCCTGGGGCTCCAGGTCCTGCGGCTCCTCAGGGGCACCCAGCCTTCCAGGGTCTCCACAGTGGGTCTGTCCAGGGCCCTGCCTCCTCTGGCCTCTCTTCTGCCCCCCTGCGCTGCCCCCTGACCAGAGTGTGTGGCCACCCGCACTGCGGTCGGCCTGTGGCCAGTGTTCTCTCGGCTGCCTTGTCCAGCCCGGCATCCCAGGGCCTGGCCTAGAGCCTCCCAGCACACGTGGGCGGTAAACGTGGATGGCTCATGGGAGCTCCTTGCGCTGACTGAGGTTTGGGGGTTCAGAAACCCAGGAACCCTCGGAGCTTCCTCTCCATCCTGCCTGCCACCGGCCCTGGGATGCATGCAGCCTCTTGCCCCCACTTCTACCGGTTATCTCCCCTGAGGCCTGGCCCCAATCCCCTCCCTTTCCCAGGACCATTCCATGAGTGGCAGTGTGGCCACGGCACCCCAGAAGCCCTTGCAAGGGCACACCCGGAGGGCACGGCTGGTCCCCGCCAGCGCAACAGAAGGGGTGAGAATGCGCAGGAGGAGGGGGCGCAGGCGGTGCGCACCCGAAATGCAGGGGAACATCTGTCCAGAGAAGAAGGGAGGCCCAGAGTTGCACACTTTGTTATTTTTACTTCGTGGTGTGAGGGCCCATCTGTGCAGGTCTGAGCTTGTCTGGAGGAAACCGGGTTTGTAGATGCAATTCCAGTGAGGGCGACTTCGCAGGCGGTCAGACTGGGACCTTCTCTGGGAGTTGAGTTGGGCAGCTGAGGGTGCCAGGGTCCCGCAGCTGTTTGGGGCACGTGAGCACAGGGTGGGGGGCCTCCCGCCCGAGCGCCGTCCTTGGCTCAGCCCTGTCTTCTCAGCCCCGGCTCACCAGGGCCGCCCACAGGGGCCTGGACCACCAGCTGGGCAAACGTAGCAGGCCGGCCCTCGGGAAGTGCCCAGGGCTCCCACTTGAGCGCCCTGCGTGGAAGTCCCAGAACAGCCCTGTCTGAGCTGTGGCAGAGGTGGCCACATTGGGACCCTCTCGAACCTTCCCACACGCCAGGGCGACCCGGGGCGGGGGGGCAGGAGGGTCACCGGATGCCGTCGGAAGGCCCTTTCAGGGGTGAGAGTCCTGGGTGGGGCTGGCGTGTGAACCGACTGCTGTCCCCAGCTCGCGCGTGCCTCCCCACACGTGCCGTGTGACGACGTTTGCGCTCCGGGAGCAGCAGAGGCGTTGGGCGTGGGCATCCGCCTCGACCCTGCCTGCCAGCGACACCGCTCAGCGCTCGGAGGCTCTCCTGGGGCCTCTGTCGGGACCGGAGCTGCGGCAGCCCCATGGGGACACCGGGGAGGGGACAGCTAGCACACTTAGCCTGGGGACTCTTCTTTGGTGCCATTCCTAACAGGTCCTGCGTTATTGGGGGGGAGGAGGAGACCCGTGACTCTCACAGCCATCGCTGTGCCCCACCCCCCGACCTGCTCAACGAGCCCCTTCCTAACTCCTGCCCATCAACAAGATCCAACAGACGGGGATTGTGGGAAGGAAGCCCATGACCTTTTTTCTTTCTGTCTTCATAATGAACCCTTGGGTGAGAAACGTGATTTGAGGTGTGCCTGGGAGGCCCTCGGGAGAAGAGAAGTGTTCTGCGCACGACTAAGCACTAACAGCGGTGGCTCCCCAATACTGCAGGAGACACCCGTCACACACACACACACACACACACACACACACACACACTCGGCGTGTGACTCCGCCCAAACAGGCCGTGTTACCACGTCAGGGTACCTTAGGTGGGTTATTCGAAAGCAGAATGGCCCTTGCCTGGTGGCTCAGTTGGTTAGAGCATCGTCTGCATACACCGAGGCTGTGGGTTCAATCCCTGGTCGGGACACGTACAAGGCTAAACCAGTGAGTGTGTGTGAATGAATGTCTCTCTCTCTCTCTCTCCTCTAAAAATCAAAAAAAGAAAAAGCAGATGGGGACAGGGCCCGGGGACCCAGGGAACTGCTGTTGGTGTCCGGGAGAGCCGGGGCACAAAAGCGACGGGGAGGGGCCATGCCTTGCTGGGCTCCAGGTCCACGCTGGGGCTGAGGAGCTTGGGAGAGAGACCTTTCCTTCTTCCTCCTCCTTTTCTTCTTTTAACAGAAACAAAAGGATGAAGTCGTCAGCATCCCTGGGCCCGTCAGTGTCGCTCACTGAGGTTGCCATCGATCAGAGGACGGAAGCAGCACAGTTCCTAAGGCCCCGGCGCCCTTCGCACTTCCTGAGCCTCCGTCCTCCTTCCTGGCCACGCCCGCGCCCAGGCCCCCCTGCCCCGGACGGCGCTCCAGTGAGCAGCGCGCAGAGTCCCTTCGGCCACCTGGGAACCCCGGTCGTGCCGCAGCTTGTCTCCCCTTGCCTCGGTTTTCTGGGTCACGGGCGGAATTGGGGAGACGGTGTTTCAGCCATGCTCAGTGCAGGGTTCCACCCCAGGGGCAACAAAGCCCGGCCCCAGGCCGCGGCTCTGAGGGAGCCCAGTGTCCCTCCCACCTGGGACGGTGTGCAGGGCCACCTGCAGGGCTGGCTACCAGCCTTTGGACAGGGGACCTTTTCTGGGCAGCAGCCCTGGAATCCTGGAATCACAACTGCCCCACCTCTCACCTGGACATGCCCTAGACAGGGTGAAGGTCAAAGGTCACCCGGGGTCACCTGGAGGGCGAGGAGGAGGTAAAGCGGTTCTCAGACCGTGGCAGGTTTCTGCCCACCTGCTGGCCAGTGTCACTTTGCCCCAGCCCTCCTGACATCTAGAGAAACGAAACCTCTGCATGACAGGAAGCAGGGGGGCTCCCCAGCATGTGGCTGCAAACTGAGAACGCCGGAACTCGACTCTTGTCACCGCCTGGAGGACAGAGTTTGAGCAGAGACAGAGCAGCCCTTAGCACCCACGAGGCTGGGCTCGCCGGGTGCAGCGGCCCCCTGCCCACGGGCCTGAGGGAGACACCGAGGCCCCGCAGACCCCCGTAAACCCAGGAATCTGCAGCAAACACCCGTGGGGGCCAGGCCGGCACAGGGCTGTGTCCCGATTAGTGAGTGTGTTAGGACCTCCTGGGCGTCCGGGGTGGAGAGGGAGGCGCTACCTCTGCCGCTGCCCCGGAAACATTTCTTTTCTTGGTCTCACCCCATTCTCGGGTTCCAGAACAGTGTTTTCTCGGGACACTGGGCCCCACCTGGGCCTGATCAGCTCGGGCTCCTGGGTGAGAGAGGGAGGGGGAGCCCTGCCCTCCGGCCGCCCGGAGCGGGGAGCCAGTCCAAGTGCAGGCTCTCCCGAGTGTGAAAGGAGGGGTCACGTGTCTTAAAGCCCCCGTGCAGCCCAAACACAACGGAAGGCAGCACCGACCTGCCTCCCGGACCACACAGCGTCGGGGACAGACCGGCAGGGATGGAGGGCACAGCTCTTTGGACCAAGTCATCGCCTCACACTGAGACCGTGGGTCCTGGGGACCCAGGCTGTGATGCCAGAGGACGTTAACTCTGGATTTCCGATTCTTTTTTCTCCTAAGGCGGGGAGGCCCCTGCCCAGCTGCTCCATCCATCCTGGGGAATGGATCGTCTGCGGGCTCTCTGCCAGAGGACTCATCGGGGCCGGGCAGGCGGGAGGGAGCCCGCCCTCACCGCCAGTCCGGGGATTGGAATCCGGTGGTGCGTGGCGGCTTTCCTCTGAAAGGCACCGACACAGACACGGGGGTCTCATCCACTCCTGTTCGTGTCTTGCGAAATTTTCAATCTTAATGTTGATCTTCTGCAAGTAGAAGCTGACCTACATTTCTTCTGGAAAAGTGAGAAATTTGATGAAAGTGCCTATTTGTGTAAGAATCAGTCCAGCTGCCTGTTCACTCATGGGGCAAATCTTCAGTGAACCCCTGTTTTGTGCCACGTCCTGCGCTTCTGTGCTGAGCGATGGCACCAAGCGGCAGGTGCGCACAGAAAAAGAGCAACAAAACTACCCTGGCTGGTGTGGCTCAGTGGACTGAGTGCTGATCTGCGAATCCAAAGGTCGCTGGTTCAAATCCCAGTCAGGGCACCTGCCTGGGTTGCGGGCCAGGTCCTCAGTTAGCACGTGTGAGAGGCAACCCATCTGTCGGCGTATCTCTCACACATCAATGTTTCTCTCCCTCTTTTCCTCTCTAAAATTAATAAAGTCTTTAAAAAATAGCAATGAAAAGGAGGGCGTTTGTATGCACACGTGCGTTTAAAACCGCAGAGAGAGAGGGCCCGGTAGAAGAGTGGTCTCATCGTGTCAGTGACGTCAAGAACGAGACCATGGAGCCGCCACAGCGTGTCCTTGCTGAGCCTGGGCCGCACGGCGTCTCCGGGACTCGCCGCTTCCGTGCTGTGTCCGCAGCCGTGTAGCTTCCCGCCACAGACGGGCTTCACCTTCGCCATCGGAGAAAAGCCCGCCCGGCGGGACAGTGGCTCCTTAACGGGCAGCATGGCCGGCAGTGCCTGGGAGAGCCACGCACGCGGCACGCGTGAGCTCGTGTTGGGGGCAGTGCCACCTGCGGTCGTGAAACCGCAGGAGAGCGGCTCGGGGGCCAGCTCGGCGGCGGTACGGGCACGGTGGCACATTCCCACCGAGCAAACGCCCTGCCGTCAGGATCGAGGCGGCCCCAGGGGCACCGGCACCGGCATACCTCGGAAAGGACGTGGAAGGGAAGGACCAGCGGCAGGACTGGGCAGGGTTTGATCCCGTTTCTGTGCATTTTTACCCCCCCCCCCACTGTGGTTTCTGTGAATCTATTGCTTGTGGACCCAAATAATCATGGGAGTGTTACAATCCAGGAAGACGTGTGGGGACCTGCACCCCGGTCTTCTCCACGGGGGACCCAAGACTGTGGGCGCAGGGAAGGCAGACGGGCATCACCTGTGTGTGCCGGGCTTCGCTCCTTACCAGGAACGCAGCGGAGCCCGCCCGCCCAGCACTCCCCTCCTCGCAAACACTGCCCCCTGCTGCCTGGACCCCAGCTCCTCTTCCGCCTAACACCAAGCGCCCCTGGGGCTGGTCTCCAGCTCCCCTTCTGCCTGGGGCCCCTCCACCCTCCGCTCCTTCGTGCCCGCCTTCTCCTGCTGCAGGAGTCGGTTCCCACCCTCCACCCGCCCTCCCACACCACCGCCCGGGCGGCTTCCTGCTCACCTGGGTCCCGGGCTCTCACCTGAGCTTCCCCACGGCACCCAGCCTGCTCTGCAGGTAGCGCCCAGCACAGGTATGGGCCACTCACACGCGTGTCTTACGACAGCAGCCCACCACAGACTGGCCCCTCGCCGCAGGCAGACGCCACACAGTCAGGGGTTGGCGGTGATCAGGAAAAACGGGTTAAAAGCCGGGCGGCCGGGCTGCTTTTTCATCAAAGGCCGCCATCGCCCCCTGTCTGAGGCTCCGGGGAATCGGACCCTGGGAGCCTGTGAATGAGAGTCTCCTGGAGTTAAATTCGGAATTGGGATGAGGTAGGGAAATCTACACTACAATGCAATTGTCTGCCGCGCAGGACCTGAAGTATCTGCGGCAAATTATATTTAAGACTCTATTGTCGCCGGTAGATTAGCTAATGCGTGGTTTTAAGTGCAGGCTTCTAATGCCATTACTCCCGGGCGGCCCTGCCTGGCAGGTACCCTTGTGGAACAAATGGCTGCATTGCCTGAATAACGTGTTTGATCAAACAGGACAATTCTTTCAAAAATTGAGTTCTCTGTGGCAATTTGAGACCCGTAATCAGCAAATTAGATGATTACAGCGGGGATAAAAATAGTCTTCTAACAATGTCCAAGGTAGAAATGTGATTTGAATTTCAAAACGCGGTAGGGAAGGGCGCAGCTGGCTAAGTCTGCCTAGACATGATCCGATTTGATGTCTCTCCCATCCCCGCTCGAGCTGGAGCCTAATTCTGCCCGAATAAACTGCAATCTCGTTTGCATCGGAGTTCGAGGACAGAAGGGGAGGTCGCCCTGAGCTCCAGATTGTAAAGGGTCCCACAGCATGCCTTACTCACCTCCAGCCCTTCAAGTCCGCATGCACCCAGCCTCTTCTGTCCCCCATGGAGGGGTAAGAGCTGCGGGTGGTGGTGGTGGGAACTGGTAACTCTCCCACCCCACCCACTGCCCGAGACCAGCGTTCTCTCTTTCTCAGGCACAGGGGACAGATGTGACAGCAGCTCAGGTGGGGTCAGGGGTGACTTCCGTGAGCTGAAGACACTCATCACCATGGTGACCCGTCTCCAACACAAGGAGGTACACGAGGGGTCCCGCCTCTGCGTCCCTCCTGCTCAGGAGTGCACCTCAGAGCATTTGTCCGCCCAGGGGGACCAGAACCACCACTGTTACCCCGGGTCCCGCTCGGGGTCGCCGGCCTCAGGCAGGGCCAGCTAAACCACAGAACAAGAATGACTTGGCAAATGGGCATGTAGGGCCACCCCGAAAGGGGCTCGAGTTTGGAGGAAGCTCCTTGGAGAGGGGAACCACCTCCACGTACCAAGGGCTCTAGGGGCCCCTGGCAGAGCCGCAGGAAATAATCCATCCCTGTAAATCGGGCTTGCCCGTCGGGACCTACCTTCCCTGGCACAGATGATTGACAGCTGCCCATGGCAACAGTTATTTTAAAAAAAATACCGGTTTTTACAGAGAAGGCCCGCCCATCCCATTGCATTCCATGAGACCCTGCAAGGGGACAGCTCGCCAAACGATCGAGCACTTAGCGTCCCTCAGACACGCTCTCCAGCCCCTGTGACCTCACACTTGTCAAGCTCTCGAACTCCTCAGACTCTGGAAATGGGAATGTGTTTAGTGCCATCTTTTTGCACAGAAAACGCCTAATGTAAAGGACCACTTTTAGAATTTTTTGCAGGTCACTTGCGAGGGATGGCCATTAACAACTCGCTCCTTTTTAGGGTGAGAGCAGCTGTCTGTGTGGGGGACGCCGCCGCCGGGCAGGTGTGTGACCGGCGACTGCGCGGCGTCACCCAGACACTCGGGACACTTCTTATCAGGAAGCTGCAGAACCAAAACATCCCAGGGCGAAGAAGTGTGCTCACTCTCCCACTTCGTGTAATTATGACGCACTTAAGATGGTGGCTTTTCTTAGGACTTCAGGGAATTTTTTACAGAATGAAATTAAACACCGAGTTGAAAATAAGTTTATTTGCTTATTCACCCTCCCTTGGACGAACCCGTGCGACGCCGAAGCGCTGTGACGTGCAGGAACCGAGACTCATGGGAGACGAACTGGATAGGAGCCCCCTCCCAGCTCCGGGGCCCCGGGAGGCAAGTGAGGCAGCACCCTGAGCTTCCCCCAGGTTTCCTCTGAAATGCACTTGCGGGGAAGGGTGAGCTTCGGGAAGCAGGCAGTTCAAATCGAGAACGGGCCACAACGTTGAGTGCTACCTTGAGGGACCAGACGTAGCTCGTGAAACCAGCTGTCTCAAAGACAGTGTTACCTTTATTAAAAACAGACAGACGTAGCAGCACTCGGAAACGACAGTTCATAGAAGGCATTGTACATTGTCAACTGATAACGCGGAGGGCGGGCCCAGCGCGGCGGCTCTGGCTGCGTCCCAGTGCTCGCACCGACCCCACACAGCACCACGCACCCAGGGCACCCAGCACACCCGCGGGGAGGCCGGCAGCACCACGCGCCCTCGGCTCCCGGCCTCGGTGTCCGTCGGGGCAAGCAGCACCCTCCGTAGCAGCATCTGGAGGTGGCTGGTGCACTTGACCCACGCAGGAGAAAAACGTAAAAACGTAAGCGTGCCATGAGAACACCTCTCCCTGCCCCGCCATCCACAGAGCACCTGTGCTTCGGGAGCGGACGCTCTCCCGGGTCGAGTCCAGGCGGCCGAGGCGGCACCCGGGCGCAGGCCCAAGGGGACGGGACCACGCGGCTGGGCACGACTGTCTTTGGTGAGGAGGCTGGAGTGTCATGCTGCGTCCTGGTCGCCGCTCTGCTTCTTGCCGCTCGGCGGCGGGGTGAGGAGCCCGGACGGGAGAGGAGAAGCCCTGTTTTGTTCAGACAGCATGGCTTTCTTCGCCTGCGCTTTGTCCTGTGGGCGAGAAGCAGAGTGAGGGGTGTGAGGATGGGAGAGTGTCCTTGGGGCATAACTCGCCCTGGGCTTCGCTCTGGGGCGGTGGGGGGTGGGTAGCAAAGACCGATCTAGAAGTCTGCACACGCCACACAGCACGCGGGGGCGCGTGTGCTGAGCAGCATTCCTTCCTGAGGAGCGGAAGGGGGCGGAGCCCGAGTGGAAGCATGCGGGGGACAAGACTGACCAGCAGGTCCAAGCTGCCCAGGTGTGTCTGGATGTTGTGGGCGTCTTCAGTGGGAACGCCCCGGAACTGCTTCAGCTTGGAGCTGCCCGTCTCCTTGATGACCATGGCGAAGGGCACCATCCACTTGACGCACTTCTCCACGTCGCTCCACTGGAACCCTGCGGCAGACACGCGTGCCAGGCTCCGCCCGGGCCGGCCCCGCCCTCGAGCCCCGCCCCAGGGACGCCCCAGGATGCAGACCTACCAGAGACCTTCTGCATCAGCTCGCACGAGGAGAAGTGGTACAGCGCTGAAGCAGCCAGGACGCCGTAGGAGAACTCCAAGCAGCCGATGTCCAGGACGCAGAGATCCAGAAGCTATGGGGGAAAACGGTGCTGAGTGGCCAGCGACACCACCGGGCTGGGCCTCAGGCTGGGCGTGGGGCAGGGGCCCCCGACCCCGACACTGACCTCCACGATCTGGATGAAGACCTGCTGGGGATACTGAGGCAGGAGCACCTCGTACAGGTCATTCAGGTAGGCCACCTGCATGTACACGTTCAGCCAGGACACAATGGTCAGGGGGCTCAAATGCCACTTAAGAGCCTGCAGAAAACAAGGAAGAGGCCCGTGGTTGGGAAAGCGCAGACGTCTCTGCTCCCCTCTGTCCTCCGAAGCGCGGCCCAGGCCCAGGGACCCCGGCCCCGTGTGCCCGGTGGGCCCACACCCGGCCAGGTGCGGCCTGCGGGCTGCGGAAGGTGACGCGTAGCCGAGAGAGGAGGCTGTGGCCCACCTTCATGATGATCAGCTCCATGGTGAGAATGTCGTCTCCGGAACAGGCCCCGTCCGTGACGTAAGCAAACTGGTGCAGCTTGGGAGGGTAGATCTCCTACGAGCAAGGAATGGGAGAAACTGCTAGGAAGAGCCCACCCCACCCCCGTGAACCTGTACGCACACCCGGAGCTGTTCTTCCCAGCGAGCCCGCCGGAGAGAGGGGGTGCGCTGCTGATGCGAGGGACCCCGGACCTGCTGCGGCGGTGCCCGCAGCGTGAAACAGAACAGAACAGCGCCCTTTCCCACCGCTCACTCGCTCGCTCAGACTTCCACTTCCCGGGAACGCCTTTGACACGTTCATCTTTCAAAAGGCCTTTAGCAACATCTTTGGAAGCTGGGCCCATCCACGCTCCCCATCACGCCGACATTCCAGCCCTCGCAGGCCACGGCCTAGCGCTTTTGCTCCGAGTCCTGCAATGACCTCAGCGTTTCACACACTCACGCCCTGCGCTCTCGGTTAACTTTTAGCCTGTTTTCTTCTGGCGCTCCTTCACCTTAGCAGGCCTCCAATGAGAAAAACATGGGGGAGGCCCGGGGCACACAGAGCCGGCCGCGCCCCGCGCTCGCGGGCCCAGGGAGCGCACGCACCTCGAGCTTGGCCGCGATGAACAGCGACGAGATGCCGATGAGCTGCAGCAGCGTCTTCACGATGTCCTGCTGCGTCGCCATGTAGCGGTCGAAGAAGTCCTGCGCCAGGTAGAACGTCTCCCTGTGGAGCTTGTAGACCTCGCACACCTGCGGACACGGGAGCGCGTCTCAGAGCGGCTGCGGGGGATGCGGGAGGCCCGCCCCGCGACAACTTCCCAGCGAGTGTGCGCAGCCTGGCGGCGCCGCCCGTCCCGGAAAACCAGGAGCTTCTCAGAGCGCTGCCCTGTGCGTTTCCTTGCGGCTCGGGGCAAGCACCGCTGTCTCCGCACAGCGGGGCGGCACTGGGAGCAAAGTGGAGAGGCCCGACCGTGCATCCACCCGAGCTGCCACGCACCCAAACTCTGCGTGCCCCGCGGCCAAGCGCGAGGCGGGCGTCCAGGCCGTCACCCGGACACACACAGGCGACCTGCGCCGCGCCTCCCGGGGTTCCAAGCAGAAGAGCGCCCAGAGACAACCAGTGAACCAGCACCGGACACCCCGCCAACCGCCCGAGGGCGGCAGACCACTGACCAGGTGGGTCCGACCTCGAGGGCCCACCGCCAGATTCGCTGTCAGCACACACGACGGTGCTGTCCGTGTGCGTCCCCTTCCTGACGACCCTCTTAATGCTGCCGTCCCCACGCCCCCGAGACCGTAAGGCACCGGTGGCAAACACAAGGTGACCCTCCACATTGCTTCTACCCGGCGGCAGCGCCGAGCTCCTTGCCCCTCGTTAAGCAATAGTTATAGCGCTACAGTCCTAAAATCACATTCGGCCCTCTGAAGGCCACTGCGAGGCTGATGTGGCCCCGGTGAAAATGAGTCTGACGCCCCGATATACACTGTTTGTAATCCACACAAACCATGCAAGACAAACACTGCTGGAAAATGTCCCAGCCCCGGCTGCCGCGGCTCAGGGGATGCAGGGCTGGCCTGCAAACGGAAGGGTCGCCGGTTTGACTCCCCGTCGGGGCACGTGCCTGGGCTGCGCGCCAGGTCCCAGGCTAGGGACACGTGAGAGGCAACCAATCACTGTGTCTCTCACCTCGGTGTTTTTCCCCTCCCTTCCCCTCTCTGCAAGTAAACAAACAGATCTTTAAGGAAATAAACAAACAGAACGACGGTGGAGGCTCTGAGACAGCGGCGACCTGCACCCCACCGGACGCATCTACACGCGGTTCAGTCGACAAAGAGCGAACGCCGGCGTCCACGGCTCACTGAGAAAGACCATCTCTGTGACGACAGAAGCCCTGACGACCAGGGTCAGACGCCCCTCGCACTAGACCGCGGTGCAGAAACGAGGCGGAAGGCGGGACTCCGGCCGTGAGGGGTCACAGGGCGGGGACCCCCGGGGCTGTCACCGGGGTGGCCCTGCGCCCCACTGCCTCCCGCCGTCCTGCCCTTCCTTCCGTGTCGGGGAAGCTCGGCCTCACCTCAGGTCCCATGGTCACCGAGTTGCCCCTTCCCCCGTGGCCAACAGGGACAACGACAAGACTGAGACTCCTAGGAATGAGCCTTCCTAGCGCTGAGACCTGGGTCCCCAACGCACCCGTCAGACTGACTTAGGACCACGGGGGGAACTGTGGGCAGAAAGGGGCTGAGGGAAAGGAACCTCCCAGGGCGGGTCATCCGTTCCTGACCCAGCAGGTCAGGGTGGGTCGCCACACCCCTGGCTCGTCACTTCTGCAGTGAAAGGTTCTAAGGCAGTCCTGTCCCTTGTTTCTGTGCATCCAGGTTAACACACCTTTGAGATGCCAGAAGCGATACCCCTCAAGGTGGGGCGGAGGTCTTAATCCTCAAGAGAGCACAAATTCTTAACCCTCCCGTAATCCCACCCACACTTTGCTTCCTCCCACCGTCCACTCTTCCCGTTCCCTCCTCGATTCCACATGCACAAAAGCTGCAAAACTGTAAAGGGGAAAGACAGATGCCAACTTAAAAACATCTAGGGGGCAAGGAGACTTCAGAAATTCTTCCAAGGAAGCATGCAAGCAAACAACGAAAAAGTGAGAGCGTGGCGGTGTGCCCGCAGCTTCCGAGCCCCGGGATGTGCGGGTGGGACCGAACCCGCGGAGATCGGAGCAGCTCCGCAGCCCCAGAAAGGGCCGCGCTGCCCGCTGCCAGGGAGGCCAGCCCACCTCCATCAGCCAGTCCAGAAGAATCGCTCGCATCTTCGGCTGCAGGAGAGGGTGCCGCTGCAGGAAGTGCGTGTCCCTCGGGTACGTCTTCTCCTTGTTCAGCATGATCTTCCACACCTCCTCTCGGTTCGCCCAGCTGCAGAAAACACCGGGCAACAGAGCAACAGGCAGGGGTCAGTGTGCGCCCCCGGGGCCGACGGGCGGGGCGGGAGTGGGGAGCAGGCACTCACTTCAGCATAGGCAGGGGCGTGGCTCGGGCCGGCCTGGCGACGGGGGGCTTGTGCGCAGAGCTCGGGAACCCCAGCTCGTCCTCGTCTTTGTCTGGCGTGGGGATCAGGGCGCACGGGTTCTCGGAGGCGGCACGGTCATCCCAAGGCTGAAAAGGAAAAACACGTTTTTCAGTGTTGATGGAAACCAGCTACTTTCCCGTTCAGTGATTTGTAGAAGAGCCAGTAATTCAAGGTGTGTCTTCGCCCCGGAGAGCCACCTCCAGGCAGAAGTGGGTGTCCTGGCCAAAGTCGGGTGGGGACGCTCGGGCAAGGAAGAGCCACGGAAGGACCCGGGGCTTTCATTCCACCGCTGTCGGAGCTCCAGCGTCCGAGAATGTGAGTCAGCGTCTGAGAGAACGCCGAGGGCGGAGCATTCCACCTCTGATCGTCATTCTCCCACGGGGCAGGAGCGGCACCCGCGGTGCAGGAGGGGCGAGACGCTGCCCACTGAGAATGGCTCTCATGTTGTCACCAAAACCAGAGCACAGGTCCATGCGCAGCTCAGCGAGACGCTGGGCACAACTGTAGTGCGCTGGGGGATGGCTCAGTCACGGTTTGTATTTTAACAAGTACAGCTCAGCTACAAAACTTTCTTAGCCCTGGCTGGTGTGACTCAGTGGACTGAGCACCGGCCTGCAAACCAAAGGGTCGCCGGTTCGATTCCCAGTCAGGGCACATGCCTGGGTTGTGGGCCAGGTCCCCAGTAGGGGGCGTGTGAGAGGCAACCACACATTGATGTTTCTGCCCCTCTCTTTTACCCTCCCTTCCCCTTTTTCTAAAAGAAATAAAACATTTAAAAATAAATAAAATATAAACACTTCTTAGAAGCGGAAGGCAGAATTCCCAACAAAGGTGCTCACGCAAGCACTCCCCTCACAAGAATAAAAGACCAAAAGCGTGAATCGCCACCCACAACTGCCTCCCGCTTTGAACGGCAGGTCACATTGATGTGACGTCTTCCTTGGGCTGCGGGACCAGCCAAACGTGGCACGTGACAGGGACCGCTCGTTTCCCTCCACTCAAAGCAGGACAAGAAGAACCTCTGCCCAGTGGGAACCCTGCTGAGCCACAGGCACTGGTGACGTGAAAGCCTGTGGGGACAGACGGGCCTCGACCCCGAGACCTTGGGCTCCCGCCCCGAAGCCGTAGGCCGGAGAGTTTGACGCGACCAACTGACAAATGAACACACGTCGCCGAGAACCAAAAAGGGCTTTTCTTTCCAAGATTCGGGATATCTAATCTCACTCAATTTGCAGTATCTGGAAAACACCTGGATCCCTTTGCCACTTAGGAAACTTTCTTCTTAAAGCTGCGGTTTACCTATTGCCCTACTCTAAAAACAAGCCTGTAATTGACTCTTCGACATCTTCCTTCCCCTGTCCTCCTTCCCCTCCGGTCACCGCCGTGCTGTTGTCTTACACGGCTGATATTTCAAATGATAAGCTGGCGCTTCTGCTGACGGTGTGGCAGGTGACAGCCCACCCAAACAGAAGCCCGCGGGAGCCCGATGCTGCGAGGTCATCTTGTTGGCCAGAGAAGGCCAGGACAAGGGAGCCGACCACGGAGGAGCGTGGGGCTGGGGCTGTAGGTCTGCCTGTCCCAGCTCCTGGCGGCTTCAGGGGCCTGAGCAGTCCCAGGAGCCCGAGGAGAGCAGAGCCGGACAGAGCGGCCGTGGCTCTGGGCGCAGGGCACGCAGACAACCCGGGCAGTTCTCGACGACCCGGCTGGAGGGCGGGTGGCCCCCTCTTCCCCTCCTGGTCTCCTTCCTCCACTCCAACAGGGGTTAGCTGCTCTTCGGGAAGGGTTCTGGTTTGAAGGCAGGATTGGGGAGCCACCCCTAGCAGCCGAGGAGCTGGGAGAGCTGACAGCAGACCTCAGGACGGAACCGGCACCGGTCCTGACCTGCTGCTCGGGAAAACCAGGCGACAAGCAGCGGTCCCCAAAGCCAGCCGGTTTAGGGGCAGTGTGCAGAGCTCGGCCCTGTGACTTCGGCACGCACACTCTCAGAGCAGGCGTGACCGGCCTGGCTTCCGGGAGAAGCGGGAGGGTGGCAAGAGCCCAGTCCTACCTGTTGCTGACGACCCGGCTCCCCGTGCCCCTTAGAGTCGGCAACAGAACTACCTTACACAAAAGGGCGCTCTGAGAACTAACAGAAGTCCAGGCTGCCGCTTCTGCAAGAAAGTTGCATCCGGTATGACAAAAGGGACCTGTCAAATGGACTTGAGGTGAAGTCCGTGCCCCCTGAGGCCCAGGTGACAGTGACAGGCCCCCTGCAGCCCCGCTGGCGCAGCTGCACGGAGATCGGTGTGGCGGCTGCTGTGCTCGGCCCAGCTGGGGTAACGTGTAATTCTGTGTAATTAACAGGCAAAAGGGCTCCGTGTCACCCCCAAATCCTAGTTCCATGAGTCGACACAGAGAAGAAAGAGCCAGACTCTGATCACTCCACAAAGAGCTGGTGACATCCTAGCTATCTACCCCACCGAACGCACACAAACGTGTCACCAGTAATCTCCAGAGAACCAGACAAGGCCTCCCCGGGGGGAGTAATATGGTTGTTCACACGTCACGCGTCTCCACTCTCCGCAGTGGGGGACGGGGCCACCGGCCCATCTGGGGTGCCCTGGGTACCGCCCCAGTGATCCTTCAAAACAGAAAACAGACACTCCTCTAAACACAGGAAGTCAGCGCGGACACCACCTTGGCCTCGTCCTCCACTGGAAATTCAATGCAAGCACGGCTGAGAAAAGAACCAAACTTGAATTTCACAAAGTAAAGAGACCCGCAAAAGTCAGCTTGCTTGGTTTGACGACTAGTCGTAAGGCTAGAAAAAGACCAAAAAGGAAAGAACTTGGGATGTGCTGTCTTATTTCCTGTTCTCGAGGAAAATACTTCCTCCTGAATCGAGACGGAATCACAAAGCCCTGCTGACTCTCGGTGGCACCGGCCCAGAAATGCTCATCGCCAGGCCCTCCCGTGGGACCGCGCGCGAGGTGGCCCGAGGCTGCTGCTCCCGTCCACCTGTGAGAGGGTCGGAAGGCCTGCGCGGCTTGTCTGGAGATAGGCGGCCTCCCCACTGCAGCCGTAACTACGGTCTGCAGCCACCCCTGGAGGTACGGAGATAATGCAAGCTTTTCTGCCACGAACTTCTGATATTATAATGTTATCGGGAGCATGCGGGAAATGTGGCGGGAAGCCCATGAAGGAGGGCGGGAGACCTGGGCTGGTCAATAAAAAGCCTGTGAGGACACACATGTCGTCACACAGCGTGGCCCACTGGCACTCGGGCTGAGGCTGGGGCGCCACAGGCAGCGATCACCATGGGCCACAGCTGGGTGGGCTGGAAGGGCTTCCAGAAGCAGGGTTCAAGGTTTAAACCTGATCTAAAGGCCCTTAAGGGACAGCCTTAAGCTCCGTGAGGTGAAAACCCAAAGGTGAACACACACAAGCCCCCCTCATCCTAGTCACCCAGAGAGCCACGTGTCTGCCCCCGCCCCCCCAGTTCAGCAGCCCAAAGAGGAGGCTGGAGGCCGGACTCTGCCCCAGGCCACTGAGTCTCTTCCCTGAGGCTCAGTTTCCTCCAGGGCAGAAGGAAAGGCCCGAGTTACTTCCCGTCCCCTCCCGTTCCTCCCAACACGGGCACACATTTCAACACCCAAGCTGGCAGAGGTCCGCTCTCCTGCACAGGCACGGTGCTCGGCCACAGGACCGTGGCCACAGAGAAAAAGCCTCTGCAAGTGGCCAGACAGGACAAGACCCCACCCACCCACAGGGCAGGCGGCCCCCACTCAGGCCCAACCAGCAAGTGAGCCCACCTGACTGCCGCTCTCGCTTCTGGGGGGCTTGTCGATTTTGTCAATTTCTTCATCTGGATCCTGCAAAAACTGACATCCGATAATCCCCAACGCCAGGCGGCCCACGGACAAAACACAGAGAGAAGAGAAAGAGAGCTGGTTAGGTTATGAACAGACTTTCCGCAAACGCGCACGGCCCTTCACACACCCCACGGATAACTAACTACCTGGGCAGAGCCCCATCGGTGCCCAGGTAGGATCGGGGGCCCGAGCGCCCCCACCTGTCTCCTTTGTACTCACCACGGCCACATTTGCCTTCCTCTTCCTGGAGTGAGCAGAGACATCGGCGCCACTCTCCTCCTTCATGCCGTCAGGCTCCTTGGCATCCCTGCAGAGCCAGGGTGGCACAGAGGTGAGGGCGAGCTGTCCCGGGTGCGGGCCACCCCTCCCCCACCGCCGCACACAGTCCCTTCCCCGCAGGGGCCGGGCCACTCACCTCTCCCTTCTCTCCCTCGGCATGGCGTGGGGCGCGGGGTCAGACCTGAGGCCTGCGGGGCACGAAGCGGGCCATGGGGTGAGCAAGATCCGCGGAAGGGACCCGGCCCTGCCGGCCCTCCCCGAACACCCCTCCCCCTCCCGCGCGGCAGCGGCGGGAGCCTCCCGGCCCGGTCGGGAAAATGGCCGATGGGCCCGGGGTGGCTTGTCACCCACGGCGCCGCCAACAGCCCGCGATACCGGGTCCGAACCCGGGGGTGGGGGGGCCCCGACGCCCTCCGAAAGCTCTGCCAGCCCATCGACGCCCTCGCGGCCCGGGCTGCCTCAGTCTCCCCCTCAACACCTCCGCTGCTCCCCTCTGAGACACCCTGCCCGGGCACCCCGCGCTGACGCCCCCGGGGACCCAGCGACCCGGCCTCGCCCCACCCCCACCCCACCCCACCCGGGCCGGCCGGACCCGGGAGTCCTCGCCCGCCGCGCCGTTCGCAGCCGCGCGGGGCCTCACCCGAAGCCGGGTCGCGACAGGCAGGCAGCACGCGCGGAGGCCGGAGGCAGGCGGGCGGAGGGGCAAGCGGGAGGCCGGGAGCCGGGCGGCGGCGGCGGCGAGCGCGCGGCGGTGGCGGGATCCGCGCCTGCCCCCTACACCGTGCTGGCGGTCGAGCCGGCTGCTCCTGCGCCCGGCGAAGAGCGGGACATTTAAAAATCTCAGCGCGCGGAACCGGCCCCCGGCCCGCCCCCGCACCCTCCCGCCACCCTCGGCCCCGCCCCGTGGAGCTCCCGGACTGCCCGGCGCGGTGTTCAGCACCGCCCTCGGCCGCGCGGACTGGCCGAGAAGCCAGACCGCTGGGGGCGGGGCCACCTCAGGGGCGGGGTTGGGGGCGGAACCGGAGCTGGAGGGGCGGGGATAAGCGGCGGCGTCAGTGCGCCGGGGGCGGAGCCAGTGAGGTGGGCGGGGCCAAATGACAGGGCCTGCGCGCCGGAGGGGCGGGGCCCAGTGACAGGGCCTGCGCGGGGCTGGGCGCGGGAGGCTAGCTGGCGCGCGCCGAGGAGGGCGGGGCCGCGCCGAGCAGACGCGGCGAAAAGCCGCGTGGCCGGCCCTGGGGGAATGTAAACACGGTGGGCGACAAGGGTTCGGGCCTGGTAGCGGTCTGGCCGGGTGGGGCCATGGTTTCGCCCGGGGGCTGATCTGAAGGACCTGCAGTCAATCCGCCTGCCCTGCGCACGCACTGTCCCTCCTTGCACGTCCTCCCCGCCCCTGAGACGCAGGGTTCCGGGCCCTGAGTCGGGGCGGGGATGTGCCCAAGGTCACAGTGCCAGGTCGCTCGCTAGGCCTACAGCCAGGACCTCCAGCAGGGCTTTGGGTCTGGGGCCCCCTGTGGAGCTGTTGTTCCTGGACACACGTCCGCCCATCCATGCATGCATTCATTCATTCATTCATCGGACTCATAGTCCAGCACCTTCCACGTGTGCCTCTATCCACCAACTCCGGAGCATCAGAAGGCCTCTCTAACCTGGGATTCTGTGTGGCCCGCTCCAGCCAAAAGCATTGCGAATTTCCTATCAGCCTCTGAAGGCCTCCAGGACTCCATAGGAACTGGCACTCGGCCCCTCTCAGACCTCCCTTTCAATGCCCTCCCCTTCAATACCCTCACCTCACAGCCCGAGTCACCCTCTGTCCTTTCTCAGATCAGAAACATGGAGCTTGTTGTCACCTGTTCTGGCCCCGTTGGGCTCCCTTCCTTCCTGAGAATGTCAAGGTCTCAGCAGCCCTCCACTCTGGAGCACCCCTCTGCCCAAGAGTTCTCTCCACCTCACCGCCCTGCCGGCTCCTTCGCCGCCCTTGCTGCCCTGCGTTCCTTGCTCATCGGTTGTTGCCTTGTTTGGCGTCCCTGTCCCTCCCTCCTCTGTCTTGCTCACTGAGGTATCTCTCAGGTCTTGGCACAGTGCCTGGAGGAAGGGAGGCACTTAAATCCTATTTGTGAGTGAGTACTTGAAAAACACAGGGGCCCAACTTTGGAGGAGCTTACCGCTAGGAGAGAGACAGGTAGAAAGCAATCGAAGCTTGGAAATACCTTCGGCACTCAGCTTCTAGAAGTTTCAGCAGAAGCTCCTGAACACTCCCGAGGCCCTTCCTGACACACTCTCACTCCTATGTCCCTCCCTGCACCCCCAAACCCCCATGATCTTATTTTGTATTGTTTATTTTTAAAAAAGATTTTATTTACTTATTTTTAGAGAGAGGTGAAGGAAGAGAGAACAAAAGGGAGAGAAACATCAAAGTGTGGTTGCCTCTCCCACCCCCGGACTGGGGACCTGGCCCATAATCCAGCCATGTGCCCTGACTGGGAATTGAACTAGTAACCTTCTGGTTCGCAGGCCGGCGCTCAATCCGCTGAGCCACACCAGCCAGGGCTTGCTTCTCTTTCTTCTTTTCTTTATTTTGTCTACGTGGCCTCCATGAAGTTAGAGTTGAGGTCTTGCTGAAGAGTGTGATCTGCACCACCTCCACGAGGCCACTGCTGACCGTTTACCGTTCAGGGACTCTGTGGTCAAGGTTGCCGAGGTGACTTGCTCAGGTTGGCTTAGGCAGGCCCAGAACCCACGTTCCTGAGCTCCCAGCCCCACGCCCTTTGGTAACAAAGATGACAGGTACCATAAACCAGGATTACCAAATGGCAGCTTTGGGCTAAATCCTTTCAAATGCTATCTCAGTGAAACGTCACAATAATCCCATAACATTAATGCCATGACTGTCCTATTTCGCAAGGGCAACCATCTACCTCCTAGGGTGGCTGGGAGGACTAAGTGAGATAATGCGGATGAACCACTGAGTCCAGGGCGTGGCACACAGTTAGTGCTCAATACGTGACAGTTCTAACAATGATAGTGGGACAGAGTTTTCCTCGGTGGTTGTGGCAGTTTGCACTCCCCACGAGCAAAGAGTGAGAGTTCCAGATGTTTCATATCCTGGCCGATGCGCTCATCCACTGGTATAATGGAGAAATAGATGTTTGAGCATAGATATTTGCTCAATGGCATAGGACACAAAAACGAAAAGGAAACCCCGCAGACATGGGCAGCAGTGTGAATGGATCTCACAGACACGATGCTGAGCAAGAAGCCTGGCACAAAAGCATATCACTGTGAGCTTCCATTTAATTGAAGTTTCATAAAAGGCAAAACTGTGGTGACAGTGGTCAGAACTACCTCCGCATGGGGGACAATGACCGGCGGGGGACCAGGGTACTCACTACACCTGGTGAGGCCCAGATGATATTGAAAGTGTCAGGACCAGAGCCAGGATACAAGGCTTAAGGAGAGGTCAGCTCATGGGGGAAGCCCTTCCCAAATAGGGTCCCGCAACCTGGGACACCAGACAGCCCAGGAAGCGGCCCACCGAGTTGTGTCCGCCTCTTGTGCACAATTTCCTGGGCAGCTGGTGCATAACCTTCACCAGCTCCCGAAGTCAGCGAACAGAGTCAGCCAGCACTGCTTCCGAGAGGGTCGAGCGCAGGAGGCGTGGGCCGCGGCTGGGAGTGGAGCCGGCGGGGCCTTGCTGTCAGAGAGCTGGACAGCGGCTGCTGCCCGGCCGAGCTGCGGAGGGGCCTCGGGGGCCGCAGGCTGGAACACCCTAGGGAGAGGGGCCAAACTGCCCGCGCCGGAGTGAGCTGTGGGGCAAGCTACCCCTGCCACATGGGCTAAAACACAAGACAGCCCAGCTCTCATGTAAATGTCCTATTTTGGGTTTTCTGAAAACAGGCACAGATGGGAGACATGGCGGGTGAGGTTGGGGGAATTTGACATGGCGGGTGGGGTTGGGGGGATTTGGAGAGAGGAGGCCTTGGCACCGCCCTGCTGGTCAGGGTCTCACAGTTTCCTTTGGGCACCAGTCTGTGCACTTTGATGGGCAGGAATCTTGGCCAATCAGAGCACCACATTCCTGACCCTGCCATTGGTTCGGGGGAGGTAGGCACGTGACCAAAGCTGGGCCAATGAAAATCCTCCAGTGTTGCTAAGCAGACAGGAAGTGGGCCTGGGATCTGGAGGCCATCTTGCCACTCAGGGTGACCTGCCTTGGAGGGAAGCTGGCTTCTGATTGGTTGAGTTGCACTTAAGCTCAGGACCCCATTACTAGGAAGTTCCCAGATGTTGGAGCCAATGAGTTATTTCTATGTATTTATTTGGCCTGTTGGGTTTGGGGTTCTCCTTGCTTGCCACCCAGAGAACCATGGGTGAGTGACAGGGTGGTGACCCTCGACCTTAGACCTCCGAGCCCATGCGCACCCTTGGCTGTGGGCGTGGGTCTGGGGGTGCCAGGAGGGGCCATTGGCACCATTCCCCGGAGTCCCAGCTTCCCCAGCGACGTCCCTCAGTCACCTAGGGATGCACTTGTCAATCAGCCTGGCAGCCTCCCTCCAATGTCTTCGGGTGCGGCGGCTGCACCCCGTCTCTGCTTCTATAAGTGTCAGCCTGGCCAGTAGCTGTCTGCAGCTAAGACCCCCGAAGCTGCTGCGGGGCAGGGTCTTGGATGAGGGAGGGGCAGGATTAAGGATCGGGCAGGAGAGGAGAGAGACCTGGAGGAGGGGCCAGGCCTGGAGGCCTGAGCCATTCCCGGAGCACGGCCCCGGGGCTGGCCGGCCAGGTTTGCTGACTAAATAAAGCGATGGGCGAATGCAGAGGGTGCAAAGGTGAGAGGCACCGAAAGCCTTTCCCAGAACGCTGAGGAGGCGGCGGCGCGGAGTGGTGGGCACATTCTTTAGCTGAGGCCCCCGTGGGGCTGGTATCGGGGACCCAGAGGGCTGAGCACAGGGAGCCTCCCTCTGAGCTGCAGACCCGGCTTCCCCGCCTCCCGCCTCCCACCCTCTCCTCTCCGTCTGACGGCCTCTCTGCCTTCAACCTCTCACGACAAATTATGTTTCCCACTTCCATCTGTTTGTTTGAAAGCCTCGTTGGAATACCAGCATCACAGCCTCAAAGAGAAGGGGAGCGCCCGGGTGCATGTGGCTGCAGGCAGGACAGTGCGGGACAGGCCAGGAGCCCCAGGCCCGAGCCCTTCCTGTCTAAACCCAGGGAGGGCTGTCAGACTCCACGCTGCCTGCCGGGAGGCCTAAGCAGTCAAGTTCATAGAGACCGAAAGTAGTTGGCAGTTCTCAGGGCTGGCGGGCGGGGGATGGGAGCGAGGGCTTCCTGGGGACAGGTTTCAGTTTTGAGAGATGAGCAGCTCTGGAGAGGACGCAGGCGGAGGCGGCTGCAGGACGGTGTGAGTGCGCCCCACGCCCCCAACCTGCACGCTGAAGCGGTAGCTGTTACTGGGTGTGTGTTTCACCACGACTTCTCTTAGACAGGAGGTGAGCAGCCCTGGAGAGGCGTCAGAGCCGAGTCGGCTGCAACCTGAGGCAGCCTGCTGGTGGAGCGGGCTCCCCGAGAGGGTGGCGGAGGGGATGACTCACAGGGAGCCTGCTCTGATTGAGTGAGGACACGGGGAAGGAGCAGGCCAGGGAGGCTTCCTGCAGGAGGAGGCTTCCTGTGGCTGGTGCCCTGGCGGTGCTGAGAAGACACCACCCCGGGGCACGGCCCCCACCTCAGTGGGACCCTGGCCACGCCACCTGCCAGTGCCTGGCTGCCTCCTCGGGCTGAGAGGACGAGATGAGGCCCAAGCCGGGTGCGTGGAGGGCACTTCGGTGGGCTCGGCGCACATGGCCCCGGAGGTGAGGATGGCTGCCTTTCAGGCGCCTGTCCCCCTGGCTCCTATGAGGTGTCCCCTAGCTAGCACGGGGGGACTGTGACCTCAGTTCCCTTGTTAGGGACAGTCGATCAAGTTCTGTGTCACATCCTTCATGGTGATGGACACAAAAGGCACACTGGGGTGCCCAGGAAGTACCCGCTGACCGACTGCGGGGATGGATTCTGCTCCTGGGGCCTGGAGGCTGAAGCAGGAAGCCCACCCTCAGGTACTCAGGCCTAGCACAGGTGAGAGCAGCCCTCCTGTCCCTCCTCACAGCCAGAGGAATGCAGGGGAGGGAGCACCTGAGGGTCAGGACGGGGGAGGGACAGGAAGTGGCTTTGTCGAGGCCCCCAAAGCCCTCCCTGTGGTTGCCCACCACAGGGAGTGCCCTTCAGGGTTCATTCCCAGGCCCTGGGGGTGGGGGTGCTGGGCCTGGGTCCCCTCTTCCCCAGCTCCTGCTCGTTGCTGTCCCTCCTCTTCCTCTCCCAGGGTGGCCATGGACGCGCTCCCCGAAGGGTCCCTGCCCGGCGGCCTTACCATTTGTGCCCACAGCTCGGCCCTGCCGGACCCCAGGCCTCACAGGGTAAGACGCGGCGGTGAACTTGGGATCCCCTCCACTGCTGGCCCGCCCGCCTGACTGTGTGGGGCACCCAGTTGCTCAGCCCCAGACCTGGTGTCCCGCCCCAACCGTCCCTCTCCCTCACCCTCACCCTCAGGACAGTGGGTGCAGCGAGGCCCTCGGCTCTGTCGGGCACACACTTGCCGTGCTGTGCTTCCCCGCCCCACCCCGGAGGGAGCCATCAGCTGCACCCGCTGCGGGAAACTCCTTCGCCCTGGCACAGCTGGGGGCCTCTTTTTCCTGGAGAAGTCGCTTCTGTCAAGACAGTGAAACCTGCCTCTTCTTAAGGCCGTTTGACGGGTGCGCCCCCGATGGCAGAGTAACAGCGGCTGCCCCAGCACCGGGCCTCTGGTCCCGGAGTCCTGGGCCCGTCCCTCCACGTCCCCATGACCCCCCTCCCGTGACCTCCCACCAGCCAACCCACGAGCTGCATCCCTGGGCCGCTCGTCTCTTCCTCGATTGTCCCCACTTTCCTCTCGGCGTCCTGCTTGGTTTCCTTCTGTGACTCTCAAACGTTTCCAACGTGCGCCCGGCAGAGTGAGCGAGCCGTCCTGCAGTCAGCGGGCGGATTCAGTAGCTAACGTGTCCCGAGGTTTGCCTCACGGAGACCGTGGCCTGCCCTTCCCTTTGCTGACGCGTTTTGAGGCAGATTCTGAACATTAGGTGATTTCCCTCTGACACACCTGAGTACGCATCTCTGAAAGGCCTGGATGAGCTCTCACCAAACCATGATGCCACTGACACACCTAAGAAAGTGACAGTTCCCGGGGTCACTTAACATAGGTCTAAAGCCAAACTGCCCGGTTGCCCGGAGTGCGTCTCCCGACCCCGGGCAGGGTCCTCCGGTGCACAGCACCTTCGCTGTTTCAGGCCGACCAGCCCCTTGCTTCCCACGCGCCTGCCGGCTTCGCCCCGCAGCCCCTGCAGGTGGAAGCCGGGGCTGGGAGGCGGTTAAGTTCACGCTGTGGGTGATGCTCCCTGCTCATCACCTCCAGAGGCCCCGGTGCCTGGTTCTCCCCTCTCAGTGGGTGACAGCCCCCCTTCCTTCGTAAAGTTCCCCCCTGCCCCTCGCCTGGTATTTTCACCCCTTAATAAATGTCCCCCAAATCCGTTTGTTGATTAGGGCTTGCACAATGGTGATTTTTCTCTTTCCTTCGTTTCTTCCCAATCAGAGGCCAGCTGAGGCTGGGTGGGGGTGGGGGTGGGGGATGGCGTGTGGGGGCAGTCCACCCGCTGCAGGCAACGGAGGGCTGTGTTTTCTGTAAACAGCTGAAAAACAACCGCAAAACAACCGAAAGTCCTCACCACGCCCTGGCCGCTGCGAAGGGAGCCCCTGGAACGCGCTCCCCCCACCCCCTCCGCCCGGCGCGGCTCTTCGAGGTTCGCTCCCTGGGCCCGTCTGTAAGGACATTTTCCTATCAGCCTGGGCTGTCTGGCTGCCCAGAAGTACGGCCCATACGGTGGACTCAATGCTGGATTCTCCCCTTTTAATTAAGCCCGTGTTTTGATTCTGCCGGGTGCTGGGACGGCTCCTCATTGTGCGTTTGTTTACTGGTGTGGGGCCCCGGGAGGAAGCCGCCCAGAGGCCCAGGCAGGCGCCTGGGAGGCAGTGGAGGGAGAGCCGGAATGAGGGCCGGCCGGGCCGGCAGCCTCGGCCGGAGTGGGGGCGGGTGGAGGGAGTTCGGGGACAGCGGAGGAGGAGGAGGCCCTGGGCAGGTGCCCAGAGAAGCCCCCCGGGCCACCCTCCCCGCTGCGGGCCTCTGCCTGGGGGCCCTAGGATCTCTGTGCACCCCCTCCCCGTGACCTCCTGGACGGAGCCCGCTGCACGGGAAGCACAGCGCCCCGGCGCGCGGCCTCCTTCTGAGCTGCCACCCCCCTTTCCCTCGCTAATTGCTGTGTTTTCCTCCCACTTCACAAGTGCTTGGCTAGTACCGCTGAAGTCTGTTTTCTATACATGTAGATAGTTAGCAAACACAGAATGTGTGGGAAGCTATGCTCCGTCTTTCTACTAACACACAAGAGCAAGGAAGCTCCCAGCCAGAGCGCCCGCCAGCCAGAGCGCCTGCAGTCGGGCCCAGGGCGCAGAGAGAGCAGGCGCAGGCAAGAAACGGGAGGGGAGTCCTCACCGGCCAGCTTGGTCCCCCACACAGTCACCCATCCCTCCGATCTTCACCACAGCCCTGAGTGCAGGCCTGTCCCCTCACCGGGGGTCAAGGGCACCAAGGCAGGCGCAGGCCCGTCCCCGGGGTGGGCGAGGGCCCGGGACAGGAGTGAAGCGGCCCCACGTGCAGAAGGCGCGAGGGTGCTGGGCAGCAGGAGCAGCCTCGGAACGCGGCTGAGTATCTGGTGGGGCCGGAGCAGAGCAGAGCTTATCACTGCAGATAAGCCCGAGCAGGAAGGCCTTTCTCCCGAGACCTCTGAGCCTTTAAGACCCCAAGCACGACAAAAATCCAGCACTCCAGGGGTGGGGAGAGGATCCCAGCAGCAGCCGTGCCAAGGCCCGGAGGCCCGGGTGCTCGGGGAGGGCCAGGCCTGGGAGCCAGTAGGCAAGGCCGGGCGCCTGCCTGCGGGCCATCCTGTGGGCTCCGGCTGGGAGTTGGAATTTTACCCTAATGCTGTTAGCCACCTCGATGGGTTTAAGTGGGAGGGTGCCTGGTCCCGCCCTGCGCGGAGGGGACCGTGGAGGTGGGAAGCGGGTGCACCCTGCAGGCAGACAGACCAGTGGCCCCAGCCAGGCAAGAGAGCTGCTCGGCCAAAGTTGGGGCCAGGTGGAGGGGCCCCGGGGTGGAGCATGTCTGTGAACAGAGTGAGGGCCAGCTGCCCGCTGACCCCTGCCCCGGCCAGCAGTGGTGGGCCGAGCGGGACGTGGAAACGCAGCACCCACGCCGCAGGCAGGCGAAGCGCCCCGTCCATGTCTCCATGGAAGGCCTAGCTTCCTGTCCCCTCCGCGCCACGGCCGTGAGTGCAGTGACTGCTCACGTCATGGACACCTGTCATTCTGCCCAGTGTAAGTCTGGAGAGGGGAAGGCACTGCCCGAGGCCACACAGGGACAAGGGGCACCTCCAGAGGACGCTTCCCCGGAGAGAGCGCCATGCCCTGGGGTGTCGGCCGGCCTCCCCGGGGCAGCCTGGCCGGTCTGCACTCCAGCGGGCCCTGCTAAGGCTGGCGGCTGGTGGCTGGTGGCGGGCGGCGTCCGCCCCGGCAGGGACCCGCGCTCGCCCACCGCCCGGAGTGATGGGACCTGTGTTTGTCGAGAGCACGCCTCTGCCTTACTCTGGGACTCAGGGAGAGGGTTTTCTGGAAGCAGATGGAGTGTCCAGGGGTCCACACCCGGGACCAGAGGGGGTGGACGCACCAGTGGGTGGAGGGGCAGGAGGCGCTGGTCACCGCAGAGGCCACCCCAGCCGGGCTGCTCTGCGGTTGCAGTCACCACGGAGTCTGGCCACCGAGCCGAGGCCCAGGGCTGGCTCTGCCATGGGGGCCGTGCCACCAAGTTCTTCAGGGGCCTCCCGGGCACCACAGTGCTGTGCCCGTCACCGCCACTCGCCCAGGCGGGATGGGTGGTGTTGAAGCCACAGCCTCCTGTCCTACGACACGACCGGCCAAAGGTCCAGGGCCACCAGCAGCCAGGGGTGAGACGTGGCGGGGACCTCATGTACATCCCAACAGCTCAAGGGGCAAAACATCCTCCACCGACCGGCCCACGCATCTGCCCGCTGTGTGCAGGGCCGGGAGATGCAGTGCACCCTGGCGGCCCTGTCCCCCTGGGGTCCCCAGGCTGCTGGGGCAGGGAGACACCGACCCAGCGGTGACACCCAAGACGACGTCGTGAACCCCGGTTTCCTGTTTCGGGCATCAGATGCGCCCTCGGGCAGGTGTGAGGTACAACCACCCCATCCCCCACGCCCCGGGGCTGCCAGCGCTGGTGCTGGTCTCACCTAAGACCACACGGCACAGCCACAGAGAGGCCACGGCAGCCAGCAAGCTCACTGGCGAGGATGCTGCCGCCGGGCCAAGGGCACCGAGGGTGGAGCAGAGTCCTTGGGAAGCTGACCCGGGCTGGGGAGGCGCGACTCTGAGCTGAGAGGGGAGATGAGCGGGAGGGACAGGGGAGAGGAGAGGCTCCCCTTGGAGGGAGAGGCAGGGGCACGGCCGGCACAGCCAGACAGGCTCACCTGAGGGACAGGAGGTGGCAGGGGCGTGGGAGGCTCTGGCTGGGGGGCCGGCCATCCCGAGAGCGGGCTCTGGGGAGCCGGGTGCTGGAGGGGCAGGCTGGTGCCCGCACGGTGGGGCCCGGCGGGAAGCGGCCGGTGTGCGGTGGCAGCGAGGTGACCTGGCAGTTGGGGAGCAGGCGCTGGGTGGCACCCAGAGCCCCAGTTGGTTTCCGGTCTGCAGAACTGGACCCTGATGACGCCCCTCCGTGGGCGGGAAGCCCGGGGACATGCAAGGTCTCACGAGGCAACAGTGAGGCAGAGCGACACCTTCTTCTCTGCCTTCTCTGCCTGTCAAACATCAAATATCAAAGAGTCGTGTCGCGAACACTTAGAATTACCAGTTCTTATTTCGCTTTTTCTGCTCCCACACACACTTGGGCACACACGCACAGGCACACACGCACACACTTTCGCTGGGTGACTGCAGACGCCGTGACTCGTCACCCCTGAACACCTCTGTGGTGTCCCCGAAGGGCGCAGAGGTTCCCCGCCGTAACCGCAGCCCCTTTGCGTGGGAGGGCGCTGACCATGGTCCCGCGATGCCTCTGGGTCTCTGACCCCCGCCAGCGCCCCCGCCCCGCTGTCCCCAGGTTTGTTTCCTGCAGGAGCCAGGCAAAGTCCCCGCTCTCGGCTGCCGGCGCTGCCCTTTGGTGTCTGGCAAACAGAGCCCCCGCCCCCGCCCGCTGACCGCGGGGGCGGCTTCGGGGCGCGTCCGGCCCGCTGTCCTGCGTCGTTTGCTCTGGACTCGCCCGGTGGCTGCCGCTCTTTGCCTTCCCTTCTGTTTTATGAGCAGCTACACTGCAGTGTCGTTTGCTCGCCGGACAGCTTACCCACTTAAAGTGAGCAGTTCAGTGGCTTTTAGAAAAATATGTTTATTGATTTTGGAGAAAGAGGAAGGGGGAGAGAGACAGAGAAAAAGGAGAGAGGGAGAGAGGGGGAGAGGGAGAGAGGGAGAGAGGAACATCAGCTGGTTGCCTCCCACACACGCCCCAACTGCGGGTTGAACCCTCAGCCTAGGCACGTGCCGTGAGCTGGAATCGAACCCCCAACCTTTTGGTGTGCAGAACGGTGCTCCAGCCAACTGAGCCACCCAGCCAGGGCTCAGTGGCTTTCACAGACACGCACGGCCCCCGCCACAGTCCCTGTGAGATGCTCCGTCACCTCGGAAGGACACCTGGTCCCGCTCGCCTGCTGAGCTTCCTCTCCGGCCCGAAGCCATGCTGACCTGCTGTCCCCTCTCTTCAGAGCTTCCCGACCTGGGCCACCCAGTGATGAAAATCACGGGGCGTGGGGGGCTCCCCTGGCCTTGGCAGCGTTCCCCTCTGGGGCGCACCGAGCTTCGCCTCTGCACTCGTCCGCCGCCGGGCGTCCGGGCTGTGTCCCCCGTTTGGTGACATCTGCGCGCTAGTTTGGGTGGGGGCGTGTGTTTCTGCTTCTCTCGGGTACGTAACACAGGGCAGAATTGCCGGGTCCTGTGGGAGCTCTGCGTTCGGTCCCTTCCCCGCTTGTCCACTTACCGTCCCCCAGCCCTCCCACACCCGCGGCCTGGGCAGGCGCAGGACAGCAGATCTCGGTGCCCGCCCTCTCCCGGGTCAGCACAGCACCCACATCCAAGGGGCCCGGCACATAGTCACCAGATGGGTGAGTTCCGGGCCCTCCCCATGGACCCGCCTTGGGGAAGAGCCGTCACGGTCCCCAGGTGCAGGGGGCCGGCACCAGACTGGAGGGCGTTCTGCTAGGCTCGGTGACCCTCTCCATCCGGGGACCCCTGTCGACCCCAGAGCCCCAGCCTTTGGGTGGCAGAGGCTGTTCCAGAGACAAGAAGTGACTCAGTCCAGGTTGGGCATCTCAAGACCCAGTTCTCAGCCCACCGCCGCTAACGCCAAAGCAGAGGAGCCCCCAGTGGCAGTGGAGAGGGCAAGGCTTTCCGGGGTCCCGCCCCCACCACACTCACCCGCTGGCAGCCTCACCATCCTGCCTTCGTAGCCTCGGGTCCCACCTTCCCTTTCTCCTGCCCTCCTCCGGCTCTGCTCTCTTTCCCATCTCGTCCCCTCTCTCCTGGCGTCTCCCCACCCACCACACAGCAGGGGGCGCGCGGGAGTGCACAGCCCTCTCTGCAGGCTGATCCCATCCGGACCGTTTCCCATGTGGGAGCAGAGACAGAGACGCCTCCTCCCAGCCCTCTGCCCTCATCCTCCTCCCTCCCCAGGGCCCCCGAGGCAGCTGACACCTGGGCGCCGGTCTGCCCCTTGGGTTTTATTTGGCTCACCTGCCCATCCACTCAGCTACCTATATACCTATCTATCCATCCATCTGTCCATCCATCTACCCCTTTATCGATCAATCCATCTATCTATCATCCATCCATCCATTCACCCATCCATCAGCCCACCGGTCCATCCACCCACCATCCTTCTGTCCATCCATCCATCCATCCAGTGGGCAAGGACAGGCCCTGGAGGAGCGACTCAGTCACCAGGGCAGTGGCCGGAGGAGTGAGGCAATGCTCCCCCAGATGCACTCTGAGGTGGGGACCTCAGATTCGGGGGCCGGCAGGAGTGGAGCAGGCTTAGTGCAGGACAGCCAGGCGTGGTGCCCGCACGGATTCGTGGAACCTTTCAGCCACTCAGCTGACACCGCTAAACAGATCCCCCACCCACTAGTGGCGGCCGACTGCCAGTCTCTGAGTCCAACAGGGAGCTGCAGCGGGACGCTCCGCCGAGGGGTGGTCTCCTGGGGTTGGGCGTGGGGGCACCAGGCAGGGCTTGCAAGAGGAGGAGACGTCTTAAGTGTGCCTGAAGGCCAAGTACAGTCCACAAGCCCCACTCAAGGGGCCCTGCAAGGAGAGGGAGCAGTCTACCGTCCCACATTTCCGGCCAGTATAAACGTGATTTTTGTGCGGCCAGGGGTGGTTCACTTACTGCCCCCTCCTCCTCCCTCAGCTCAAGGGCGAAGGACAGCAACGGCCCATCATGCCCCCTTCCTCTCTCTCCAGGTGCCCGGGGGGCTGCGGAGGAGACACACATGCATACACACACAGATGGGAACTCCTGGGCGGGGGTCTCGTCCGCGTGTTCACTCCCACAGCCTGGACCCCAGAGTGGGCGATCCGCAAATACTTGCCGAGTGAATGAATGACAGGAGGATGGCACCGAATGAATGAATGAGTGAATGAGTGAATGAATGAACAAGTGAATGAGTGAGTGAATGAGTGAATGAATGAATGAGTGAATGAGTGAGTGAGTGAATGAGTGAATGAGTGAATGAATGAACGAGTGAGTGAATGAATGAGTGAGTGAATGAGTGAATGAATGAGTGAGTGAATGAGTGAATGAGTGAGTGAGTGAGTGAATGAGTGAGTGAGTGAGTGAATGAGTGAGTGAATGAGTGAGTGAGTGAATGAGTGAGTGAATGAGTGAGTGAGTGAATGAGTGAGTGAATGAGTGAGTGAGTGAATGAGTGAGCGAGTGAATGAATGAGCGAGTGAATGAGTGAACGAATGAGTGAGTGAGTGAGTGAGTGAATGAGTGAGTGAGTGAGGAGGACACACGCCCCACTGGGCTGCATCATGGTTGGGTCGGGGGGGACGGCTCCATCTCGGACTGCGGTCAGGGGGGTGAGGGCAGAAACCAGTTTCTTCTGCCGCTCCTTCCTTTTTGAAGAATCATTAATTTTTAATTACAGAGGCACGCATGCCACGCGCTCCCGGCAAGAAGAATGCAAACACCGCAGATAAGGCCGACGCCCCTTTCTCTCCGGCTCCGGGCCCCTCTCATTCCAGAGGCGGCCGGTGTGGAGCGCTCCCTTCCACGGCCTTCCCTGCATATTTGACATACCTGCGTGTGCGTGTGTGTGTGCACGCGTGCGAGTGTGCACGGCCATGGCACGCGGCGTGGTTTCTGTACATTGAGCACGAGCGCCGCGCCGTGGCGGTTGTCCGATGTTCTCGGGACTGGGGTTCCCCGAGCGCCGTCCGCGGGGAGCACTCACCTCACGCTTCGTCCTTGCTGCATTGTCCCCGGAGGTGCCAGGGGCCGGAGCGCCTTTCAGCCGCGCCCCACCTGCTGTCCCTCGATGATGCTCCTGAATGTCCCTTCCTACAGAGAAGGCGTCAGTGAGCATCCCTAGGCCCACCTCCTCGGGTCCCCGTGCCGCTGCCGGTTCACAGACCGGTGCCACGATACCTCGTCCCTGCCCCTCTGCCTACCACCTGCCTGTCCTCCGAGCCTCGCACCGTGGAGGCCAGGAGGCTGCGCTGGCCCAGAGGTAGCCGGAAGGGCGCACTCCCTAGAGGAGGGGTCCTCTGACCCGCCTGGATGCTGCCTGCGGGTGCTTCCCCAGCACCCACGATGCACCCGGCCGGCCCTGTGCAAGGCGCCAAGAGACGTCAGCAGCCTCGTTCCCGCTCACAGGGCTCCCAGGCCGCCCCGCACTGCGAAGGTGCTGGGCTTCTCACCGGAGGGAGGGACAGGGCGGGAGGCTGCCCCCTGGAATGGTGGCTGGAACGAGCGACCTCTGTAGGAACCAGAGATGGCATGTGACGGGTGCACGGTCACCTCGCCCCTCCCGTCAGCACCTGGGCAGCCTGTGCCTGGCTCTCCCAACCCCACCCCTGCACCGCCCACGAGGGCTCAGCCCAAGCCCTCCACCCCTCCCGCCCTCTGCCCCTCCTTCTGCCAGCGCTGGGAAGCGGCTCCTATTCCTATTCAGTGGGTGCCGCCACCGGGAGTGCGCGGCTCCTCCCCACGCAAGCTCGGCTCAGGTGCTGGCGGTATTTCACTCTCGCAGCTTCCGTCTCCACACCCGGCACCTGCAGGCACCCACCCGAGTCTGCGAGGGCCTCAAGGGCTGATGCGGTGCGAGCCGCTGTGCACCAGCCACGTGCCGTCTGCGGTGCTCGCGGGAGCCACGGGGGAACCTCCAGCACAAAGACCCAGTGCCTGAGAGCGAGGGGAACAGCGCGGCAAACTTCGGAAGCCATCAAAATGTCCTTCCCACCAAGTCCCGGCTTAACAAATGTTAGCAGGTGTGCACACAGCAGAGCTCGGTCAGGGGGTGTTGGTAGGATTCCCGCTCGGGGCGGGCGGCGAGTGCGGGGCGTCATTTTCCGGAAACCGTCATTCTCGTTGGGTAAGGAGAAGCTCATTTTCCCCGCATGTGGGAACAGACAGCTCCACCGTCCTGGACACTGCTGCTTGGGCCCGGGCCTGCTGGCGTCCCCGCCTCCCTTCAGGGACCCCTGGGGGGCTGAGGCCTGTGGCCGCAGGAGGCATTTTATTCCCAGGGGGCTCTGGGGAGGAAAGGCACCCAATCCTGGGTGCAGGGCCTTCCCTGGAGGGAAGGCGGAGGGGAAAGTGGTCTGGATGTGCGCAGGTGAGGATGCGGTGCAGCTGCTAACAGGAGGGGCGGGCGGTCATTGGCAGGTCTTGGAGGCTGCACTCATTCATTCATATTCATTCATTTGTTCAGCAAGTGTTTATCAGGTGCCCACCTGCAGGGCCTTCTCCAGGACCCATGGTCACAGTGACGCTAAAATCCTTTGTCCCCGTGGGGAGAAACAAGCAACAGAGGGCAAAGGGAAGAGGGGAACCACAGTGACTGAGGGGCTACGGGAAGGCCCCAGAGGAGGCGACTTTGGTGCTGAGCATCAGGAGAGGGACAGCTGGGAGGAGCCTGCCACGAGGAGCAAGAGCGGGACGAGCGGCATTCCCCTCGAGCTAAGTGGGAGGCCTGGGGGTGAAGCAAGCCAGCTCAGTTCCAGATAAGAACTCAGGCCAGAGAGGCCACAGCCCTGCCAGGCAGAGAGAGCAGAGGCCCCAGCCTGGTACAGCCTCGGGGGCACGAGAAGGCGCTGGACGGTTCTGAGCAAGGGGCAGACACGAAAGGTTTCTGTTAGATCCCCACTGGACCTCTGTTCCTTGATCTCGGTGTCCCTGGCGCCTCCAGGGGCGGGAGGGAGAGTGTCTCTGGGCCAGCTGCCACCTCCTCTCCTGCTGGAACTCAAGGTCAGCCCCTCCAGTGAGGGAGCTGCCTTCCCTACCCCCATGAGGGCTGCAGGATGCTGGCGCTTGTTCTAGGAGGGACCCACATTCTCCAGATTCATCCAGACCAAAGGGACAGAAAACTGAGCCCACAGGCTCAAGTGAAATCCCGAACAACACTGATCAATCACTGGCTTTTGCTTAACACAGTCTGGGACTTCAGGCCTGGCTGGATCCAGGGGCTTCAACCAGGGCAACAGGAGTCTTTCTCTGTCCCTACTTTTCTGCGTTGGCTTCCTTCTCAGGTAGATGGCCCCAAAGCAGGATCCAGTGGAGCCCACCCTGGTCCCCACAGTGTGAAGGGGCAGCAGGCAACAGGCGAAGGGGGTGGTCCAAGACCACACCCAGGAGGAGCCAGGAGAGAGGCTGGAGCTCAACCCCACACATTTACAAACATCTTAAACGCCATTTTTGCAAGCTCTGCGCAGCTCTGGCTGGCCCGGGTGGTGAGCCGCAGGCAGCACCGCGGGGCAGCCTGAGGCTGGGCCCTCCAGGGGCTGGTACGGCTGACGCCATCTCCCACTGGCACCAGTCGAGCTGCGGGCGAGGCGCCCGCCGCCCACAAGGAAGTCAGCGGAGTTCCCACCTTTCTCCCGGAATGTCTGGAATCTGGAGCAGAGGCGCCAGGGCGGGTCCCTTTGGTCGCCGGCCTTCTCCTTCCCATCTGCGGAATGGGGGCGGCGCGCTCCCGACGCACACGCGGATCGCACCTGGGCGTGCAGAGCGTCACTGCTAGAGGCCCCGGGTATGGTCAAGGTGCTACGGCCGTCACTGTAGACCCGTCAGACACCATAAAACTGCACGGGCGCATGCGCCGCAGGCTGGGAGGGGCTGGTTGAGGAGGCTTCTGGAGCCTCAAACCCCCGCGGAGGGAGCCGGCCCCACGGAAGCCTTCGGGAGCAGAGCTGTGCAGGGGCCAGGAAGCCTTTGATTACCGACATCTGTTTTCGTGGAAACTTCTGGGAGGCTCGGAGGGGAAAGAAGTGTAAACAGCCAGACTGGATGGGGACGCGCAGCGGCCGCCCGGCGTCCCACAGCCGGCCTTCGGCGCGCGGTGGAGTAATTAAATGATACGCGCGCACCGAGAGCGGGATCGGGGTTTTATACCCCGCGGTTCTACGCAGTAAAAGAAACGATCCCCCTGAAGTGTGGATTAATTGGCTCCTGTAATCAGCGCCTGGCGTTGCGTCTGGCCTCGTGGGGCTGGGAGGGGATTTGGGGAGGCCTGATCCCCTGCCAGCAAAACCCCCGAGGCCACCAGTTTCCCGCTCCCCTCCTCCAGCCTGTGAGCAGGTCCCTGGCCCTCAGCTACGCCGCTGCCCCCTCTTCCCCGGCTGCGCATCTTGCTGCGCAAGGCTGGGTCCTGGCCGGGCGCCGTGGGACACCGCTCTTCCGCTCCAGATGGACCAAGGACAGCGAGGCCCGCACACGCTGGCCCTAGCATCCTGGTCCACGCGCCGCAGAGTCTGGCCACAGCCACGGTGCACCCCATCTGCCCTGCCGGTGGCCTCTGGACCGCGCTGGGCAGGGGGCCCCTTTTCCTCAGGGCCTTGCCAGGGCACGGAGACCTGCTCCTGGTGTCTGACAGGTCACACTGTCCACAGCACAGCCACACCCACGTGTCTGTCCCCTCCCCTGCACCCTGCACCCCACACCATCCCTCCTCGGTGGTCTCCTCTCTGGTCCGGCAGCCCAGCACGGCCCACCCCTCAGAGCCCGTGCAAAGGCTTGAAGCAAGGACGGAAACAAGGGCGTGAGGGTGCCAGGCCCTTGCTGAGGGGCTGGCCTTTGGAGATTTAGGGAAGGGCGGAGAGGCCCGGCCTGGGAGGCGGGGCCCCAGGCCCAGAGATCACTCTGCTGCCAAGGCCCTGTCCCCTGACTCCAGCTGGGGCAGACAGCCCTGACAGCGCCCCAGGAAATGGGGGGTGCAAAGATGTAGAAGAGGGGCCACAGAAGCACAGCCCGCTGCAGACCAGCTCCCCTGCTCCCCTTCCGAAGGGCGCAGGACGGGCACAGACCATGGGCAAAAGCCTATGGAATCTTCCTGGGAAGTGGGGACCGGCCGCTACCCTTCCGTCCCCATCACCTGAGGCCCTGGCTGCAGCGAGGCGTGCTGGCGCGGCCTGCCAGGCCAGGCTGTGGGCCTGTGAGGCTGGCCCTGGGGAGGTGGGGGCTGTCCCCTGCCACCCGTGCTCCTGACATGAGGTCCCCGGGGCCACTGGGTCAGCCTCTCCGCTCCCCAGCCCATTTCCAGGGGGCGCAGCAAGAGCAGCACCTGGAGTCCCGTGGACACGGCGAGGCTGGTGCTGGGTGACCGGGCAGGACGGAGAAGCGGGGGTGCCGAGGCTCAGGCCCTCCAGCGCCGGGTCAGGGCAGCCTCCCCGATGCTTCTGCCCCTCCCAGCTGTGGGAGCTCTTGCAGGTCACTCCCCCCTGCAGGCCTCGGCGTCCCCTGACTGGGGGCCAGCGAGGCTTCCTCCCGGTGAACTGCCAGCGGCGCCTGCACACACCTGTCCCCTCCTTCGGGAAGCAGGGGCTACGCTTACAGTTTCTACCTGTTCACTCCCGATGACCCTCCTCTCTACTGACTCGGCACCCCCAGGCAGAGAGCTGAGGCCCCATCTCCTGGCCAGGAAGCCCCTCCCGGGGGACGTGAGTGGCCCTGAAACTGGGCGCCAGCCCTGGATCTGGAGCCATAGGAGCACACGGCAGCATCTCTCGTCCTGCTTCTGCGGCAGGAGCCGCCCGGACCGCCCTGCGATGCAGCCTTAGGAAACTACAGGCCGAGCCATATGCCGAGACGTGTCCAGTTGTATCTACAATGTGGCGGACGGCTCCACCGTCTCCCAGGGTATCAGAGCTCAGCTCTGGGTCCCGGAGCCGGGAGGGGCCCCGCCTGCCTGTGTCTGAGAGGGCTGCCTAGGGAGGCCGGGGCGACGACACCCCTGTCCTGTGCCCGCCCCCCGCCCCCGGAGCACCGTGCTCCAGCGAGGCGAACCTGCGTCTGCCTTGCAGACACAGCGTGCCCCTGGCTACCAGGAAGTGAGCCCCGCTCCTGGGCATCCCCCTTGCTGTCTCACGGGCAGTAATGTGCTGAAACCTGTGTGCGGGTGAATTAAGGTCCCCTGCAATGGGAGAGGGGGTGGGCGGGGGGAGAGAGGGGACGATGGTGCTGGCATGACACTCCTTCTAGGAACACCAGTTGTTGCTAGGTGGGCACCCTAACCCAGTATAATCTCGCCTTCGCCTGGGGACATCGGCAAAGACCCTGCTCCTGAATAACGTCACAGCCACAGGTATTGGGGTGAGGGCTTCACCACATCTTTCTGGGGACACAGTTCCACCCCCCACATCTCCAGTCCAGAAGCCTTCCCTGTGGTCTGGGGAGGAGGCGGGGTCAGCCTTGCATTTACCGAGTCAAACCGTGAGGGTGTCGGCCTCTCAGCCTATCGGAGCCGGAGCCATTAGCACCGGAGGCCTGTGCACCTGGGAGGCGGCGTGGAGGAGCCCTGTCCCTGCGTGCGAGGGGCCCCCGAGGACGGGCACTGTGCCGAGGCGCCCCTGGGCAGCAGCCGGGGAGCTGCAGCCTGGAGAGGTGACGACAGCAAGATGCAAGACTCGGGGGACACCTTCTGCAGGCACACCCACTGTGTGGGGGCCGGGACAGGCGCCCCCAAGTCACCAGCCGCGGGAGAAGGGCCCTCGGCCTCACCCAGGGCATTTTCGTGGTGCCAGGTGGGGAACGTCTGGATAAAAACTCCCACCGGCACCGGCCCAGGAGACTCCCAGCTCGGGCTCCTTCCTCCTCCGTCCCTAGGACAGGGGTCCAGGAACAGCCCGGGGCCAGACCACCTCTTGTGCAGCCCGGGACCCGAGGCAGGATGGGGTGGACGGAGCAGTGGGGGCCCGGGGGGTCCCGGTGCCTGCTGGGAACAGAGGGAGCCCGGGTCTGCCCCGCTCTCGGGAGGCACCCCAAGTGTCACTGCTTCTGAGTTAGCTGCTGGGAGGGGCCCAGATGCCTGCGAAGACAGGGGCCTGTCACCGTGAGCAGCGGGGGACCGGATCAAGTTGGCTTGGAAGCTGTCACAGATTCGCTGGTCTTGATGCTTTGGTGGGAGAGGCTGCTTTTAAACCGCCCAGCGAAGCTGCTAAACGCCCCCTTCACTGTGGGAAAGTAGAAACCTAGTCTGTTACCTGTGTGGTGGCTGTCCCAGCACTTCCTGGATGGGGTCAGGCAAACGGGGTCGAGGAGCTGGCTTCCCGCCTGCGCCGAGCCAGCCCTTGGACTGGAGTGTGGGGGCAGCCGCGGCCCCTACAGACGCAGGGGTGGGGGTGGGGTGAGGCGGGAGGGACACAGGCCGGGCCCAGGTCACCGGCTCCAGTCTCCAAACAGTGCCCTCTTGGGTTCGGGGGCGGCTTCCCGACACGGGCCTGCCTGCCTGAACCGCTGCCCGCCGCTCACGGATCCCACCTCTTCCCAGAGGTCCGTCCGGTGCCCGGTTCCCTGGGGAGCAGCCCCCACCCACAGGGGCCCTGGGAGGGCTCCATCAGCCACCCGTCAGCATAAAACCCGACCCCGTGATCGCCCTCATCACTGTGGACAGGACCAAGGGGCTCAGAGCTCTGGGCCAGACGCAGGGACAGAGGCCAAGTGTCCATTTCTTGTCACAGTGCGGTGGCACCGGACTGGGCCCAGACGCCTGCCGGCGTTGCTCTGCGGGATGGTCGGTTACGAACCAACACGGGAGCCGCCTGTGGTGGGCGTGTCCTTCCCCACCTGCGCCGGCCCCCCGTGGGTCAGCACCTAGGGTGGCCGGGTGGGGGTGGGGGCTCCTCCCCAGCTGCACCCTCTTGTCCTCGCAAGTCGCTCTCTGGTTCTGCGGCCACGCTGTGCTGACGTCTCGGTCACTGGGAGACATTCACCGTGACCAGGGGGCGGCAGGGTGGCCCAGGCCTCTGAGGTTACTGCCAGGCCAAGCCCCTGGTCACCAGGTGTAAATGCGCCACCAGTGCCATCAAAGAGGGTCAGTTCACGCTCCCGCCCCGTGGGCGTGTCCTCCCCCACCCTCTCCACTTTTACACGCTCCCTTCTTCTCACCCAGAATTTGCACGATAGTGTGTGCGCCCATCGCACACCTCCGCGGGGCTCTCTGCCCGGCTCTGGGGCTGGCGGCCGTCTGGGGGGTCAGCGCAGAGGCCAGGCTGGGGTCAGGGCCGCTCCCCGAGGACGGGGCCTATGGGCAGAAGATGACCTCTGGCAGAGGGAGCAGCCCTGGCCTGCACTGGGTGGGGGTGGGCCGGGGGTGGTGGGGGTGGGGGTGCTGGGACCTGCTGATAAGCCGGGGCTGAGCCAGCAAGGGCGCGGGGAGGCCGCGGGGACCCCAAAGAGTCTGGGCCAACCGGGTCAGTGTCATAAAGCCACTGGCCACCGAGCGAGCTGCTGGCCGTGCCCTCGTGCATTTTCTGAGGCTTCCTAACAAACTGGGGGCTCAGAACAATGGATGCGTGTTCTCCAGGGTCCGGAGGCTGGACGCTGGGATCAGGGTCCCCGCAGGGCAGTGCTCCGCTGAGCGTTCCAGGGAGGGTTGGCCCAGCCTCTGCCTCCTCGTCGTCTTCCCCTGCGTTCGGCCTGTCCTCTGTCTCCTAGGGGGACGGGGACCGCTGGCTTTAGGGCCCACAAGGCTAATCCGGGACCATCGTCCCCAGTCGAGAGTCTTCACTTAGCTGCACCTGCCCAGGCCCTTCGGACAGACAAGGTCCCAGGGTCTGGAACCCGGTCCTGTCCGGAGTAGGGGCACTGCCATTCAGTCCCCTGCAGGACCGACAGGCAGGGACACCACGTGCTTGGGCCGAGCGCCGGGAGGCGGCAGGCCAGCCCTTGCCCAAGCGCTCCCGGTCCAGGTCAGCCAGCCGCGGTCCCCAGGGAGGCAGGCCAGGGCGCTCGTGGCCAGGTGGGCGTTTGGCTGTGGCTGCAGAGCTTCGGCCTGCCGTTGTCCAGACCAGGGGCCCGCTAGGTCTTTGGCTGCGACCTCCAGTTCTCCACACGTGGCCTCGGAGCCTTTGTAAAGTTCTGTGTGGGCCAGCTCTGCCTCCTGGATGCCTGGGCTGCCCCCTGTGCTGACACCACGGCCCCCCCCACACAGCCCAGGCTCGGCCCCCACAGAGCACCGCCCTCCACGTGTCCTGGGGGCGTCACACCAACCCTGCCGGAAGGTCTGACGTCCTTCTCGTTTCTCAGCCGTCACAGTGGATGCTCAGAGAGGATATCCCCTGTCCAAGGCCAGGTCAGGCGGAGCTGGCGTTTGAATCTCGGCCAGTGGGAAATCCTTGGCCACTTCCTTCCTTGGCTATGTGCTCGGTCTACACCCGAATCCACCTCCTCTCAGCCCTGGGATCCTCAGCCGTCCACTCACCCTGTCTCAGCCTCAGTTTGCCCATCTGCAGTGTGGGGCTAATGCCCCCCACCCTCCCTTAGAGTGCTCCTTGGGGCCTCAGGAAGCACCCCGAAACGAGCCTGCACGGTGCCCAGAGAGGGAGGCGCCCTTGGCGTGCATTTAGGGTGACCCCGTTCCCGCTCTGCCTGTCACAAACCCCGGGAGACCTGGCAGGGTCCGGGTGCGATTTCCGCGCCCTCCCTTCCTAAGTCTCCCAAGCATCGGGCACGCAGGGCACAAGCTGCGTTTTCCAGTGGAAACTTTTCTCTGGCCCACGGACGCTTCAAAGCCACCAGATGAAGCCGAGAAGGTGCTGGGCCGTTTCTCTGAGTGTCCCCGCGTCCCTGGGTCGGAACGTCACGCGTGAGGATGAGCGTGTGTTGTGTGTGTGTTTCATCCCGCCACGAGCAGCAGGTCGCAAAATGTTGACTTCGGATGTGTCGGTACAACAGCACGAGCCGCAGCCCTGGCTTTTCCCCGCCATCTGCAGCGTTTGACACCGTTTTTCTTACCAGCTTATTACATTCCTTGTGCAAACATACTTTTGGGTGTCTCTGTTGATTTATGCTATAGTTGCTCTGGTATTTGTGTTAAAATAGCATTTTAAAACCCTAAAATATTGCTATTTATTCCATCCTTGATTCTTTGCCACTTGACAAGCTCGAGAGCGGCGTATGTCGCCCCAGGACCAAGTTTCGGAGTGTGGTTCTCCGGGGTGGGGGCGGGGGCTGCGGGCTGGGACCAGGGGCCCCGGGGCGGCCCGGGACAGGGTCCGGCTGGGCACTTCTAAGGTGCTGGACGCATGAGCTCCTTGGGGTGGACCTGCAGATCGTTCAGGGTTATTTTTAGCCCCCAACAGAGGGAGACAAAGACAAAATGGTGAGTCTTCATAAAGCTAAATTTGCTCAATGGAAAGACCTCTAATTCTGGCGTTCTTCCCTTTTTAATCTCAAACTTTGCATTCTGGGGTGGCTGAAGGGGACCGTGGATGATAGGATTTTTTCTTCTAGGTCAGCTTTCCTTGGAAACGTAAGTTCTCCTGTTGGGTTTTGGGGGAAGGGGTATTGTAACTGGTCTGCAAAATCCACAAATCTGGGGCAAGCTTGTGCAAAGCTGGGGGTGCTGGGCTCCGCTGTCCACCTGAGCCCACCCTCCGCAGCGGCAGGGGCTGGGGTGAGACCTCGGACGGGGGTCCTTGCTCGCCCTGGCGGGGCACAGCTCTGCAGCCGGCTGGCGTGCGGATGAGGCCTTCTGCCACTGTGCAGAAACCCGTGCACACCGCCGCAGATGGGAGAATGAGCCAATATTCAAATTGGAGGCTGTTTTGCTAACACGTTAAAGATTAACGTGCTTTTACTGGCTGCCGCATACTGTGAAAGATGAGTGTTCTTTCTAAAAAAGAACACGGAGAAAGAGAAGCCTCCTGCTCGGGGCCGGTGCGGGGATGGGCGGAGGGTGCTGGGCAGTCCCTCTCGGCCTCCTCCTGTCCCTGCCGGGGCCTGAGGGGGCCCAGGGCTCTGAAACGCAGCCCCGCCTCCAGCCCGATGCCCTTGCCCTTAGCTTGGAGAGACTCTGCCCACCCTGTGCCCCTTCCTGCTGGCCGGTTGGTTCTTGTCCCCTTTTCTTAACACTCAGCCCACCTTGGCCCCGTGAGTCAGTTGGTTGGAGTGTCATCCTGTACACCAAAAGGCTGCAGGTTCGACCCCCGGTCGGGGTGTGTGTGGGAGGCAACTGATCAGTATTTCTCTCTCACATCGATGTTTTCTTCTCTCTCTTTCCCTCCCTTCCTCTCTCTCTAAAATCAATTAAAAACACGTCCTTCCGTGAAGATTAAAAGAATAAAACACTCAGCCCAGCCTGGCTGGGTGGCTCAGTTGGTTAGAGCTTCGTCCTGATGCACCATGGTCGTGGTTGCAGTTCGATCCCAGGTCAGGGCACATACAGGCATCAACCAAGGAATGCATCAAAACATGGAGCTCTGCCCAAATGCAAATGTGTGTGTGTGTATATATATATATACCCACATACAGGAGGGTGAGGCGCTAAGAGGTACCACGTGCTGACATCATGCCCAGCACTTCCCTGGGCAGCCCTGCTGAATCCCCAAGAGAGCCGCTCCAATTGCCCCCATTTCACAGAAGGGTAAACTGAGGCACCGAGAGATGAAGTAACCCTCCTGAGGCCACGCAGCTGGGACCGGAGTTTAAGTGCAGGCAGAGGGGCTCCTGCAGCGAAGCTCAGCCCCTCTCCACCCCGCCTCCCCAGCCAACAAGCCCCTCCCTTCCCTGCGCTACGGCGCACGCAGCTTGCACCCAGGGGCAGAGCAGGGCTTCTGCGGGGCTCTGAGGGTTGAACCGGGCTCTGAGGGGTCTAGTCACCCTTTCTGCAAAATGAGGCACAAGGTGGGGACGTGGTCAGCGAGGTTGAGCCCCTAACAGGACTGGCTGCAGAAAGCCTGAGCAGCAGAACTCACAGTCCCCCGGAGGCCGGTGCGGGGGCGAGGGGGGACTGCCCCTGGGGTCCCTGTTTCTTGTTGAAGATGCTGCGAGCAGCCTCTGGACCGGGCGCCCTCTGATGGCCGGTAGCAGTAGTGCAGCCAGCCTCAGCCCTGGGGTGGAAGGGGCTGCGAGAGGGGAGACCCGGGGCAGGCACCCGGTGAAGGAGGGCCTTGGGGAGGGGCCAGCCGGCGAGGTGGGCACGTGCCCTTAGTCACAGCTACCCCAGGCTGCCCACGGAAGACTGCCGTCCCCCGCAAGCTCCTCCCCCGGGCCCTCTGAGGGCGAGGGTCGGTGGCGTCCCACAACACAGGCCAGACTGAGACAGGGCCCCTGAGGGTGGCTTTCTAGTTTATTGACGCTGACCCAGGGCCATTCCTCCCAGATCCCAGCACCCCAGTATCAGTGGCAGACCGCACCCACCGCCTGGAGGCAGCCAGCAGGGGGAGGGCGTCTGGCTGGCGGCCTGGAACTGGCTGGTCTTGCCCCGCCGGGTTCCCCCACGCCCTGCGGCGGGCCTTATGCAAATAGGGCCTCAATTTCCTTATCTGTGAGCTGGGCACAATGGCGACCTCAGAGATTGGGGATGCAGAGTCCAGTGGGCCCCTGTCCCCAGGGTCACCCTGATCACTGCCAGGCTGCTCCGGAAAGGAGGGACTTCACTTGGGGACACAGGAGCGCAGAAGGGGCCCCTTGAGGGAAGGACTCCGAGGGAGGCAGCCTGGGACGGCACAGAGCCGCAAGCCAGGGCTCTGAGCCCCCCGCCCTGGGAGCCCACTGCGCCCCCATCTCCCTCACGTGCCCATGATGACCAGCGGGGGTGGGTTTTGTCCTACACTGGCCTCTGGGACTAGACCGGAAGCGCCCCTGACCCCAGCCAGGTGCCTGCTCCCCAGCGAGCTCGGCAAGCGCCTGCTGAGTGAGCAGTGACTCTCGAGAATTGCCCGGCCAAGCCCCTGCCCACAAGGTCCCTGAGGGCCTCCCCCGACCCCACCCCCACGCCCCTGCAGGTCTCGGGCCTCCCCTGGGGGCAAGGGGCTGTGTCCTGCGTGCCTGCCCGAGTGTTTCCGCTGTGAACCCAGCTGGAAGCGCTTCCGTGAAACACGAGACGCCTTGGCGAGGGGGACCTGGGTGCCAGGTTGTACCCTGTGAACCTCGGGCTCCGCGGTGCTGCCTGGCAGCCGGGGCCCGCCCCACTCTCCCCCCACCCTCCTCTCTACCCTGCGCTGTGGCACTTCTGCGCAAGGACCCTCGTGCGTGTCCAGGGCTGACCCTTGGCCCCACAGACACGGCCTCCGCTGTCCCTGGGCTCCTCTACCTGGGCGCCACCCAGCCCGAGGGCCCCATGCGCCCCTGCAGTGGGGCTGCCCTGTGCACTAGGGTGCCAGCTCCCTGCACCCCCCACCCTCTACCCTCCGGACGCCTGGAGTGCTCCTCCCCCAGCTGTGAAACCAAACAAGTCTCCAGACAACTCAAGAGCGCCCCCGGGGGGAGAACCGCTCCCCCACCCCCCTGAGGACCACTGACCTAGGGGTCCGCGTCCTGAGGCCTGCTCATGTCCCAGGACCTGTCCTCGCGCAGCCTCAGCCATCCCGGCCTCGTGGGCTGGCCCCGCCAGGCCCCCGTCCGTGGGAGGGACCGGTCCCTCTGCAGGCGTGATCTCCGGGGGCCGAGGCGGATGCCCCCCCAGCGAGCTGGGGAGCCCCACGCTGAGTGCTGTGGGAAGCGGGCTTCGCTCCGATGAGACATTTGTTGGTTTCTCTTTTTGATGTTCAAGCTGTCAAAAAGCGTGTTTGCGGAGCCGGGACGTTTGTTTGGGGTTGTTCTCTGGAACGAGATGGAAGGCGGCAGGAATAGCCCTTCTGCGCAGCCGGGATGGCAGGCGGCGAGCGGCAGTGTGGCCGCAGCCCCCAGGGACCGCAAACACCAGGCTCGAGGGGCCCTGAACCCGCCCTTGAACGGGGCCTCACGACCAGGATCCCCGCTGCCGCCCCCCATCCTCTCTGCCACTCGGTGCGGCGCAGGGACGTGACTGGGGCGCAGGCCACCGGCGGTGCCAGACGTGGGAGAACAGAAGCACGGGACCCGGCGCCCACTGGCTAGGACACGGCCACCTCAGCAGGCGCAGGGGCCGCGGCAGGAGCGCTCGGCACAGAGACGGCCGGTGGCCATGTCTGTGCGTCAGGCCCCCGGCCATGGGCTGTGGGGCTCAGGGCGCACTGCCTCGCGCCTGGCCTGGGGTCCCCAACTCCCGCTGGGAGTGTCATGCCCACCCTCTGAGGTGGTGACAGGAAGCAGGCGTGGTCTTCCCTGCTCTTAGAGGACAGGCGGCGGAGGTGGGCGGACCACCGACCCTGACCCACAGGGACACAGTATCCGGGCCCGGCCCTGTGCTACAGGGAGGCCAAAATGCTGGGCGGGGGGGCGGGGGGAACCCAATGCTGGTTCCTTCATCCCTGCGGATAGGACATTTGTGAGTGTGCCAGCTTCCCACAGCGAGGTCCCCAAGCCCCTTCCTGATTCATAACTGGCTGAGTCCACAGGACCTTCAGTGCCGCCTGAGCCCTGTGTCCCATGCCTGGTCCCAGGGATGGCGGGAGGGAGAGGGGGGAGACGCAGGCTCTGAGCCCGGGATCCCCCAGCTCTCCCTGCACGCAGGGCGTGCTGGAACCTGAGTGTGCGGATGGGGAAGGTCCACAGAGCAGGCCTGGGAACTCACAGCTCCTTCCCGGGGCTC